>JARFIW010000776.1:600000-1047500 GCA_036346225.1 Platerodrilus igneus | reverse complement strand
GTTTTCCACATATTTCTTTCTTCCCCTACCATATCTAGAATTTCTTGGTTCTTAGCATTGTCTTACCGTGATATCTTCATCATACGTTTGTAACACCACATTTCCAAGGCTTCGGACTTTTTCCTGTCTGCTTCTCCTACTGTCCAAGTTTCACAGTCATACAGTGCTGTGCTCAATACATATGCTTTCAGCAATCTTTTCCTTGTTTCTGTTTGTTGTCTTTGAACATAGTAGCTGCTTTTTTCTTGTTAAACGCAGAACGACCTTGGGCTAATCTTTGTTTTATATCTCTTGTATTTTTCCCATATTGCGTTATTTGGCTTGCTAGATAGCAGAAATCCTTAATCACTTGTAAGTTCTTGTTTTCTGTTTGTATTCTAGGTTTTGATTTATTTCCCCTTCCTATACCTACTAGTACTTTAGTTTTAGTTGTGTTAATTTTCATACCATATCTCTCTGTTTAAACTGTTTTCATCTCATTCACAGCTGCTTCTAACTCTTCCTTGCTAGATGCTGATACCACTATATCATCTGCAGATCTAAGTTCCAAATGCCATCCTGCATTTGACATTATTCATTGCCTCTTCGATGTACAAGTTAAAAATTAACGGGGATAGGACACATCCCTGTTTCACCCATTTCCTAATATTTACTTGCCTACATTCCTGCTCTAATTCTATTACCGCTGTTTGCTCTTTGTATAAGCTATGTACTATCCGTCTATACCTAAAACTCATTCCAATCTTTTTGAGTATTTCGAACATCTGTTTACATTTTACATTGTCAAATGCTTTTTCCAGATCTATAAATCCTGTACATAGGCTTTCACTTTTTTCTACTGCTTTCTCCATTATCACCTTCAGAGCTAAAATATCCTCCCGAGTTCCCCTATTTCGCATACACCCAAATTGATCTTCTCGTAGTATTTCTTCAGCCCACTTTTCTATTCATCTTTGTACATTTCTAGTTAATATTTTTGACACGTGTGCTGTCAAACTTTTTGTTCGAAAATTTTCACATGTATCCACGCCTCTCTTTTTTGGTATAGTGACTATGATGTTATGTCTGAAATTTTTGGGTATCTCGCCTGTCTCATACATATAGCTTACAAGTTGGAAGAGACGTTCTGTTACTGCTTGTCCAACTGCTTTTAGAGTTACTGCTTGCACTTTATCTATACCCAGTGCCTTACCATTTTTCATACCCTTTAATGCTAATTTAAACTCATTTCTATCTATAGGATATCCCAAGTCATCATCTTCAATGTCTGATTCCTGTTCTAGTGCTGTTAGTTCCTCTTCTGCATATAAATTCCCTGTATATTCTTGCCATCTACCCACTTTCTCTACATTTTCTATAATGACGTTTCCTCCAGCGTCCTTTATATTTTTGCTATACGGTTTTATATCCCTAAAATGATTCTAATTAGTTTGTATACTTCATCTGTCTTTCTTATTTCCTTCTTAGTTTGCACCTCTGTACTTTTCATCAATCCATTGTTCTTTAGCTTTCCTGCATTTGCGAATAATTTCCCATTTTATGATTTTGTATCTCTGTTTTCCTGTGTCGTTCGATTCATTTTTGTATTTTCGTCTTTCTTCTATTAAATTCATGATATCCGTTGTTATCCATGGTTTCTTATTTTCTTTTTGTGCATACCCAAGAATATCTCTAGCCACCATGTCTAAGTTGTATTTAATGTTATTCCATTCCGTTTCTACTTCCTTAGAATACAAAATTTTCCCGATATTTTTCAGCAATTCATTTGACCCTGTTTCAAATCTTTCGTGGGTATCTTTATCTTTTATTTTCTCAAAGTCGAAGTGCTTCTTTCTGTTTCTTTTTTCAAATTTTTAAATTTAAGCACAGCCTTCATAATTACGATATTGTGGTCAGTGTCCATATCTCCTGGCATCTTCCACGTGTATCATCTTCTTGCATCATGTTGAAATAATGGGTTTGTGATGGTTAAATTGTTTTTGTCGCAAAATTCTACCAGCCTACTTTCCCTATCGTTTCTCGTGCCTAAACCAAATAAGCCTACTACCACTGCATCCCTACCCTCACCCACCACTGCATTAAAATCTCTCGTAATTATTAAATTTTCTTGTCCTTTTATGCATTTTAGTATGTCTTCAAAATCTATATAGACTGCTTCTACCTCTTCCTCACTGTAGCTAGAAGTGGGCATGTATACTTGTATTATTACTGTATTTATAGGTTTAGATTCTAATCTTTTGTTCTTTTGTAAGTAGTTTTCTACACAATGTCTTATCTTTTTCTGCATAACTATCGCCACGCCCTAATTTTCTTCCTCTGATCCTGTATCAATTACCCTAAAGCCTTTGCTCCAAAGATTCCCCTGCCTCTGGCCAGCGAACTTCGCTAATTCCTATTATGTCTAATGCTAATCAATCCATTTCTATTTTTAGGTTCTCTAGCTTACCTACTTGCTTGATACTTCTGACATTCCACGCTCCGACTCACAAAATGCTCCTGACTCTTTTTTTAAGCTTTCTGATCACGTCTTCTGAAATAGTCCACTCCCGAAGATCTGAATGGGGGACTATTTCTACTCCGGATCTTTTACCCCAGAGGATGCCATCATCTTAAATAACAATTTAAGTATGCTGTGTACTTGGGAGGTAATGTGGTCGTTTCTCCTTGCCGTCAACATCGCAGCGGTGTGTCTTAGAATGACATACTGACCCCTATGGTGTCTGCCATTCTAAGTACCAAAAGAGCTGCTGCCCTCTTTCGAGGTTCTATCTTAGTCTGGTTCCTCACTAAAGACCCCACCAATTTGATTAAACCTTTAGTACGGCTCTTTAGCTCACTGGGACACGCAAGCCGTTCCACCCGTTCTAGTGATCTAGAACTTCTTCAAGTTGCAGGTCTGTTCGGAACGGTAACTATTTATTACAGCAAGAAAATTAGTTTTGTTTATTGAGCACTCATTAAAATTATAATAAATTGACCAACTTTTAAATATCTCCTGTTTTCATACTAACTGTATTATGGATGTCATTTTATGTACACTAATATATCTTTTCTTTAGAAATTACTTTGGAATAAAGTAGGTTGTCCCACTTTATTGAGACTTATCTTAATTTATTTATCAAGGTAACTTACTTCAATTTCTCCCGTATATTTATCTACAAGCTAACAATTTGTTCAATTGGTTTCTCATAGGTATCACATGATTCTCGCATGTGAACGAGCAACCTATTTTGCAAGTGATTTAAAATAATTCAACTATCGGCACCAAATGAATAATTCTATTCTAAAAGATATAAAGCATGAGATAGGTATTTAGACAAGTCCTCAGAAAACAACTTTTTGGGTATTTTATTTATTGTCGAAGCATTTATTTTTATTAAAACAAAATCAACTACCCCCATGTACAGCACTCAATCAATTAATTTTTTTTTTTATTATATAGGCAAGTATGATCGGTGACTAGACTTTTTGAATTTATTGGCAATATTTATTGAATTTTTTTTGTGTAATCGCCTGTTGTCTTTAGAAAAAAGAAGGTATGCTTTCAAAAATAAGAACTTAACTAATCTTACATCAATTTTTGGAAGAGTTTTATGTATGCCTGTTTGCACTTCGTTAGACAACCCACAACAGCCTCCAATTTTGAAGCCAAGTTCTGGTGCATTCTTAAATCATTATGAGTTTTACAGGGGCAAATTTTGCTTTATTTCGCGTTTCATATCTCACGAAACATAGATATGGTCATTTATGTGCTCAGAACATGGTTTTAAGCGGAACAAACTGTACTTTCCGTATCATTCGTCAACAACTCTAATCATATCGGAAATCCAATTTTATGTTTTCATTAATTATCACACATGTGCAACACAAGATGCGAATAGATCTTGCAACTGCTCACTTTTTCTGAGTGACAAGCGGATCATTTCATTCCATTTTTCATGTGATAACTTTCTCTGGATGCCATTGAGTTAACCATGTGCATCTGGCTATATGGACAAATTTAAAAACTTTTGTGATTCATTCTTCTCATTCAGAATCAAGAATCAACAACGTAATTGATTGCTTAAATAGCAATTGGGCCTCAACAATTCGACATTTAAACGTTAGTTCTTCATTCATCCATGCACGAATAGAACAGAATTTTGAAGATCTACACAAAATGATGCAGATAGATATACAGGATGACAGTAGTCTACCTATAGATCATTTTCATATGACGTCACATTGGCGGCGGCCATTTTCCCTGCAGGACATACACTTAGTCACTTCTATCCATTTTAGAACTAACCTATAGTCTACAACACTACCTAAACTATTTATTTAGCGGTAAAACACTGTTCTAAAACTCGGTTCTAAAAAACAAAAGGTTTTTAATTATTAGGAATATTTCCTAACAAATTCAAATAATACCTTCTTAATATATTAATAGTAATTATGTAGATTTAAAATATATAAAAAATCAATGGTGAAACTAGAATTGCAACACTAACACAGTTTATCAAAATAAAAACACACAAACTCAACCAAAACCAATGCTAAAATATGATGTAGTTGTCCTCCAGGCAAAATGGCTGATCTGTCAAAGTCAGCTGTTTGAATATGACTACGTTTATTTCGGTTACTTCAATCCAGTTTGAAATCAAGCTGCTCGAGTAATGCACTTTCAAGCTTGGATTTAAACACGCAAGAATATGATTTCAAGCCGCTTGAACAGTTCAAGTCAATCCCAAAAATTTACAGCTTGACTTGACTGAAGCGGCATACAAACTACCCATATAAACGGGTAAGCACTTGAATTTACCTGAAATGACACTTCAAGTGCATTTTCAAACCCTTTACATATAAACGCTTGGGATTGGGATTGACAATTAAAGCCGGCTCGACTTCAATCGGGATCGAAATAACCGAAATAAACGTAGTCTAAGCTATGGGTAACTTTGTTATAATAGTTAAGAAATAGGTTAAATTCAGACTATTGGGCAGTTTTTATACTTGATTCAGATATGCTTATTGTTTTCAAAAAAGTTTATGGCTCTGGATATTTTGTTATTGTAGATGGGAAAAAATTATTTTAATGAAATTTGTAGAGATATTATACTCTCTTTATGGTGCTGTAACCGAATAATTGCTTCCTTGTACAGTTTAAGAGATGTGACATAACCTTGCTTTTTGTTAAATGGAAACCATACTTGACTATGATATCAGGAAATAACACATGTTCTCCCCTTTCCAATGATATAAAGACATTGATATCCGTCCATAACTAAAAAATTGTGTAAATATTTGCATGTATTTGATTTTTCTATGCAATAATCAAGTAACCTAGGAAATCAAACGAATAGATGATGCTATGGAATTAAAAAAAAAATTTCATTTAGTATTAGTTTTCAATTAAGTAACCTAGTTATTATAAATCACTGTTGCTGTTAATAATAACTGGAATGTAGTGTTTATTATAACAACAAATGCTTTATTCAACTGAAGAAAGAAATGATATGTTGCTCTGTTACTAAGTATGTAATATAGATACAAATGCGGCGTCTGAATTGTATCTTTTAAGATACATGGAAAGCAATCAGTCCGATAAAACGCTATTTACCAAGTTAGAAGGAAATTTAAAACAACATCTGCTTTCCTACACTAAGAGAAACAAACCAAAAGATAAATGAAGAGACAAATGTTCTTGTTTTGGCATACAATAAATTTAATTCCACTGCATCTGTATGTATTAAATTGATTGGAATGCAACACCTCTAGGGAAGAAGCACGGATAATTTTTTAACTCTACCATTATCATGTTGGAAATGCGGTGTACCCAACAGATTTTAAGAGAATACTGAAATTTGGTACATGGTGTGTTGCAAAAAGTCAAATAAATGAAAAAATTTCTAAAATAATTTTATTTACCAATAAAGCGAAATTTACAAATAATGCAATGTTCAATAGGAAAACAAACACATTCATTGGACATGACAAAATCCTCATGTTACGACTGAATGATAAGGTCAGTATATGTTTTCTACAAATGTATGGTGTGGAATATTTGGTACAAAAATTCTTGGTGCTTATTCTTACGAGAAGAATTTAAATTCAGAACGATATTCATTTTTAGGAAAGAAATAGAAGAAGTGCTGGATGATCTGCCATTGCATCTCATGCAAAATTTAAATTATTTTCAACGTAATAGGACACTTGTCCATAATGCACAAATTGTTTCGAATTGTCTATTAGAAAGATTTGGTACTAGAGGTCCCATTCCTTAGCCTCCTAGAACTCATGATCTAACTCCGTTGAACTTTATTAAAGGTGCAGAGGGAAATATTAAAACGAGCTCAAATATGTGCACATCAAAATATTAGCTTTCCTTTCAGGTTTATAGAGATCCGAAACTTAATGATCTGGGACACTTCGGAGCTCTCCCTGAAAGGAACACGCATTTAAGAATTACGGACTTATCATCCGTAGCAACACATAACCTCAAATTAGTAGTATGTACGCTTTACGTTTTTATATATGTCTTATTATCCAACATCCTGACATGTATTCTTTGAAAGAAGAAATGATTTTGCAGGTAAAAGAATAGATGATTTTGATACATATTGTGATCGGTGTTTAATATGTATCATTTTCTAAACTTACTATGCATTGCTCTTGCAAAATCTTCCTGGCTAAGAGTGAGAATTAATTCATATGGTTCCATTTTTTCTGGATCAAATGTTAATTTAGAAATGTCATTTGTCATCATAATAAGTAGAAAGTGGCTTCGCGCCTCAGCTAATATTCTGGTGCTCAAGGGGTAAGAGGAAAACGTAATTTTAGGGCTCAGGGCTTGGCGCTCTAATTGAAGGGAACATTAGCTTTAAAGCCCTGGGCTGTTCAGAGCTGTTCTTTTCTGTGAAAGGAAAGCACCTTATGATAGACATTTTGAAGCTGTGTTGTAAAATTTAGTACTTTTCTTGTCCGCATCTTTCAATTTCATGGGTTACTTAATTTTTGGATAGAATAATGGAATAAATTCAAATATCTCCACACTTTTTAGTTTTACACGCCGATATTTTTACACGATGGGAAAGGAAAGAAAATATGCTACGATTATTTCTCTACAGCACCCTAAAGCGAATAGTAATACACCCATAGGTCGCTTTACGGCCTAGATACGTTCCACGAAACTTGGCCGCAAAGCAAAAAGTCGTATAAGGAATCAATTATTCTAATACAAATTCATACAAATTCAATGGAATCGGTTCCAAATTTGTTAAATATGTAACATGGTTTATCATTCAAAATGCATTTTATCAACAATAATTTATATACAAAAATGAAACAACTTCATGTTACATAAAATATGTGTATGTATACATAATTTTTTTAATGGCTTTAATTTGAAGACGATGAAGAAATGGTAACCTGCAGGTCACTATCGTCATTATGAGCACACACTGAATAACGCTCGTAAACAAGAGGAAATAGAAAAGAGTGTGCATCGAGATTGTGCTTGCGCAAGATTGGCAACATGTAGATATATCGACATTGAAATTTTTTTTGCTGTTATAGCGATACATTTTAGGCCGTAAATCGAAAACATGGTTTAATTGAAGAGGGCCGTTATAGCGAAATACCGTATAAAGAGCGGCCGTATAGCGAGGTATGACTATATCTACAAATTTCATTAAAATAATTTTTCTCTATTTGCGAAAACAAAGTAGCTAGATTAATTTCAAAAAATCGAATATCTATTTTTTTTATTGTCTAGAGAGCTAACTTTTTGAAAATACAAAAGCATATTTAAATTAAGCATAAAAAATTGCCCAATAGCCTCCTTTTAATCTATTTCTTAACTATTATAATAAAAAAATTGCCTATAGAACATAGGTAGATTATTGTCACCCTATAGACGTATCCCACAGTGACGACCTATTATTAATATGGAATACTATTTAGTTGATTCTTTTGTCTTATTTAATCTTACAGAAACAACCTAATCCTTTTATTTTGTTCATTGGGAACGAACTGCAGCCAATTCAGATTACGGATCATTTAAGACGCTTTATTTAAATACAACCACTGTTTCTTGGTGATATTTGTTTTGATTACCTGCTATACTAATCTTATAATGTATTTTTTCCGAGTATAAGACATCCAAGATTTAGTACATTGACAAGGCTGATCATTGCATTTGCAATTGAAACATTAATGACTAACCCTCAAGAGGATAACTCAATTGGCGATGAAGAAATATTACCCAACCAGTATCCAACCTAAAGGTATCATTCTACTGTGAGTATAACTCAATGTAACGTCATAATCATTGTAAACCATATGCATACAACACCTCTGGTATGGTTAAGAATTTTTATTTTTTATTATTTTTGGGTTCTTAATACAATCTTTGCTGAACATTTTAAGGTTTTGATATTATTAAAGTCATTAAATATTACTGCTACAATTCAGTGGAAGCTTGTTTTGGAGCAGTGGTGTGATTATACCGCTTAAAGTAAACTATCTTGTTCCACTCAAAGTATTTTACATAACACCCACGAAGAAAAGTACCAAATCGAATTCAGATTGAATTATTTACATGAAAACGAGAAGTATTATCTATAATACCGTGCTCTTAGCTACTGCTTTCTTTCAATGCAGTAACATCTGTATCACTAGTGTCAAAAGTTTCAAATTATTCCTTGGAGCAACTGAAAAATGCGCCAGCTGTGTTATATATATCATTTTATACTTTGGTATATTTCAGGTTTGCATTTCGATTTTGGTATTTGTATTTTACAATGCCGTGGAGCATTGCTGAAGGGTGCTCCTATACAGTTCCAGAAGGTTCTTTTGCTTATATTGTTTGCATTATTCGTTTTTTTAACATTATCAGTTACAACTTATGCTACATATATTGTAAAGAAGTTCTTGTATGCTGTGTTATTTATGTACCTGTGTTACTGTGCAATACCAGAAATGAACACAACACAAAACTACCTAATTATGCCATTTTCAAGCTTGTCTTCTAAACAGCGAAAATAATTAACAGGATAAAAACTTTTTTAAGAAATTCAATGTCTTAAGAGCTCATCACAGTAGCGGCCATCTTGAAATTTCTAAAGATTCAAATTTCTTTCCTATTAGGCACCCAAATTAAAAACGGTTTTGATGAAAGTTACTTATAAAATAATTGTCTATGTGGGAAAGTCATTAAGGTTTTTTTAACTGAAAATTTTTTTTTTTGCCTAAAATAGAGCGATTTAAACAAAACCACTAACTTTCCCAAATGTGTGAATAATTTTTATGAATTTTCATCAAAATTGCACACTACAATTCAGTTTATTTATCGAATAAATCAAATATTAGTATTTTTTAGAAAATGCACCTGCAATGTGCTGCTGTGGAAAAATTCAGAACTTCCATGTCACACACTATTGTAAAACAGAATGGTTTGAATACATGCTATATAAACCAAACACAACAAACATCTATTGAGATCAAACTATCCTTATGAGAGTTTTCGACTATAGTCGTAATTGCTTGCAAATTTATTTATAACTTTCATTATGAATATTATTTAGCGTTTCAGCAATTATAGAAATGAGTTGTTCTTCATAAACCTTGGATTTATATAATTTTTTATTGGGTTTCCTATTTAGTGAAGTAGGTAATTGGTATTCCACCAGTTTGAGTAGTGTAAGACTTGTAAAAGAGAATAAACACAGAATTGTTTAATTTTTATACTCAAGTTCAATTAATGTTTGGAATAAATTTAAAAAGCCACCAGTAATATTTCGCTCATATTTAGGCTTGTATAGTAATAAGGAATAATGTGATAAAAATTCTTACGGTTAATTAGAATATACAATCCATGTTTAGTTAAGTTTTTTTACCCTCAAATTTCTCTAATACACGTAAAATGTACTTTTGTTCATTATGGTACAAATTCACCATTCACAAACTCCCATACGCAATTGTGATGGAACAAAATTTGACAAGTTGCAATGAAAACGTACATAAATAAAAGCAAAACAAACTTTAGACTACTTAAAAATGCAAGACATGCATTTTTATTCTACTAGAGGAATGTATACTGTGTCCGATTCAGTACAATTTTAAATATGTAATAACAATGTAAACATTGAAAATGTGTATTTTATATTTATATCTATTTTTAATTGTAAAAATTCACTGAAATAAAACATACTTGCCCTTTACGGCCACTTTGTTTATTATTTCGTCGTTAGAAAATGATAAAGGAAACGAAGGTGTGATAAGAAAAGAAACCAAACCAACATTTGTAGCTTTTCACAAACTGTAATCAAAACCCAGTTGACACTTTATCTAATCATTTTTTATTAGAGATACGTTTAAACCATTATTCAGTTTTTTCCATTTATTGGCCAACTAATTAATGTAACCGCTTTGTCAATTGCATATTAGAAATTGTAAAATAACTGTGCAATGCAAATGTAGGAATGTTAAATCTTATAATTTCTTGTTCCCTAATAATTTTTTTTACATTAGATATCGGAATTTAAAAGGTTTTCACTGATTATAAATGTTAGAGAATATGTATAATTAAAATATCTGTGAGGTTTGTAACTGGACTAATAAGTTCCACAGCACTGCCGTCTATATGTGCTCCCTGGTACTTCATAAACCAAGTAGGCGGAGTACTATACTTCATATCCTTTTCTAATGAATATCTGCATCTCGACATTTCGACCCACCCTACGCTACCTCACCCCAACCCGCGCTTTTACAGCAGATGGTTGGTAACCTGGTGTGATGAGCTCTTAAGAAAACTTCTGTTCAAATGAAATCTAGGCAGATATGAATACAGCCACTTTCACACATTATCAGTAGTCTGCAAAACTGGAAGGTTTACTTACTGCCAACAGTTGGAAGGTTTAATTGTATGGAAACGATTCCAGGATACTTTAAACATGAATATACCAGGTTGGATTTTAAATCCTTTCGAAAATGCAGATATGGCGCAATCATCATACTCACAACTAATGATAACTTGCTAAAACAGGCTATCACATTGTTTTTCTAATTTGACAAATTTTTAACCATTTAACCAAATTTGTATCTATTACATTTCGCGAGACTACCATAGTGGCCCTCTATAGTTTAGACATGTTGTGTATATATGGTAGAATAAGAATAAATCTTAATAACACTTTTTTAAATGATATTTTACAACATTCCACTCTATAGTGGGTATCTGCATTTGTTTTAATAATAATTTTATATACAGTTAAAAGTTTGGTATATGATATACTAAGCTACACTTGCTATAACTGGAGCTTCTCTCAAAACAACACAATCCACATAGATCTTGATGTTGATTTGCTCAAAGTACATTTACAAAAATTTGAGTGAGGTTAGGCATTCCTACTTAAAACCCACCAAAAATTAATAGAATTGTAGTGTTACAAAACAAGTGTAAAGTTGTGAAAAATATTTTATTGCAATTTTAACTTTGCAATAAAAACCATATTGATTGTACAAAATTATGAAGTGCTTTTGTCATAATAACCTTTAGTATTTTAAATACACCGTAAGCATCTTGCAAACTGTTTATGCACGTATTATATGTAATATCATGCATGTTGCACTTAACTTCAATCTTTACACAAATACTGCAAAGATAAAATATTTGTTTAGAAATTAATAAGTGATTAAGGGTTCATTTATTACTGATAGGGTATTAATATATTTTTTACGAGTTTTATTTTGCTTTCCTTATTTCAATTGATGTTGGTTATTCACTTATATATAGCTAATAATGTAATTCAGCGTTGAGTCTAAATTACTATTCTAGTCAGCACCGTTAATACAGATAGCCAGCGACAGGCTTAGGTTATTCCTATCAGGGAAATCAAATATAAAATGGATTTTTCTTTCAAAGATTTATTTCAAGAGTATAAGAAAAATTTACATAGATGTAATTTTTCTTCATAATCTCTTTTAATTATGCATTTTTTTTCCACCAAATAGGTAGTTCTTTTTTGATACCTTCTTCGAAAAACGAAATTGGCCCATGTCTGTTACTAATTGCGCACGAATAATTCACTATCTTTGTTATTGTCAAAACGGTCATCCCAATCCATATTGTAGATAATTATCTTATTAGGAGGAGTACCATTTCGAATGGACCTGCACCTTGCCGAAGTTCTAAATTACTAGAACAGGTGAAATGGTTTGCGTGTTCTAATGAGCTAAAGAGCCAAACTACAGGTCCAACCAAAGTAGTAGGGTCGTTAGTGAGGAACCAGACGAAGATAGGTCCCCCAAAGAGGGCAGCGGCTCTTTCGGTACTTAGATTGGCAGAGACCATAGGTGTCGGTATGGCACTCTAAGACACACTACCGCGATGTGGAAGGCAACGGGAAACCACCACATTATCTCCCAAGTACACAGCGTACTTAAATTGTAACAAACATGATGGCATTCTCTGGGGTAAAAGATTCCGGAGTTGAAGTAGTCCCCCACTTGGATCTCCGGGAGTAGACTACTTCGGAGGATGCGATCGGAAAGTTAAAAATAAAAGTCGGAAACATTCTGCGAGTCGGAGCATGGAATGTTAGAAGTATGAAGCAAGTAGGTAAGCTAGAGAACCTAAAAATCGAAACGAATAAGTTATCACTAGACATAGTAGGGATCAGCGAAGTTCGGTGGCCAGAGGCGGGGCATTTTTGGAGTGGAGACTTCAGGGTAATTCATACAGGAGCAGAGGAAGGAAATTTGGGTGTGGGGATAGTTATGCGGAAAAAGATAGGATACTGTGTACAAAAGAACGAAAGAGTACTCATGGTTAGATTAGAATCTAAACTGGTAAACACAGTAATAATACAAGTATACATGCCCACCTCTAGCTACAGTGACAAAGAGGTAGAAGCGATCTACAAAGATATCGAAGACATATTAAGACACGTAAAAGGACATGAAAATTTAATAATTACGGGGGATTTTAATGCAGTGGTAGGTGAGGGTAGGGAAGGAGCGATAGTAGGTTTATTTGGTTTAGGCACGAGAAACGACAGGGGAAATAGGCTGGTAGAATTTTGCGACAAGAACAATTTAATCATCACAAACACATTATTTCAACATCATGCTAGAAGACGATATACGTGGAAGATGCCAGGAGATGTAGGAAGATATCAAATAGATTACATTCTTGTTAGACAACGGTTTAGGAATTAAGTAAAAGACTGTAGAAGCTACCCAGAAGCAGATATAGATACTGACCACAACATCGTAATTATGAAGGCTGCACTTAAATTTAAGAATGTGAAAAAAAGAAACGGAAAAAGGCACTTGGACTTAGAGAAACTAAAAGATAAAGATATTCAAGAAAGATTCGAAAAAAAGTCAAATGAATTGCTCAAAGATATCGGGAAAATATCTGATACTAAGGAAGTAGAAATAGAATGGAATAACATTAAATCCAGCCTAGACATGGTGGCCAGAGATATTCTGGGGTATACACAAAAAGAAAATAAGAAACCATGGATAACAAAGGATATCCTGAATTTAATAGAAGAAAGACGAAAATACAAAAATAAATCAGACGAAACAGGAAAACAGAGATACAAAGTTAAAAAATGGGAAATTATTCGAAAATGCAGGAAAGCTAAAGAACAATGGATTGACAAAGATAATAACAAATAGGTTATAGAAATAGTAGGGGAACAAGGATATCTGGGGAAAAAGAGAAATAGAAGGGCGGAATGCATTCTAAGGCATTTTTGGGGAATAGTATCGGATATATTACAAAGCAGAGATAGGAAAAAAGAGGTAGATGTAGACCTAGATCAGATAGTGATAGATGCAGACTGTGCAAATTTCAGGGAAATCTGTAGGTTAGTTTAGAATAGGAAACAATGATGGTACGCGTCTAACCAGTTCCAGGACTGAAGACCTAATGATGATAAGGAGTAGTGATTTGAAAAATTAAAAAATAACTAGTATAGAACATATATTTATTGAACATATAAATTCAAAACTGAAAAATTACTTTAACACTTAAAAAAATAACATTGGTTAAACAATATGAGTATCGATGAATTTAATTTTATTTTTTATAACACAAATTCAATATGCCATCGTCGCAATTTTGAAAATCTATCAATAAAGCGTTAACATGTAAGTTAATTTCTCTGTGTATGTTTAATAGTGCTAACACATCTAATCTTTCCTTGCCCGTTGTAAATCTTAACCAACTTTTTAGCCGTTTAAGGGTGAAAAGTGAATGTTCAGTGGTTGCTTCACTTACGGACATGAATGAAATCAACTAAAACATTGAGTTTATATTGGAATAAATGTCTTTGTTGTAAGATATTAACTGCAGTATCAAGAATTATCATCCACATTTTTCCATTTGTTAATCCATAACTCTATTTCTGATTTTAATAACAACGAAATTGACTTGGTTGGTTCGTTTTTGTTGAGAGTGTACTCGGTCAGACTGTTTATTTCTAACAAGCAGAAAAGACCAGAAGTAAATCGAAAACTTAAAACCTGAATCACATTGTCTAATAAAAAACATTTACTTGCACATTGGCACGATATGTATGTCTGGCATTTAATCTCGGAATTAGAATCGGTATATCCAATTTCTTGTGAATTCTTGTCACTTCATAAAAAATTAATTCAAAAAAGATTCGTGCAGAGTCCCATTATTTACTAAACACTGATGTTATGTTATTTATTAATGAATGCGCTACAGTTTTATCAAGCAACTTATTTTGTAACATTTTGCTTAAATTAAAAGTTTGACTTAGAACATCTGATAAGCAGTGAAATGACACTATAAAAGTTTTTACTAAAACATCTATTAACCTTTGGCATTTTAAGGACGATTCGGCAATTTTTCCACTGTGAATATTAGCTGCAACACATCTACAATATTTTCATAGAAAGTCTTAAACGCTATGACTGCTGTATGCCGCTCAACCACCTTGTATCGCAAAGCGGTTTTAACATGCTTATGTTAATATATTCCAAAACTTTGTGGCTTTTTGGTGACTTTTTTTTTGGTACCTACCGCACTCCATATACCTTGCGCATTACTCAACTTGGACAAGGATAGATTGAGTGAATCGCTATAATATGGGCATTTAACAGAATTCTTTAAAAAATTTTAAATTTCAGGGGCGGTCTCTTTCTGATCTGACATTACACGCACGTATTAATGCCTATTCTGATACAAGTATCAAATGCTAAACCAATTTTTCCTAAAAGAAAAAGCAATAATATTTCTCCTGTCAAGATAGACTCTTGAGTAAACTCGTCTAATTTTCTTGACGACGAACAACAAAGCTCAAAAAATCTTCGTACACGTTATGGTCTTTATCCAAATAACTAGCTACTAATGACATCCACGATATTTTGCTAATGTCAATAGTTTCATCAAATATAATACTTTAATATTGACTATTCTTGATGAAATAATCTAACCTAAAATTTCCTCACCGTAGTAATTTCTAATTTCATTTTGAACTAATTGACTGATGTAATTTGTGTGTGTGGAAACTGTTTCAAAATGGTTCTTTAACTTTAGACCATCCCCACATGTGTTATTGTGATGACAAATAATATCTCTTAAATTTCTCACATCAACACTTGAAGAAGACTGTGTAACACATCAGATTCAATTGTTGAGCCACTAAAAGCAATGTTTTGTTTTCCTAAAAGTATTGTAATACTAATTATAGGCTTTAGTTATCGCTATTTTCTTGTATTTGTTTTAAATGGTTATAATTTAAGATATTACCTATTTCTTTGTAAGGATCATTAAAGAATAAAAAGTTTTTTGCAAATTTAAAGACCTTTTTATGGTATTTAGCTGTATTATACGTATTTAGATCTCCGTCCCTACCAAAAAGTTTTGAGTATTTTGTTAAAGGTATAAAAACTAATTTGCTAGTGCAGTTGCTTTATGCAAACCTCCAGATTTTGCAAATAAAATGCAATATTTGCAAAAAATCATTCAAATACTAAATGGGTAAGCCAATTATAGACATTGAGACCATTTAGGGATAAATAGCAGTTTACATCTTTATCCTTTTTACGATAAACCGAATATGGAAATTTAAATTCAACATTAACTTCCTTTTGTTTTACTCTTTAACAAAAAATAGATCCAGGGCTTACTGCCTTTTACATTTACTCATTGTTCTATAAATTTTAAAAATAGTTAAGAGTATAACCTTTTAAAAGTTTAAAAAATGCTCCATCAATATTAAAAAAAAAACATACTAGAGTATGTCTTACACACAATATATTAAACTCAAATATGTATAGCGTACTTGCTTGCTTTATCCAATTTGAATCAAAAGGAATCTTCAGTCCAGTTGCTATCAGGTTTAAAACATCTTTTAACATACAAGAACATCAATACAAACGGGATGGATAACATACTAACAAGACTAGTAGACTGTGCCACTAATGACTGAGCAGATAACAAATCTACAGGTGGTAGCAGGTTAGGCACTAATTATTGCTGTTGCCCAGCTACCACAGATATTTGTTTTGTAAAGTTTGGAAAGACATTAATTAATCTTGACTGTAGGATGTTCGAGCATTGTCTGATGAATTTTTGTTAATTTTTCTTTGGTTAATACGCCGCATGTGGTCGATCATTATCGTGAAGAGAAATCACACTTTGAATAGGTAAATTTTTTCTTTTTTGTCGATATGCCTTTTCATTGTGCGTTTCGTGAAGGAAATAGATTAGTAAACTGCTCTTGAATTTCCAAAGCGCTACTGAAAACACTTTTCCTGCAGAAATATGTCTTAGCTTTTCGAGAGAGACTATTGTTATCTTTATTTAATATTACAATTTTTCGAAATATGACCAAATTTCTTACAACGATAACATGGAACGTTAGATTTCCTTCTGCAATCACCTTTGACATTCACAGCAAAGGCACCTGAAACACATTTAATCGCCAGTGTTAATACAGAATTTTGTAATCGTCTATCTTCAGTGAGCAATGCTGTAGCAACTGCATCTGATGTAAATTTTTCATCAGGAAGCTGATAAAGTTGTTGCACAATAACACTATAGCGTTCCGGTAGCCCGCTAATCATTTTATATGCGACATATAAATCTTTTAGTTCACATTTAACGTTAGCTAAGCGCCTTTGTAGATCTCGAAGACGTGCAATATACAACGAAATTGACTCATCCTCTAACATTACAGTCAAGAAAAATTCTGCTAATAATCGTCCTATCATGCAGTCTGCAGTCTTATGTAAGTAATCAAAAATTTCCAAGAAACAATACAAGTAATAATAGAGGTGCATATGTATCTTCGATTCCTGAAGATCATTGTACTGATGTCGGTGGAACTTGATTTTTACAATTATTTAGCACTCAACACACAACAAAATACGAATTTATTTTTGATACAGGTGCGACACGCCATTTTTGTAATGATAAGAAATTATTTTTTGATTTTCAAGAAATAGATAAAACTGTAAATCAAGGCAAAGGAGTGTTAATTGCCAAGGGTGTTGGCAATGTTTTTATTAATCTAATTAATGGTAATGGTCTAAAATTAATGTGCAGTTGAGAGATGGACTTTATGTCCCTGATTTATCAAGAAATTTAATTAGTTTAGGTAGTGTTGTGCAAAATGGATTTTATTTTGTAGGAAAAATGAATACCTTGATGTTTACACCACAAATGGTACTTTATTTGTACGTGTTAAGAAAACAACGAGGTTGTATACCTTAATAGGCGAAAAAGGTAAACCTTTTACAAATTCCAAGTCTAACATTAATATTGCATTATCGGAAATGAAGAATATAAATTCTTTATAATTATGGCATCATAGATGTGCACATTTGAGTCCTGACAAAATCTATAAAACGGTTAAAAATGAAATCGCTTTGGGTGTAGGTAAGCTCATTAAAGAGGATGTAAACTGTCACTCTTGTATCGAGCGCAAGTTAAAACGAGGTCCTTTTAAGAGGCTGTCGGGGGTTCAAACAAGTAGGCCACTTGAATTATTGCATATTGATCTTTGAGGAGAATCACCAGTTGTTAGCGCCGGAGGTGTTAGATATTTTTTAGGTATCGTGGATGATTTTCTCGTTGGATTGCTGTCTATACAATCAAAAGTAAAAATGAAGCTTGTGATAGAATTAAAATTTTTATTACTCGTGTAGAACGAATGTTGGGTCTGAAAGTAGTGTCTGTCCGATCAGATAATGGGATGGAAGTTTGTTCCAAGGAGATGAAAGATTATTTTTCTAGTTTTGGAATCAATCACCAACTAACTAGCGTGTACTCTCCAGAACAAAATAGGGTAGCGGAGAAAATAAATTTCGGCGCAGTAGATGTGGTGAGGACATTGTTGATAAGTTCAAAGTTAAAAATCTAAATTTTGGGCTGAAGCGTTGCATATTACGTCCACACCAAAAACCGCATTCCACATGCCACCAATCTGAAAAAGACTCCATACGAGTTGTTTATGGGGAGAAAACCTCGAGCATCACATTCTAGAGTATTTGGTTTGTTAGCTTTTATTCATGTACTTGAGCGTTACCGAACAAAACTGGAACTCAAATCGCTGAAATGCATTTTACTAGGCTATGCAGCATTTACACGGGGTTACCGTGACTTTGACCCTGTATGTAATACTGTAATAGAGTTGAAACATATTAAAATAAATGAATCTGTTTTGGGTATTAATGGAACATGTAATACTGTCACCCCCAGCATAATAGATACATCCAGTGATAATGAGTCAGTTTTATCTGATTCAGATGCTGCAGCTCCTGTTGCATACGTTACTAGATACTAGTATTAATGATCATCCATTGACGCCTGTCCGTTGTGACACACCTGAAGTTAAAATTAATATTCGGTGGAAATGACAAGAAGTTCCGAGGAAAAATGGAACACGTACTGATGTGTATTATTGGTATGGTTCTAATAAGTGTCGGACACAGAATGATGTGAAATCATTTTGTCGTGACAAGGGTTTGGATTACGATCCAAAACAATTTTATTTTTCTTATCCGTCAAAAGGCGAAAAAGTAACAAAGGTTACTGAATGTGACGATGAAATTTTACTAGCATGTTTAATACAAATACCAGATAATCACCATGATGCTATTAATTCGAAATGTAAAGGTGAATGGCAAAAGCTATACAAGAAGAGTTAGCTACCTGATCAAAAGGTTATTACCTGCAGATGGGTTTATAACCTGAAAACAAATGGGGGTGGTACAATTAAACGCTTTAGAGCATGCTTGGTTGCTCATGGTTATAAGCAAATATTCGAAGTTGATTATTTCCATACATTTGCACCTGCCATTGAATTCAACTTGGTTAAGTTGCTATTTGTGTTATTAGTTGTTCATAATGATTGGGTTCATTCCCACTGGGATGTAAAATGTGCTTTTACCTATAACGATTTAAAAGAGGAGGTCTATATGGAAATACCCATCGGATATAAAAATATAGATTCCAAAACATTTGTCCTCCGCTTAAAGAAATCAATTTATGGTCTTAAGCAATCTGGTAGAAATTGGTATTAACACTTTGCCGATATTTTAAAAGAATTGAATTTATCTGTATCGGAGTATTGTCCCTGTATTTTTAAATTGGATACTAACTGTGTTATTCTACTATATGTCGATGACATTGCTGCGTTTTGTAAGAACGAAGAAATTTTGCAGTATGTATTCACATGTTTGAATAAATATTGTGAAGTTGTTAATTTAGGAAATATCTGCGAATTTCTTGGGGTAGAGTTTAATAAATTGTACAGTGGTTATCACTTGTGTCAACAAAACTATATAACAAAATTATTAGAACTTTTCAAGATTAATTTAGATATGCCTGTTTACACATATATTTTTTGTAGTAATAATAATAGTTCAAAAACTAACTTGCCTTTTAGAGAACTGTTGGGGTCCTTGCTATTTCTAGCAAACCGAACACGACCAGACATTTTGTTTTCAGTAATTTATTTGGCTCAATTCTCCTCGAATCCGACAAGTAAACACTATAATTGTTTATTGCGAGTCCTTAAGTATGTTGGAAACACTAATGATTTTTCTATTAATTTATCACATTCTAATTCCTACGAATTGTCAATTTATACTGATGCTTCATGAGCTACAGCTGAAGATTCTCGCAGATCATTTAGTGGGTTTCTTTGGTCGCTGGGTAACGTTTTTCTAAGTTGGCGTTGCAGTATTCAAAAATGCATATCCGAAGTGCCATGGAGGCTGAATATGTTGCTATGGATTCGGCCTGCATAGAAATAATGTGGATATCAAACATACTTGCTGAATTAAAAGATTTTCCTTTTCCCACTATAAAAACTCTAGTATTGTGCGATAATCAATCGGCAATATATTTTTCAAGGGATGCTATAATCAATAATAGAACTAAGCATATTGTTGTCAAGTACCACACAATTAAGGAATTGTTAAATAAAATATGTTAACACTAAGAAAAATATTGCAGATCTCTTAACTAAGCCATTATTACATGAAAAGTTATTTAATTTTGTTAAATTTATATTTGATTTTAATAAGTTATGAATTGGGAAGAAATTGTGAAGAATTCATAATCTTATGTTCCCGCTATTTGGTTTAAATAGATTATACTTCTGTATATTATGTTTTCTGTTTTACCGACGTATTCTAGTTTTTGTTAAGATGATATAAGGCCGTTGACCGGTACATAAACCAAGTGCTGTTATATTAATTATTGTAAATATACCATATATATTAATTATGTGGTATAATTAACTATATTTTTTTATCAAGAATCCGCATTGCATAATTCCACACCCATTTTTAGCCTTAGAGTAGTATGAATCAAAATTCTGTTTAAATCTGATTTACCTTTTATATCCATATGATTTCAATGTTTCGATATAATTTTGTAGAACTTATAAAAATGTTTGTCCTGTTATTTATATACCAAAAATGAGCAAAATATAAAACTTACAAGTTTATCCTATGAACATAAAAAACGAATTAGAACGTTTTTAAGAAGTTCAGTGTCAGTGCATTAGCAGTGCTCTTGTGTGAAAGTGTTTATTGATTTCATCGAAAATTTTAACAAGTGAGTGATTGACTTATTTGTGACAAAAGAAACATTGGAATGGATTTTTTCCTAAATCATTATAAACTGCATATTATTATTTGTTGGTTAAATGGTTTTAAAAATTTAACATTTGTGCTTCACTTAATTTTATAGGAATCAGTGGCCACTGCATTTATATGCAGTACAAGTTTAGTCTTTGATAATGTATGTTTACATTTACCACCATAATTATACAGACATGTTTAGTACACAACATTTAAAAATGGCATTATTAAAAGCAAATATTAGAGTATCAAAGATTATTATTAAAATTAATATTCAATGTGAACATTCCCCATTCAGTAAGGGCTGCTGTCTGATACACATAGTGAAGCACAAACTTAAAATTGCATTTTTAAAAAGAAGTAGTATCAATAATTTAATGTATATAGCTTATAATAACAACTTAGGTAAAAAGTACATTCGGAGACTTTTCTTATTAGCAAATAAATCAGTCACTCTTATCAAAATTGTGCATAGAATTTATAAAAAATATTTCACATTGCAACAAGTGTTGTGCATTTAATGTTTCTCCTAGCACTAGACTTTCTTAAAAGTGTTGTATTTCTTTTTAAAATTATCTTCTGATTTTTGTGATATTTTCGGTATAAATGTGCCATAAGATATTTAGGTATATTGAAATAGTACACCAATTGAATATAACTCATTCTGCAATTAAAAACTTAATCGTTAAGTTAATATTAGGTGAAAGCTACACAAGACCGTCTCGAACATCACAGTACCAGTACTCAAACTTCCACCCATTCCCTCATATGGAAATATAGATATAAAAATAGTAATTACTTACTGTTGTAATCAATGTCCATGTATGCCTCTTTACTGGAATCTTCTGGGTTACGACAACTCAATTTCTCGCAGATTTTTAGAAATGTTTCTTCTGGAAGGAGACAAGAAAAATAAAGGTGGGCCCAGAAAAGGTATTGAAAAAGGTCTCCTCTCACTGTGCTAATTACCACAGTTATACACTTCAAAGCACTAACTACGGGTTTGTCCTTTCACTCCTCAAGAAAGCAATGCCCTTCACTTGCAGTAAAACGTCAATTTCCATTTGTTTACGATAATCATGCAATCAGTGATAGAAACTGCCAGCAGTGACCAGCAGAAAATAGTAGAAACACATGAACAAAAAACAGGTTTTTAGTTCCATTGTTCAAGTGTCGCTAAATCTCTCTCCTCTGAACTTACAGCAACTTTGACCAAGTACAACTTGGTGAAAGAAAAGAAAACATAAAAATATAAAAGGAATAAAAATTAATTTGGATTTTGTAGAGCTCTAGTGGCACTTGTGGTAAAATGTGAAAAAGGTCTTTTATTAAGAAAAAGTAGTAGATACCGTGGATAGAAATAACACTACTCGATTAGCCAAAAAGCATGATAAGAAAAAAATTTAGTTTTTGGGCTAGCATGTGCAAAAAAAGTTAGAGAATGTACCTGTTAAAAGCAAAGCAACCTGATAGATCCCTACTAAGTTAGCAAGTGAAACAAATTGAAAGCACTGTAAAATTCACACATTAATTCCACTGAAGGGTTATTCTCTTCATGTTTTCCTTATTTCATACCACAGAATCATCGATTATTTACGTTTGCTAACTTCTTAATATTTAAAGCTATCAGATATGTCTTCCTCGATGACTATATTTATCGTAACAGCAGGATCTTCTTCTGTAAATTTAGATGAAATTAACGATGCCATGACACTTGTATCCAGTAAACGTTATACCAATTTTTCTTCCAAATGTATTTCTATTGTGAGAATTATAGATTCGTTATTATTTGTGATTACTTTTTATTCCAAGTTGCTTTGAATAAATTCATCAGGGTTACAGTCAAAGCTGACGCTAGGTTCGTCTGTATCTAAAAATTGTTGGTCTTACTGGACATTTGAACGATACTCCTATTCCTCTGTGCTGCTGACTCTTACTACCACGACATTATTTGCCCTGGCATTTCTCTTCTAGTTTCTATTTCCCATATTACCCATGTCTTTACTCTTAGTCACTGATTTCGTTTCACATTATTGTTCTTCTATTCCCAATATAAAATTGTTACGTCTACCCTCTGAAGCTTAGTTTGTTGTCTTTATCAACCATTACTGCATTGAATTCCTTTTTTCGGAAACGAAGATCACTTCCCGTTGCTGGCACACCTCGTCATACTGCTATAAGTATTCCAAAAAGGTTCCCCTCTCTATAATATTCTGAAGCTCACCATATTGCTAAGTACTTTATAATCTGCCTGTCGTCCAAAGCAAGCGTACGCTATTTCCTTATACTTTTCTTGATAGTATATTGTTCGCATAAAACATTATATTCCATGTTGAACTTACCCTTAATTAAAATATCGTGAACCTTATATTACACATTCTTCCTCCAGTAATAATTCAGTAATTTAGTCTCAAATTGACTAGATATATCTATTTCACACTCTAGTAGGCTAAACCAATTCTCGACATTGCCTTTCAACATATATACCATTTGCAATATTGTTCTCAATTTCCCATCTCCATAAAACTTAGAAAAGTGGTCTAAGAATACATTAGTTGTATACCGGATACTCCTCCGAAAACTTGTACAGCTTCATATCTCAAATTTTTCATTTTTTTTGTAAATAAGTAAGTTTAATGAGTCTTAAATTAATACAAAGGAAAAAAAGATTAATCACAAGTGACTCAAATTCAACCACCAGGGCATCCTGTCGACTCGTTTCGCCCAAATTGGGGCTCATCAGAACAGGAGTAGCAAAGTTGTAATATTTAATACAGACACATTATGGGAAGTACAGCATCATCTAGCTCACAATTTGTGTCTCTGTGTCGTTACACCTGACATCGTAGGTTTTAGCAAAAGACGGCACGGAGAAGATCCGGCTCAACTGCCTTTTTCCATAGCCAAAAGTTATAATTTAAAAGATAAGTAAGTTTAATGAGTTTAAATAATACAAAGTAAAAAAGAATTAATGGCAAGTGACTCAAATTCAGTCAAGAGGGCATGCTGTCGACGCGTTTCGCTCTAATTGGGGCTCATCAGGGCAGGAGTAGCAAAGTTGTAATATTAAATACAGATACATTATGCTGTACTTCCCATAATATGCCTGTAGTTAATATTACAACTTTGTACTCTTGTCCTGATGAGCCCCAATTAGGGCGAAACGCGTCGGCAGGATGCCCTCGTGGCTGAATTTGAGTCACTTGCCATTAATTCTTTTTTATTTTGTATTAATTTAAGACTCATTAAACCTACTTATCTTTTATATATATATATATATATATATATATATATATATATTGCCGTGGAATTCACAAAAATTCGTGCCCCATTGTTTGGGCGTCATAAAAGTTTCTGAAAAAAATATCAAAAAACAAAAAAAAATTTAAAAAAATTTCTTACACTTGCACTACCTTTTGGAACACCTCCTATTTCTGCTCACCCTGGATAGCTCAGCAATCGGCTTCTTCTTGAATACCTCCCATCCTAACCACCTTTCTTTCTCACAAACACAGTCAAATGAAATTACCACTCAAATAATGCAACAGAACATACAACCTTTTTATTTACACATATAAACAAGTTTTCATTATTAATAAAATATATATACCTTGGTACAGACAGTTTGCTAAAACTGTTACCACCTCAATCATTAAATACTTTAAAGTCTTTGATTTTAATATATTTCAACAAATTCTATTTAATACGAGTAGATGGGCCCTACATGCAACCCTAGATTAATTTTATTCTGGTCTATTTTGAGCTCATTATAATCCAGTTCCTCTAAATGCTTTTACACCTCGCATTTTTATTAAAAACAAATTTAAAGATCCGTTTACTCTTTACAACAACATTTTATATTATGAATAAAAATTTATATATCATCAATAAACCTTTTTTAATAATCAAGATTAATTGTCCTGCACATATACCCCTTTAAACGAGTTTTATGGTAATAAATACACCCCCAATAAGTCAAAACACTCAAACACAAAAATATCAACACAAATGTTTATACAAAAACAGGAAATTAAGTTTCTTTACCCGGAGTAGGCTTCGTCCCTCGTCACCTCTGACAATGGGTACCAGAAACCCTCGTCGTTGTGTCTTCGATTATGCCTGGATCCAACTGATCCCCGCTATCCAAATCTTTGCCACCACCTCTAATCTTCTACCCAGATATTTGCTTTGTCCAAACTTAACATTCCATACCAAATACACTTCATGCATACTAGTTAAGCTTTAGGATTCGCTTACCCAAGTACCATCTCCTCATTCAATAGAGTCGTTGTAGTAACGGCACCTTTCATCTAGACCTTAGCACCCACTCGTGCAATATCACTTTTATTACTTTTGCGGTACGTTACTACAGCTTTACATATTTTCAAACAGGATGTTGTATGCTACTTTACCGAATACACAATAATTAATACACGTAAGAGCATATACTATCATTATGTTGAAGATCTAAGCGCGATCTCAGATCTAAAGGAAAAGAGAGCTTCAATATCTTTGTTCGAGTATTTATACGCTTTTCACACCCCTCAATTGAACCTCTCTTCATTGAAAAGCTTATTTTTAAAATCACTTCTACAAATTTTGAACGTAACGTCTTAAAAATTCCGAGATCATCTTAATGTTACACTGAAATTTGTTTAATCCTTCAACGGACGCGCTCTTCTCAAAACTGCCTAGCCTTAAACCAATGATATAGTTTTCCCCCGTCCTAATGCTCCACCTATCAGCTATCTTTCTCCGTTCTACCCATATTTACTGTTTCTTTTAGAAACCCCTCTCAAGCTACATAAAATCGATATTGTTGTTGACCTTCACATTTCCCTGTATGTTTTAGACGTGGCTTGTAACCAACGCTTTCTTATACATTTCTCTGTCTATTTTATATTATTGATCTTTTATTCCACTCAGTCTTCAAGGCACTTGTTATTTTTAAGCAGTTTGTCAAATCGACCATTGCAACAATTCCATAGAAATTCTGTCTCAACGTATAATCCAGTTCTATGAACCTGACATTTCACCACAGGTGTTTCATCAAAACCACTTGTTATTTAAAATAACAATTCCGAGTTTCTCTCTTCTTAGTATTTGTAAACAAACATTTGCTTTTATGTAAATGGAAAGATGCGTTTACATTATTGATTTTCTATACATGCAACCTCAGTTTCCTATTTCATGCGCTTGATTTAAAATTATTACAATTAATTTGCGTATCCTTGAGCTTTTATGTACTCTAAAGCTTTTCCCTTTGTGCAATTTTAACATTCTAATTTAGAATTACAAAATCTATTAATAACCATCCGTCTTCACTATCTAAACTGATTACCTTGCCGTGTAAATAAATTGTTCCTATTTTCTATATACACAGTTGATAAAATTTTATTGTCTAGACCTATTTAACCTATAATTCCACGTCAAATATATATATATATATATATATATATATATATATATATATACAGTTCGAATAAGATGACATAATCATTTAGACTTTTATGCAAAGCCTAAATGATTATTTCAAATCAAGCTAGTAATTAAAAGATGGAAAATATAAGGTTTCTAACAGGATTCTAACCTGTATCTTCGGCTTTGGAGCGGACGCATTTACCAATTATGCCACCGAGACTAACGACAATTGGAAAATTATACAAATCTAAATCATGCAGATAACAATATATCAATCTAATTTTAAATTACGTTTGACATTTTTGTCAATCTTATCTGACAGTGTCCACTTTTGACTTATGTCAAATATAGACAGAAAGCAAAGCTCAAAATCATGGCTGTAAGCCAACTCTTAAATATTATACTTGTTAGATAATTGCCCAAGGCAAGTTGATGAATACTAAGGTATTAATTAATAGATGAAATAATAACTTAAACTTTTTTCCAAAACCTAAATGATCATTTGAAATTGAGCTAGTAACTGAAAGATGGAAAATATAGGGTTACGGACAGGATTTAAACCTGTATTTTCGACTTTCACGTCTGATGCGTCTACGCCACCAAGACAGATGATGAATCAACTTCTGTGCCATCACAGCCTAGTGCTGGTTAGCCATTTGATGGCGGTTTAATTATACTTTTTACCATGTTACAGAAGTTCCTTTGAGAGCTTATATTGATGGTTGCTTCAATGGGTTCATAAGGGTTTAAAAGCTACTAAAGCTCAAACCGGCCAATATATGCTTTTTTCCTCTTATGAAACAATCACGTAATTGTTTTGTTAATTGCTGTACAAATATTAATTTAATTTGTATAGGTAAATTCGCCTTTATAATTTATGTTTCTAAATTTGAGGATTTGAGCATTGAAGAACTCGATCATTTAGAATGGTACCTTTTTTTTTGGGAAACCAAAGAATAGCTTAAGCTACCTATATATGTGGTGGTAATTCCATATGATGATAATCAGCTGTTACCAAAGCTAACAACATTCGAAGTTACTCTGCTAACATAATTAAGAAATTTAATTCTATTTTTTATATTATTTTCTGGATTCATTAATCAAATACTTTGTACAAATTAAACTTTTACGATTTATACATTTGTGTCATTACTGTAGTATAGCTTTCTAAATTAATCCAACCTTATGTGTTGACGCTTGTTAAAACTAAACTTAGTTAATGCAATCAGTGTAGTTGTATGTCTCTACTTTCTTGGCATCATACTCTAATTTCTTCAAATTTATACATGGTTTTTTGTTGTTGGATTAATGTATGTAAACCGTATTCACTGTTGTAAATTTTCAGGTGTGTTTTTAATACCATATGCCATAATAATGGTAATATGTGGCGTACCACTATTATATATGGAATTAGCAATAGGTCAATTTACTGGGCGTGGTCCTATCGGAGCTTTGGGACAATTATGTCCTTTATTTAAGGGTAAGTACAGCATTTATAAGTAACTTTAAATTATTATTAGTGTAAAGAAATTGGTTTTAACAATCCCATTGGAATTTCTTGTTCTCCCTTACTGAGTAGTGATTACAACAGTTAAATTTATTTATTATTTCTTCCTTCGATAGATAAGGACCAGGTTACTGATACGCATCCGAAAGCTGGAAAATAGAATGAACAACCACCGTTTTGTACACACACTATTTAATCAATTCATAATAATTATAAACAGATAATAAGAAAATATGCCGTAAAATTGGCGTAAATGTTTTTATATTATTTTTGTGTTCTAACAAAATAAATATGGTTGATTGAGTCCACGCGGCGACGGATTAATTCTTACAATTATGATACCTGTTATCTGCATTTAAAAATTGCATGTAACTTTCTGCTCACACACTACACAATTTATACTTGGATAAAATACAATAATTACTGCATTTAAGGAATTGAATTTAAGTAATTCAATTTAAGTATTTGAATTTAAGGATTGGAATATTGAAAAGTTCTATTTTGAATCACACACAATGAACATGCAGCTTGTACGATATAACGCCCGTGTTATAGGAAAACAAAAGCAACTCTTAAGTGGGGCGCGTTCACAAGGACACAACAAACAGAATTTGAATTAATATCAAGCCAGGGACGGCTTGAGAAATATTAGAATAAAGAAAAAGTCAAGTGAATTCTAAACAATTTGCTTTTGGAGGATAATAAAACCATTTTTGTTGATAATATGTCTTATCCTAAAACAGTAACTGCATTACAATTTAATTAGCAATATAAAATGTGAAGCCTTATTAAAAAAAAAGCACAACAATATATGGTGTAGTATTGAAGCACATCAACCGCTTTATATTGCCTAATTAATGAGTACTTTGTTAGAGCATTCCGTGCAGACAAGAATTAAAGTGGTAAAGTCAGTAAATAAAATTACCCACACCGAATACCGCAACAAAACAGAAGCGTAGAATAGAAATCCAAAAGAATGGAATTCTGAGCTAGCTCAAAATGTCATAGAGTGAGGTGGGTCATACAGAAAGAAAAATTGGAAACCTCGATAAGTATTTTATTTACAAACCATTAGTTAGGCATAGTAGTATAAAAAGGAATATTTACAGAGACAAACTCAAACATTTATGTAAACATCCTGTTATTACGTGATGTAAACAGAAGTGCCACTTTGCTTATAACACTATATAAAAATATACATTTAAGCAAATATTGCTTAAAAAATCTTAATATCTTAATAACATGTACATATATTCTTACTTAATATTTTCAACCCTAAATATATACAGGAAGAAAAGTAAATATGATATATACAGTAATTTTTCTGCTTTGTGAAATGCACTTCCTAAAAGAAATAAATAAACCTAACTGAGAAGAACCCAGTGTTAACTTACTCTAACTTATAATTTTGTAAACAAGATGTTGGCGTCAACATTAATTTACAGAAAAGGTGCTGTAACGCGAGCTTCAGTTTATACTAATTGTGACTTTAAAGAATAATTATATAACCACCTATGCATTTTGTATGTCAATTGTGTTAAGCGCAGTCTGTAATTTATTGTGCAATCACAAGTAAGAAAAACTATGGCCTCTACGTGGTTAAGAACCAGCAAAAAAAGTACCTTTTCTCCACAGCAGCATCAAGAAAGTAAAAGAAAACAGAATAAATGTACCTTAAAACAAGTTGTCTGCCTCTGATACCATCTTAAAGGATTTGGAAGTGCCCACTTCGTTCGCAAACGGGTTGAATACTACATTGAAAATTTAACTAGACTGTAACACTAAGTATCACAAAGCATCCTAGCACCGCGACATACAACATTCCCTTTCAGTAAAAGGACGTCGTATAGAATAGAATCGCTTTCACAGCTCAGGCTGTATTTATATCAATAGAGAACAATGCGGGAAATAACGTGTTTTCGTTTTAGAACAATTCCCAGCGACAACATGTTAAACATTCTGCGAACACCACCTACAAAAGCCTATTTTCTAGACAGCAGCTACCAAATATTCCTAGAACAATAGCCAATTAACTAAAGCAAAATGCCTGGGCATACTATAATGACTTCCACTGAATTTTGTTGTCTGCATGAGAACGACGTCTGTCTTAAGTAAGTTTGCAACCCTACCTACAGCATTATGGCGTAAAATGTATAACACATTGTTTTCAATGTTCCCTAACTGTTATAGAAACGACAACGATGTATAGTATATCGAACTACAATTCCAAAAATGAAATTAATTGTGGAAACGGTTTATCTCTCGTAAAGTTGAGCAAGTTCAACACTTGCCTGATAACGAAGTGTGATTTCTCAGTACCATTAAAAACTTTTATATTTTTACAATGTGTATTTCAACGAATTTATAAAGCAAAGTTGTTTAACGAGAAGCCGATGCTTGCTTCTTTCAACGAATTTATAACACGCAGGTTCTAGCCTTCTAACAAACCTATTAAAAGCAGCTGAACGATAAACAAATATTTCAGGAAATTTAGAAACTGTTATAGAATATATTCCAAGTATAGCATTGCACTAAACATCCATAGGACGTTTTAAATAAGTATTCCTTTCTATTGCACTTGTTAAATGGCAGTTCGTATGATTTGAAATAACATAAAACAGTAAAGTCGTTTAGATTAGAATTTTTAGGAGGCGCTAATTAAAAAGAAATAAAATAACATAGTTAAAAATTAAAATTTGCATGAAGAATGCAGAAATAGATCGATTTAGGAAATTTAATGTTACAACTTGAAAACAAGCATAAATGTGAATCGACATAGTTGTGAAGCACTACTTTATTATGTATTTACAATTATTATCTGTCATATTGAATCAATATATTTTAAATAAAAGGATCGACACATGCTTAATTTTATTGCAAAATGTGACAAACAATGCATATGTGAAACCTGTTGTTTTATAAATGTCTACATTTTTGAGTTGGAGGTATTTAAAGTTGCAATGATAAAAAAATTGTGTTAATAAAAACAATTCAAAACGTTCGTATAAACTTATTTTATTTTGCACTACCTTTTCACGCCCAATAATGAACTTTAAGCAGTACTAATAATATTAATACTAATAAACGATAACTATAATTAATAACACAACTACAAATTTAATGACTATGCCCATCAACATTATTTACTTTAAATATTACAGTATTTAATTTTCAAATTATATAACCATAATTTTCGTATCAAATTTTAGATTAAAATCAAATGTCACATGTCTACCTTCCTATTAAAAACAGTTGATTCAATATGGCATATTTGAGATATTGAACAAATACAAACCCACGATAGCTTTTCACCTATCTAGGATTGCATTTGTTTCTGCTCCAGATACGAAATATAAAGCTGTTTCCTTCCTATATATCGGTTATACTGATAAAATGAATTATCATTAAATATTATATAGAAATATGTTGACAAATGTCTAATTACTAATCGACTACATGTTTTAGGAGCTGGTTTAGCAAGTGTCGTAGTTTCGTTCCTAATGTCAACGTATTATAGTGTTATTATAGCATACGGTATTTATTATTTTTTCACTTCATTCAAGCCAACACAACCATGGGAAGAATGTTCCAATAAATGGAATAATGCAGATTGTTGGGTTCCTGCTAAATTAGAACTGAATATTAGTAAGCCTATAAATAGCCAAACACCTGCAGAACAGTTTTATGAGTAAGTCAATAGAATATCATTTATGATTTATAGATATGCACATTTTAGTCGTAAGGTACTACAAATTAGTAAAGGTATAGAATATCCTGAAGTATTACGATGGGAATTAGTTGCGTGCCTATTTTGTGCATGGTTCCTAGTATATTTTGCTATATGGAAAAGTATAAAGTCTTCTGCAAAAGTGCGTTACATTACAGCAACTCTTCCATTTGTTTTGATAATAGTATTCTTGGGCAAGTCGCTAACATTAGAAGGTGCTAATAAGGGCATGATATATTTTTTCCGACCAAGATGGGAGTTATTAGGAGAAGCTCAAGTAAGTTTTACATTATTTATTTAAATAGTTGATATTTAAAATAGGAATATATTAATGAGCATCATGAAGTCGTTGTTCACAGAAAGAGAACTATATTTTATTAAAGACAATTTAAGCATTAAATGGCATGTGTGCATGCACACAAACAGTTAGTTCTTATAAACTAGTCGGGATGTAGATACACTAAAATAGTTGATAACAAATTTGAATGCTGAAAGCCATTTGAATAAACAAAATTAGAAGGTCGACCAATTTGAAATATTTGTTGAGCATACATAAAAATAATTAAAAAAGCAAAATAGTGTATTTTGATATGCTGGTTTTCTTTTTCTAACTATTACTTTATTAATGATGGTGAACGAACTCATTTTTGATAATTAATAAGTATTTATATACACCTGTAGGCAAGTAAAAATAAATATTGCAGGACCAACCTTCTATTCCCTAGTACTGATTTAACACAGTTATAAAAATTTTATAAATAACAATAGTTTTATAGATTTTTTCTTAGTTGTTAATAACTATATAAACGCAAGTATGTATCAGAAAAATTACATTTTTTAGGTATGGGTAAATGCAGCTGCTCAAACATTTAATTCGATGGGAATTGCATTTGGTTCAATGATTTCGTTTGCAAGTTACAATAGATTTAATAATCGTATTTTACATGATACACTAGCAGTTTCATTTGTTAATGCAATTACAAGCTTGTTAGTTGGCATTTATGCTTTTGCTACCATTGGAAATATTGCAACAGAACAAGGAACAACTGTTGAAAAAGTTATAGCAGATGGTATGTATGTTTGTTTGCATAATTTTGTAACTGTGAACTCATCAACAAAGACGTAAATTATTTTTCATAACACCACTGTTATCTTTATTACTGCACAAATATTAATTTTACTTTATTAGTTTAAATAGGACATAACCTACCTATATGCAGTATATTAATCATATCTGAACAACCATGTATTTTTAATTGTAAAAGTCAAGTATGTATACTGAAACTATTTTATTTTAGAAACTGCAAACAATACTCTTTAATAAAATTATTCTTACAGTATTACTAATAGTAATGTAATTATTAGTACATAAAAAGGTTTCCTACTTAATAATGAAATAAGTCACACGCAATTACAAATAGTAATTGTTTATATTATTATAAGAGTAACCTGAAAACACAGTTTTCATTTTTAGAACTGACTTGAAAGATTTTTTATTGATTAATCTTGAGATTATGAAATTTGTTTTTAATTAAACGATTAGAGTTTAAAAAGATATTTAAAAACATTCATTCAATATACTTCGAGGGCTAACAACATCAGATACAAACCCAGCCCTCCATATAAGGACCTCTATTTTCATCTTGTACATTGTAAAAACTCATTTGAAATATTTCAGTGTCTGCATTTATGTTTTTAAAACATTTATTTAGTCAGCGCTTTTCCTGTATTATGTAAAACTTTTATTTCTTAATTTATTTTCATGTAATAACATTGAAAAAATTCGTGTGGCAAATACAGTTTTCAATTTAGTCCAAGACTTGAATTCTTTCTTAATTTTTTAGACATACCTACTATTCACTGCATTTTAGACATATGAATAATAAGCCGGTGAAGTTTAAAGAAGGTTTATTTACAAGTCAAGCTTGAATGACTACTACATAAGGACTTGCCCAAAGTACCTAGACTATTGGCCAAATGCTTACCACTACTCTTAAATCTATTGACGTACGCAAAAGGCTTGAAATATTTTACATATCCTCCGGTGCAAGATAGACTATGCACTTCTTATTTCTAAAGGATACCAAAATTGTATGGGCTGCCTAATTACAGTACCATTCATGCACTTTACATAACACGCCCACACTTTTCCATTACGGCTATTAATCACTTCGTTCGCTAATCCCAACTTCCGCAATAGTTACCGCTTAACATTTTGTTCCACTAATATGACATTGCCCTGCTTATTCAAGCACTCTCGCACATTTACATTGTAATAAGCTTCTTGTAATAGCTGTAAATATTCTGTACTCCATTTCTTCTAAAAGTAGTTTATAGTTTTAGTTCACTGCTTCCATTGCTTACAAATATCATCTCCATCAGCAATACAATACTATTGTATTGCGATCATTTCGATAGCCACAGATAGTGGAGATAGTGGTCATGTAAAATATGAGTAAAGTTAAAACAGTCGCAGCTTCAAGTATTCACTAGTAATAAACTGCAACTTTTAGCGGCATCAGCGATGGCAGAACGATAAGTAGTCGACCGTTTGCAGCACTCAAACATTTATAGCACCATAGCTACAAAACACCTGCCTGTTACCAACAACTTTACTGTACAACAGTGCAGCACATGCACAAAGTACTTGAAGATTAAATTGTGGTAAACCCAATAGATCATTTTATGCACAAGAGGGGAACTTTACCTGCAAGCTACATGTATTGCGATGATTATATTCAAAGTTAATTTTTATTTATAATTACAAACGGAACAACCATTAATAAAAGGAACGGTAGTTAAAGCGGAACCCAATATAAAAAGTGCTTAAAGAGCTTAAGGTTACGTAATTCATAAAATGTAGCATGCACACCATCTAAACGCAATAATTCATGTTCGTATAAGAAGGGGTTCAAATTTGCAATACTAGATTTCTGTTCAATAATATCGCGATTCTTTAGATTGTTAACCTTCGAATAATAAACTTCCTGCTGCGCTTGTATAAGCAAACATCTTTCGACCAATTTTATTTACGGTTAGCTACCCATTATTTTATTAATCTTGGTTTTAAATTTGCTATAAAACGTAAAGATATGTAATTAGCCTCACTAAATGATCAAAATCGATAAATCTGGCGGTATATGTACATTGATCGTTACATTCTACAGTGTATTTAATTCCTAAACACTTTTTTGATTACACACCTATCGTTGCATTGTTTTCTCGATTGTATTATCTGGACATGTTTGTTTGTTCTTCCGCAACCACATAGGATCGTGTGGTCAAGCTTCAGAATTTATTCCTCGAGTTAATAAGTCTGTGGAGTTTTTGCAGTCCAGACAGTGTCTTAATGGTATATCCTTTGATACCATTAGCGGTTAGGCACATGTAGTTTCTACAGCGATGCATCACATTTCATTCAATACAATGAAATGCAATCAGGGAATCTGTCTAATAAATGTCCTTATCGATTCTAATTAGAACGTTTGTTTGTATATATGTTGGTAACATAGCTACGCAGCATTTAGTTCCAAGCACGACAAAGTCATCGTTTTATCATTACAAGCTTTTTACTAATGACATTGTTGATATACTCTTGTTTGCCCTAAAGTACTTTTCGCAGATGATCTCAAATTACATTTTAATGTAACCTCACTAGAAGGCTCTCACACACTTTAATTGGATACAAATTGTCTAAGCAACTGGTATATGATCAACGGGCTAAATCTCAATGTCTTGAGATGCAATGTACTTTCATATACAAGAAAATTTAATTGTATTATGTTCAGTTATCACCTTGGGGAAATCTTGCTCCCCTGTCTAACAGTATCAAAAATCTAGGCATCATATTTGACTACATCATCGTTCAATTTTCATGTTAATACAGTTTGCATGCATGCTAAGAGTACTGACCTTTATTATTAGAAACTGTAGTACATTTGTTAATGTTACTGCTTTAACAAATTTTTATAAAGCTCCGGTGCGTTCTAAACTCGATTACTGTAGTATTCTGTGGTTCCCTACTACAAGTGCCAAAAAGTATTATTTGAAAATGTACAACCAAAGTTTTCAAAGTTCTTGTATTTACAGGATGAAGGCAGATATCCAGAACGGGGTTATAGTCAATCAATTTTATTAATTATTTTAATCAATTGGACTAACAACTTCAGTATTATCTACAGTTTACTGAATTATAATTGTTTAGAATATATTATGGCCAACTGCTATCAGTGCACAAAAACAGTAAACAATTTATGTAAATGTGATATATGTAATAATCAATTTTGTAAGAAATGCTCTGAATTAACTGAAACAGAAATTAGATTAGTTGAGTTGAAAACTAGAACACTGAAATTTATTTGCGAACATTGTGAAGAAGGATTCAAAATTATTTCTCCACTATCTATTATGCTCAAGGATCTGCAATCTCAAATTGATGAATTAAAATTGCAGCTGGTTAAATCTAAGCCTGTAGACATAGATGAGTCTGTTATTTTAAAAGCTCAAGAATATATTAGTGGTTCTAATAATGTAATTGCTTATAATGTCACAGAATACCTGGCAGCTGATGTCAATCAGCATATAGTAGATGATAAAGCAATAATTTCGAGGTTTATGAATACATCATTAGATATTGAAATTGTTAAGGTAGTAAGAATTGGAAAGAGTCAATTGTAAAGACTGTCCTCTTAGAATTATTTTAAAAGACAAGCAATCAGTAATTTCCTTATTACGAAAGCAAAGACAAATCACTAACTCAAATATTCGTTTTACTATTGATCTTACATTCCTTCAACGAAATAAAATTAAAAAAGTTAAGGAGGAGTTCGAAACTCATGTATCTAAAGGAGAAAAAGGACTTTCATTAAAATATGTTAAAGGTTGCCTTACAAATACACAAACAAAAAAGTAACTACATCTACATGCTATTTTCAAAATGTGGGAGGCTTAAGAACTAAATTGAATCAACCTATATGTATACATAGTGAATATGATTTTATTATTTTAATTGAAACATTGTTTAACAATACTTTTTTCAACTCTGAGTTGGGGCTTTCTAATTATAACATTTTTAGAACAGATAGGAATGTAGAGGTTACTAAATGTGAAAGATGAGGTGTTTTAATAGCAATAAATAAGCGAATTAGAGCAAGATTAGTGCATAGTGTTTCATCGTATGGTGATCAACTATTCGTTTTGACTGGTGATGAGTCTACAGGTATAATAATTGGTGCAGTGTATTTTCCTCCTGCGTCTGAATATATTACCTACGAACACCATTGTGAAATTGTTGAAAATGTATGTAATTCATATCCCAATCTAAAACTGTTCGTCGTAGGTGATTATAATTTGCCAGACGCAAAATGGATCAATAGCAATATTCTACAAGTTTAATGTCCTATAAATTCGAATGCTATACAAATATGTTCATATTACAATTATGCTAATTTACACAAATTTGCAATCTCCCAAATAGTCGAAACACATTTTTAGATTTAGTATTTACAAATATCGAGAATGCAAGGATCACATACAGTAATGTCCCTTCTTACCAATTAGTGTACATCACCAAGCTTATGAAATAGAATGGAATCAAATTCTTATCATATTACACTGAATAATCTATACTTTGCAGAATATTATTATGACTTTAGAAATGCAAATTATGATAGCATAAATCACTACATAGCTTCTATTGACTGGGAATCAAATTTATCAAACGAGGTGAACTTTTGTGTAGAGTATTTATATTCGGTTATATATGAATGCTACAGCTTATTTATACCACTGAAGAAATTTAAAAGCTCTAACTATCCTAAAAGGTTTAACTCAGAATTGCGGATCGTAAGAAATTTAAGTGTACTGGAAAGTATGCTGATTACATCATCTTCAGCAATTTACGTCCACAATATAAAACACTTTCAAATAAATGATATCAAGATTATCTAACTCAAGTAGAAAAAAACAATTATCTGGATCCTCGGGAATTTTGAAGATTCATTAAGAATAAAAAAAAATCGGACGGTTTTCCTGACAATATGAAATATGAGGAATAACTGCTCATACTGGTCAGAAAATAGTTAACTTATTTGCTAAACATTTTTCAACAGTATTGTTACATGCCAAAAATGGCATTTTACAGTTTTAAATATGTGGCTGAATTCGCGCCAATATTTTTAAAAATAGACTTGTGCATTTCCGTCACTTCGGACAGCTGCGTCGGCGCAAGAGAATGCGCAGACGTGGAGTGAGGAAGTAAGTACGCGGTTTCCGACACGACGAGGATTAGCCAACGAAACGTCGAACAGCGAGGTTTATCTGTGTCGTCCCTTTTGTCTTTTCTCTTTTAGAATGTAGGTTTCCTCCTTACCTTTACTTTTTATCGTGCCCTATATATCCTTATCGTACCGCTACAAACGAAGAAGAGGGAAGACAAGGCAATCTGGTTTCAACGAGGGCATGGCCCCACCCACGCCCAACAACACCCAGACGAAGATGAGCATGGCTTCTGCCGCAAGGATAACCGCAAGGTCGTGAAGCGTTCCACATTTTTAAGTGAGTACATTTTATCTTTTTCTTCAAGGCGCATCTTGTATCACTGTAAACATTTTTGGTATGTGATACAATTTGAGACGCAATTATGACATAATAGCTTTATTGAGCAATATTTTTGTGAACGTGGAGCGTTCCTGTGTCGCCAACTGTCGTAGTGGTTCATAACAGTTGCACGGGACTATAACAGTTATACCCTAGATTATAACAGTATATGTTCTGCTACATAACAAATCAGCTCCATTAATTAAATCCAACAACACAATAGATTTTAATTTTTCTTTATTGTCCTCTGTGGAGGACACTTGCACGTATGGACCAGACGGTGTTCCTCCAATATTTTTGAAGAATACTATTTGCACAATACTTACACCATTATTGTATATTTTTAACCTATCTTTAAAATGTGAAATTTTTCCTGACTATTGGAAGGGCAGTTTTGTAACACCTATTTACACATCAGGTGATAGAGAATTAGTTACCAATTATCGTGGAGTTAGCATTCAATCAACAATTCCTAATTCTGGATGCTTTGCTAACACAGCAATTATCATTTATGTCGAAAAACATAATTGTAGAAGAGCAACATGGATTTTGCAAAGGCTGATCTACAATAACTAATCGTTTGTCCTTTCACCAAGAACTAGTGACTTCATTAGAGCATGGGTTGCAATTGGATGCTATATACATGGACTTAAGTAAAGTATTTGATATACGAGATCATTCTTTATTGATTAGTAAGCTTCGTTCTAGTTTTAATGAAAAATCTATAGTATGGTTACACAGTTGGCTTAGTAATCGAATACAATTTGTCAAAATAAAAAATTATATCTCATCCTTGATTAATGTCCCTTCAGGTGTTCCACAAGTATCACATTGTGGTCCGATCTTGTTTAATCTGTTTATTAATGATATAACAGAAATTGTCTCCCATTCTAAAGTACTATTGTATACTGATGATTTAAAATTTTTAAATCTATTTCATCCTATGAACATATGAAATTATCTCAGTATGACATTTTGAAAGTTGAATCTTGGTGCAAGGCAAATATGATGAAACTTAATAATAAAAAGTGTTTTGTGATAACATATTCAAAAGCACATAGTCCCGCTAGGCATATCTACATTTTAAACAATAGTCCATTTGAATAGAATGGAAACTATTAAGGATTTGGGAATATGGATGGACAGTAAAATAACATTTCAAAATCATATACAAGGCATGATCAATAAATCTATGAAAACTCTGAGAATCGTTAACAGATTTGGAAAGGACTTTTCAGTTCATGCTTTGAAGAGTTTATATTGTTCACTGATACGATCGGTAACTGAATATGGTGCGATTATTTGGAGTCCATATTACTTCAATCAAATTAGTAATATTGAAAGAATTCAGCGGGATTTGTGAGATCTTGTTCTTATAAAATGAAAATAAATAGAGAGGAATATAACTATTCAGAAATATTATCTCTTTTAAATATGGAAACCCTAGAAACCCGTAGAATACATATCGACTTAAAATATTTACATAAACTTATATCAGGAAGTATAAATTCAAGCGTGCTTATTGCGGAGGTTAAACTTCACAGCACAACGCACTACACACACCATAAATCTCCGTTTACTATTACATTTCATCGTACAAACTATGGTAAACTTTCTCCTATGTCAAAAATCTTAAACTTTGGATATAGGTTTAATGAGCTGTTAAATTTATTTAACTCATCGTATGTAAGCTTTAAAAAATCATTATGTTGGCACATAACAACTTAATTATATAAAGTTTCTGAAATGTAATTACATTTAGTTCATCTTATACTATAATGTTTTCTTTTTATATAATGGGGCTATTCCGTACAATGGTAAAATAAATAAATAAATGTTTGAATTGACCCCTTTGGAAGTTTTCAGAGTTATTAGTGTTTAACTTTTTTGTATAAACTCCTGCACAATAATATTGGTGCCCCAGAGCGACTCAGTTGCATTAAATTTTTAGTTCCCAGAACTCGATCTAGAGTTTCAGCTGAATTCACCTGTACATAAATTTAGTGTTTACTATAATAATATAAGTACGGGTTGTGATATTTTTAATGATACACTAAAATTAATTGTAGATGTAGCTATAAATGCAACTAACCAATACTAAGTTTATAGTATCATTATTCAGTATCTAAAATTTATTAATGAAGTTAGATTTTTATATTTAAATATGAAATATAATGCTAACGGAGAATAATTGATGTGCTAACAAGCAAGTTTGACCCTACAACGCCTGAATTTTTCATTTCAGGAAAAAAAACTTTTTGTTTTGATCATTACTTTCATGGTTATTGATATATATGACAACCAAAATTTTTAAAGAAATATAAATTTTGCAATGTTTAACCAAACTTACGAAGTAAGTTAGGTTAATATAATCGCTACGTCGTCGCCGCCGTCGTCCGTTGCCTTATTCCCATAATGATACAATAAATGATATATATGTACCTTGTTTAGTTTTTTACGCTGATTACAAATATGCTATACACTTTTCGATATCTCATTTAGTTTTCGAGATAATCGAATTTATTTGAGAAATGTTAACAGTTCAAACTAATATAAACTTTAATAGATATCCAAATGATTCTTATCATTTCGGCTTCAGTATCACATCATATAATTTTTGTGCAAAAGAAGATCAATTAGTTCGCGAGCCTTTAGCTGTAGTTCATTGCACTGGAAATGGCAGGGATGTGATACATGGAGATCACTATGAAGCAATCATTCCTAATTCGGCTGAAGATATTCCAACCGTACATCAAACTGACTTATTCGGAGGAATCACAATACCTGGGACTAATCACAGAATGTATGTTAACAATTTTAATTAATTATTCTCTATTTTTCTGTTTGTTTGAGTGGTGCTGGGAGCTTATATCATTAAGTAGTCCGACTCAAACTTGATTAAAACAATAAAATTTATTAAATTATATTTATAATAATAAAATTTTGTTTAACATTTAAGTACTAGTTATTTAATTTAAACTATATAATTTCCTTTTATAAAATTTCCGTAAGTTTGGTTGTAAGGCGTACACGCGTCTTAGATTTTTTTTTTATATGCAACTAATTTGTCGTATTCGTTCATGGATTTATAATACAAGTATAAAAAAATGCATCTTCATTTCTATATTATTTTTCATTAATTTTATTATTAAATAAAAAAACAAACTGAAACTTATTTTATTTATAAAATATAATACAAATTTATTTGTTTATAATTTTTGCATCTTTTTCTGTTTGTGCCCTCGGCGTAATGATGAAGGCCAGCTAAACGAGTATCTCTTCCGAATACTTTGGGTGACAAGGCATTTTCTCTTTTTGTTAACAAACTCAACATCTGTAGAGCTAGTAGAAGGTCTAATTCTTTTTGTTGGTCTATTACTTTTTCTTTCAAGGAGAAGAACTTCGGAGATGCTCATTTTGAACTCTTGCAGACATTGGATATTTTTTTTTTGGTAACTGACGGCTCTCACTGTCTCTACGATAAAGGGAAAAAATAATTTGTTATAATATTTTTTCGATCTGATGTGAATGCTATACACTGCATTATTTGTTTTGTCTTATTGTCATATTGCTTACAGTTGGTCTTTGGTTTTGCCAGGGCATAAGTTGACAGAAGGTTTACAACTCAAGTATCTGCCCATTTCACTACACATACTTCAGTAACTTCAACTAGAGCAGTCACTTATTGATGAGATCATTTGTCTTTTTTTATCAAATCTTTGTCCTTGATTAGTGGGATCCCAGGCAAATGATTAATTCTAACGGTTGCCAAACTATATACTTTTTCTTTGCTAAAGTTATCATTAAAGGAAGTGATGTAAAGCAGTTGTCAAAATATAATAACTGGTTTGATCTAACAGGAATTTATTGGACCAATTTCAGTCCTACGTTTAAACTAACTCCCAAGTCGGGTTCTCCTAATACCCGTTCAATTTTCTCTGAATATATGAAAAAATCATAAATGATGCCTTTGTCTTCGCAAAGAACAAACAGTTTGTATCCCCACTTATGTGGTTTGCTGGGTATATATTGTTTTATGCTTGATCTACCTTTGAATGGAACTATCAGTTCATGCACGCATAGCAATTGGGGCATTGCTATTTCCTGATACTTTTTTTGAAAATTATCTAATCAAAGGCTGGATCTTGAATAATTTATGTTTTCTCATTAGGTAAGGAGAATCTGTGAATTATCATTGAAGTGAATCTTTTTATAGCTTCTCTCTATCTCTACTTATCACTTCCAATACAATAGGTTTAATTTGCTCTTTCAATATAACGTGAATTTGAGAGCTTCACCATCGACATAGCATGCAGGAACCCAAAAATCGCTCAATTTCCTGGCTACTCAGTGCAAGAGGTTTGTTTATTGGGATTTTGCTGGATTGCATAAATATTTGATTGGTCGACAATATGAGTATTGCTATCAAAAAAATTTCTAAAATATTCAACATGGCTTTTACTACCCCAGAAGAATCTATTTGTCCTAACCATTCAGGCATAGGTCTAACTGTACTGTCTCCAGAAATCTGCCGCCACAGAGGAAGTCTTTAACTTTTTGATGTAGATGGCTTTGAAGTTGTAGTTATTCAACTCCAACAACTGAAGTTTTTTAATTCATTTTCACTAATATTATTATTACTAACAGGTCTTCTATGGATATATATTCACTTCCTATCATGGGAAAAATAAATATTATCAAAATTTTTAAATATAATGCACTTTTTCAATTTCATCCATATTAGCATCCGATTCCTTGCCTGAGTCTGTACGGCTTCCATCTAGGTGATAAATTCGCCGTTTTCTATCAAACAAACCACAATTCATGTGGTAACTTTTGTCATCGTCGATTTAAAAGACAAATGTAATGAATTCGTTACATTTTGAAAAAGTGGAAATAGATAATAAGTATAATGCTTTTTTATGAGTATTACACCTTTGACATAAAAACTACAGTATATGAACATATACAAAAAATATCAAGACTAAAACTTAGCTAGATGGGAAATTATCGTAAAATGCACTAAAAGTTAATGACTACTTAACCTCAAGTGCACAATCGGTCAAAACATGTGCGACTATGCAAGCATTTTGCTGCTAAAATACGCTTGAACTAGTAAAGTGTGATGCAATTATTAAAGATGGAAATTAAATTCGTTACAAGTTTGCTACCTCGTAAATCCAAACAGATTCAAACGAATAATGAGAGTTCATAATGAATCCACTACACTCTTATTATTCTGTGGTTGTTATGTTACATATCCACTGTAGATAAAAAGTTGTCCTGTGGTGTTTTAACAATAATCTTAATCTGAATATACCCAAATGCAAAATCGTTACTTTTTCTCGTAAAAGGCAGATAACATGTTTTAACTATACTATTGAATCTATTGATGTACCACGGTATTTTATCGTAAAAGATTTAGGAATTAAGTTTGAGATTCTCACAACATGTTACAGATGTTACAATGTCCTCATTTAAAACTTTAGGTTTTCTTAATTAGGAACTGTAAAACATACCAACTTCAAGACCCTGAAATTACTTTACTTCTCATTAGTACAGTCAAAACTGAGTACTGTTCATTGATATGGTGTCCATACTATTATAAGCACTAAGTGCTCAGTGAAAATTTTTAAAATTCCCATACTTTAAAGTCAATAATCACTATCCAACTCACCAACCGAGGTTAATGCACTTTCACTCATGTTGGTGAGACCAAACTGTTCCCATGAGACAATTGATATGTCAGCATTCTCGGTGACCACAAAGATAAGTCGACTACATCAACAACCATACAAAGAACAACTAGACTTGGTTTTCACGGCATCAGCGGTATCGTTATGATCTCCATGCAGAGTTCTAAAAAGTCCCTAAACCTAAGTTAATACATTAATACAGGAGCTTTAAAATAAAGCGTAACAATCTTAGTCTGTATCATGCTTATAAACATTTGTTATTGTTCTGTAATTGGAGTGTATTCTATTGAACAATAAATGCCTTATTATTATTATTAATATTATTATTATTATAGCTCATATCCTAGACATTATGACTAAATTATAATGAAGTGTAATATAAAATTGTTTTAATTGACTTTTGTTGTTCTTTTTTTTCCTGGTAGCTACTACTTTAGATACAAAAAATAAACTTTTAACACTTGTTTTGTGAAAAAATGTGAAGATATTTTGAGTAACTCAAAAAAATTTTTAAGAATAAAATACTTAAGAACTTTTTATGAAACATTTATCTTTAAAACTTGTACTAGAAACAAAAACTGTAATTGAACATTTAATACTTCTAGAGACATACATGACAGTTAGTGTTTCATATTTAACATTAAGTTTGCGGCCTTAGATTAAACTGCACCAAACGAATTGCATTGACATAATTTTTCTATATTTGGTTTTGTTGATCATGTTATATGTCATACGTTTAATTGCCCTTTCTCTCTTTCGGAACTTTTTAAACAAAGGAATTGAATTTTCTACTATCTCTGTTGAATGAGTTCGTATAACAGGGTATAACAATAAATATTTTATGATACACTTGTACTAATTAAGAAATATTGATATTTAGTTATAAAAATGGAGGTTAATATATTGATTCTTCCAGGACCTGGTTTAATTTTTGTTATATATCCACAAGCAATGGCCAAAATGCCGGCAGCACGATTTTGGGCAGCATTATTTTTCTTCATGTTACTGTGTCTTGGACTCAACAGTCAAGTAAGTCCTAAATTTAGTTAGAATATATGATTTCAACATAAAATTCAGGTGATTATAAACCATAACGACAAAGATATATCAGTTGATCAAGTGATTATTCACCTTTTTTTTTATTGTTTGTTTTCTGAGAAAGACGTGAGGTATGTCTCTCCTACCACGACCGGTCACTGGACTGATTGAACGTTTGATATGTATGCCACCAAATGTTGTCCGCCCCGGTGTGATACTTCACAACTGGATGGCGCTCTAAAACCTCATGTTTTAACAGTGTCGTTCGTATTCATTACATTACAACTGTGGAATAAAATCGTAGAAGGGGAACGCCTAAACGTTTTTTCGCAGATTCGTGACAAAGTATTGTGATCTGAACATAGAGAATCAAAATGTGAATGTTACAAAGAGCTTATTTAGCAATTTATTATTATTTGTAATTCTACTATTATAATTCTACTATTATTTTATATATTGTTTTGTTATAAGTGCCACTATTGAAAAAACTATATCAACAATTGTTTGTGGTACGTTCTACATTTTATCTTTTATCCATTTTACATTTTTATATTTAATTTTTTATTTTATACTTTGAATATTTATCCCCAAAATGTCAACACATTCAAAGAATGTCAATTTATTATTGAAGAAAAATAATATTAACGAAGGACGTTCGGAAGATGATCAAAAAATTTCTTATATTGAAAATGATAAAATACAGGAAATGACGATAATCTCTTTTAGAACAACTCTAACAACGACGAGAATGAAGAGAATATTTTGAACGTACATCGAGGACAACAGAGAAAGATAATTTTAGTTACTTCCGCAAGTGAGAACAGATACTTATGCTATAACAATGGATCCTTCCGAGGAGTGGCTAAAAATCAAAAGCTCAAACTGTGCAATGATTATACTACAGAAACAGAGCACTCACATTTCTTTTTGATCGTTACCATTAGAATGTCATTCTCAACATGAATTCACTACACCTGCTAGGCAATATAAGCGACTCATTAAAAAACATATGTAGACAGTGAATTAAAGCGAGGTGAATATTAGTTTTGATAACAGTCTCAACTATCGCAGGAAACGTAATAAATTTTGTAAAGAAAACTACACGCAACAAATCCCCCTCTTACCAAAAGGATATTTTCATCGAAAATTTTCTCTAAGCGAAGGACCATACAATAGAACACACAAATATAATAATCGATGTAATCACCAGAGCCAGGAAAAATCTAACAAAAATGGGAGCTTCTTTAACCACAGAAAACTGTGTGAAATCCGCATAGCACTATATAAAACAATTAAATGAAATTTTTTTTTCAAAATCTTGATGTTTCGATAGATTTTCCTACTATTATCAAAAGCTAAAATGGAAAACCACATGAGTAAAAATACAATAACTTACTATGATTTCCCTTAATTTGTATAAATATCAAAGAAAATCTAAAAGATTTACATAATAAAAGTAGGCGGATAATTACCACATTAAAAAGTGCCAGACGGGCACGTCTTGTACTAGTGATGATTAAAAATGGAAAGAACGAATCTAACACAATTATTTGAAATTGACCAGGAGAACATTCCGAAAATGACAGCAGTTCAGTTCAAACGAGTATTCATTACTTCAACAATGTTTGAAAAGACCAATTTTGTATTAAGCAGAGTAAACGTTATGTAATTTATCGACATCCATTTTGTTATTGATAGGATTGATTTCCTTATTGATATAAAACGATTCTATGAACATATATCCCAAAAAATTTTGACACACTTCATAAGTATTATTCTATATGGGTATATAACTATTAGTTCGATTTGTATAGGTGAATAAGCTTTTATTATTTTCATAAGAGTTTATTTACAGATACATCTTAGTTTTACTTTTGTGCACACAAATTTTCCTTATTGCGGACTATAAATTAACTTGTCTCTTTATACATAACCACACAGCAGCAATGAGGAAGTGTAGCATTATTACATAACCTCCTGTTCTACAGTCTGCTTCCATGCCAATTTCCAACAATACGCCCATCTGGATCTTTGAGTTGATTCACCTAGCACGATTTCTTATTATGGTAAAAGGCCCAATGAATTTATTATCTATCATGGCAGAGAATTGACAAGCAGCTTCAGAAAGAGCCACACAGACGGTCCATATGCAATTCCAATGGACGTTTACATAAATTATATTTCTTAGCTTTTTCATATGCCACACCAAGACCTTTCTTCATGTGCACATACATCTCCCTGCCAAAGTTAATAAAGTAGGGAGTTGTGTTTAGCTGTACGTATAGTGCAGGCAACTTGTGGTAACAGTTCTATTTTTTCTGGTTGTCTAACACATAGGCAGTGAGCATAGTCTTTAAAACACGCTTCATATTTTCCATAGGAGTAGCTTGCGGGTAATAGTTCGGAGTGTAATAAATTCTACAGCCATAACCTTTAATCATATTAACAAATTGACGACTTTGACATTGAGCACCATTGACGCAAATAATACGTTAGAGTACTCCAAAAAATAAAAACGCCTTATCTTCAGCCAGTCTGATAATGGAAATATCAGCAGCGGCATGGAAAGGGAACACAAGAAAAATTTACTAAAACGATCAGTGATAACTAAAGCATATATGTAGCTCCATATAGTGCAGTAACGGGCCGATAACATCTAAACAAATAACTTCCCAAGGACAGGATGCACTATTGGTGAAGAACTCACTAAAATAAAACAACCCAGGAGCTTATCAGGTTTATTACTAATGCCACAGTTGCTTCCCGCTTCTCAGATGTGATTCGTCGGCTGGTGGTTTTCGGTGTTTTCCAAAACAATTGGCGAAGTCCTGAGATAATTTTTAGATATAGGAAAAGGTATAAACAGGAAAGGAATCATTTTGCCAAGTTTGATCTTCACACACGCCCGACTTCGTCAAACACCGATAGCAAAGTCATCTCCTTAATTTTCATGAGCTGTAGTCACCCCACCCGCCCATGGCCATACCGCTAACCACAGCTGTATTCTTGTAGCCTGGGAATGCAAACGTATGCAGTTTACATACTATAACTCATAGGTTAATGTCCTAAAATGAGTGGGAAACTATAATCATGAAACTTACATGTAAAAACTTAAATTAAAGATGAGAAAGGAAAACTTTCTCATACTGGGTTTAAAAATCGCCAAATTTAAATATTAAAATAAAATGTAAAACCAAAAAAGATGCAACAATACAGACACTAGATAGCTTAATGTTTTTTATTGGCAATTCTTTTAATTTGATGCAAAGCACTTGTGTAGAATAAACATAATCCATGTTCTGATAAACTAATTTAAAATTTAGTTTTGTAGATTTTAAAATGTATATTAATTAAATATAAATTGAATGAAAGATTAAACAGCTAGGAATTTATTTGACTTCTTTGTAACATCCTTATGAAACTTATTTTAATTATATGAATATTTTACACCAGCCTTTAAAAAACAGGCAAGATATTGTTATAATGTTAAATATGTAGTACACCTCTGCCTGTGCAAAATCACATAATTTATTTTAAATAATTTTTTGTTAATATCAGATTTCATTTTAGTTTGCAATAGTAGAAGTAGTTGTTACATCAATTCAAGATGGCTTTCCAAATTTAATCAAAAAAGGTCTATTTTGTCATGAAATGTTGGTGCTGGTTGTATGCGTCGTTTCATTCTTATGCGGTCTACCTAATGTTACATCTGTAAGTATTGCAGTTAAAAAATTATAAATATTTTCAACATCATCTATTTAGGGTGGTATCTACTTCTTTCAATTAATGGATCACTATACAGCATCAATATCAATAATGTATTTGGCATTTTTTGAAGTAATAGCAATAGCATGGTTTTATGGTGTCCAACGTTTATCAAGAAATGTAGAAAACATGACTGGAAATGCACCTAGTTTGTATTTTAAATTTTGTTGGGTTGTAGCAGCTCCATTACTGATGTTTGCTGTATGGATATTTTGCCTTATTGATTATGAATCACCAAAATATGCAAATGGAAAATATAGTTATCCAGTTTGGGCTGTTGTTTTGGGATGGTTTATTTCATCATTATCAATTCTATGCATTCCTGTTTATGCTGCATATATTTTTATTAAAAAACCTGGGAATAACTTCTTAGATGTAAGTATTTAAATCAGGTGTAAGACTACAGTAATCAAATTTTTTTTCAGAAATTAAAAAGTACATTACAACCACAGATATATGAATGTGAAAAATGTGGTGAACATTTCTGCGAACATTCACAACATACAGATGCTGAAGCGCAATCCATGTTAGCCTTAAACACAGATTCAAAACCAGTTAGTAATGGAGGTATACATTTTGAAGCACCGAGTTTTGCATTAAATATTAATAATAGTCCTTCGATGCAACATCCTCTATTACCTCGTAATACAGATAAATTACCCAAAATTATTCCCAGAAGTAAAAAGTTCGTAGAAGCAGGTACAATAACGGATGTGCCAGTCAATCAACTAACAATAAATACTGAAAATAAAGCGCACATAAGTCAGCCTAGTAATAGTGAAGCTAATGAAGACTGCAAATCTAACGATGAAAAGGAAAATAAATGACATAAATTATGAACATTTGAAAAGTTTAAGTCAGTGATTAAAATGTGATGATTATAATTGTATTGGTTTGAGACGAATTGTAATATTGAACAAAATAAACAAGTACCACTTTTATATGAATTTTAAATGAGGTTAATAGTGTAAATAAAATACATGTTAGGTCTTTCCCATATACAGGCTGATTCAAATTCGAGGGCCACTATAGGGATCTTGCTTATTAATGGAAATAGAGAGTATGTTTAAATTCGGCAAATACCTCATACTCTCTCTATCTCCATTAACAAGCGAGATCCCCACAGTGGCCTTAAAATTTGAATCAGCCTGTATATTATTGCTGTGAACTGTAGACAGTTCTAAACGAGTCCCAGGTTAGACGTCGATAAACCTGATGTGGACTGAAGATGCCTGACATTGGAAGCCAATAAAGGATACTGTTGTCTGAAGTGGTTAATAAAAGTGTTGCCCTAATTAGTTGTGCTAGCTCAATTTAAATGAAACCACTAGAATCAGACATCAAACTTGTAATGACATGAAATATTCTTTAACAATCCTTCAAATAACAATTACTGCATCCACAACAGCTTTTTTATAACAAAAATATCTTACACATAACCTCCAAAAAAACAAACTTTCATACAAATATTAAAATCTAAAGGTAGAGCCCAAAAATTGCGCAAACGGCTTTGCCTTATAAACAATATACAAAATCTAACAAAAATATAACTTCTGAGTAATCATTCAGTTATACTAAAATTAGAGTTCAAATGTCGCTTTTATAATCAGGATGAAAACACTCTAATCTTAATTTCATTCTCCAATAATTCCTTAATTAATCTTATGTTCAAAATTTGTTAAGATAAGATAGATAACTCAACATTCTCCTTTATTGATCAGATTTAAACGTATCTGATCAGTTAGGTTTAATTATTTTTTTATATAATAGCAAAAACCTCATTGACATCTTTCCACCCTTTTCGATCAAATTATCAAACTTGTACAATGGCTTTTTTAAAATTTTAAAACGATGTAATTTTTATTTTACCGTATAAATTATGCTGGTCATTGTTCTTGCCTCTGTTGGGCCCGGAGACATCCACCCATGTCCAAGTAATTCAAATCGTTAAATTATTTAAATTAAATACCGGTAACCATCAAAATTGCATTCCAAATCCATACATGCTTATATTCAAATTAAAACTTTATACTGCAGTAGTCATTTATTTATTCATTTTACGTACTTTCAATTGATCTCTCTTTCTTCTGTATATTTAAAACATTTTTCCTTCGCTATTTCAATAAAATAATTTCTAGTTGAAATTATAATATTTTACTTCGGTAATATATTATAGCTGGTTTGACAGCATCGTAACGCTTTAATAACAACTCATCAACTGCTTCCCCTTGATTCGCTTTCAATTGGTTATATAGTTAAGCCTCCGTGTGATATCATCATCTTAAACCTTCTAACAAGGTCCAGTTGTCGTTTCTGTGTTTGGATTGGTTGTGGAAGAAAGGGGGCTCAACTTTCACATAAATATCAAAAATCTTCATTAATGATGCAACCTTCAGAAATCTGTCATTCTAATAGTCTTCAGCTATAATTCGTACCAATTATCCATGCATTATCTTATCAACATCCAAAATTTATGGCCGCAATTAATCTTATTTTTAAGATTTTATCTCTTAACCCACCTTAATTGAATGTGTTTACATTTCTTGTTTGATATCTTCCACGAATCTACAGTATTTCATCACTCACCCTCTGTTCCGTTTAAGTACTCGATTATTCCAGAATAGTCAATGAATGCGTTTCGAGTTATTTTTCAATTAAAATATAATCGCACTTCTTTTCTTAGAATCTGTGACATATTTTAAAACCTAATGGAATATGCTTTCATCAAAGTTTGTTATCACATGAAAATATTAAAATATGGTACATGCAATTCAATGTGTTTTCAACTATAATGTCAATTCTTCCTACAGTATTTGAACACGATCAGCCTTATTAATTGCAAACATAAAAATCTTTTATAATAATTACGCATTTACACATACTCGACACACAATTGAGTACTTTTCGATGAACCTCTTAAAAAAAAAGGCATCTTATGTGCAGAATACAGTAAATATCGTTATTCTTATTTAAAAACATTATTTCTTCATTATTACTGATGAAAACTCTTTCAATCATGTCTTCATGAATTTATAATTCAATATACTGAATGCTTTAATAAATACTCTTCTCTATGAAAATGAATCTCTACATGATTCGAGCTTTTTCTGATATTTCTCCGAATTTGCTCAGGTTTATGGGGCATTATTTTCTTTAATCAGAACTAAGTGGTGAAGTTTTATATCTAGGGAAGAATCAAACCATTTAATTTGTTGCTGCAGGGAATGAAAGTACTTGAACTTCCAACGCTTTGGTGGGGAATGTAATAAATTTTACCATGATCCAAACAATCAGCTGATACAGCATTCAAATAACTAGCTTATAAATAATCCTTCATAAATTATTATGACGTGCGCAAGTCTATATTATTTTGTAAACGTATTTTTAACATTAAAAAACAAGATAAAGCAGTATTTCGACAATTACAAATGTTAGATCCTTGTCTTTGATAGGCAATTAGGTGACAAATCTATCTGATTCGTCTCTAGAATAAATATCAACGAATATTTTCTCACATAATGGATCTTCTGGATTTTCTTGTACTTGTGCGAGAACGGTCTACACCTTCCAAAACTTCAAACGTGATTCATGTACTTGTTCCACACAAGCACACAATAAAGTAGCAATTGGTTTCGAATAAACCACTTTTCCAGTAATAATTCAACCGAATTTCATATTTATAGCAATTGATTCATCTGGCTTGCTAATACGAGACTTGAGTAAAATTCGAGTGAGCATGGCCACTCCTGTTAAAAATTTAAAATGTGCCAGTTTAAGATCAGCAGTATGCTGCCATTCATATTTAGGTAAAGGTGTAGACGATAGCTGACTACACATTTCAGGTAAAATTAAAGCCTCTCATTTATATTCCACAGCCCACCAAACACATGAACTACCACTAATTTTGGACGAATTCAAACCTAAACCTTGGACGATAGTTTGCGTTTTCTGAAAAAGTCTGACCAAGTTTTTCTGTCATGAAATTGCACATACTTCCTGAATCGAACAATGTTTTTGCAGTTTGAACCCTTCCGAAACAATCCACAATCGAAATTTGAGCTGTTGCTAATATAACTGTTGTATTAGCAACCGAATTAGAAAGTAAAGCACTAACTGCAGATCTTTTATGTCCCTGAGTTAGAACATAATATGACAGATTCGTTATTATTATTGACAATTTGATTGTTCTAAGCTAGAACTAAGCGATGCATTTTTCCTTTCAAAATACAACAAAGTATGATGTGCTTTGTTACACTTGCATGCCGCAAAGAGGTTGCTATTTGAAGAAGTGTTGGAACATCGGCTGTAGGAACATTATCAGAAATCTACTGGTCATTCAAATAAAAGGATCTCCAACAAATATATGCGGTATAACTTGTTAAAAAAGTATCTGCTTATGAATATAGCAAACAAGTCCAAGATTTTAAATCCACAGTTGTTAAAAAATTGTGATAGAAAAATTCATCCAGAGGTGATTATTTGTCCATTCATATAAATCAAGAAATAAAAGATTATTTTGAAAGGGATGACGTATCGCAAATGACTGCCAGGAATAAGGAATATACAACTTGCAAAAAGATTCAAAAACAAAAACAGTATTTGTTAGAAACTCGAAAAACATTGCATAAAAATTTCTTTCCTTAACAACTTACCACGTTAGTAACCAACCATTTTGCCGCTTAAAACCATTTTGGGTTTTTAAGTCAAAAGTGGAAAACGGAGACATGTGAATGCACTAAACATTTAAATTTTAAATATTTGGTATCTGCTGTCTATAACACCAAAGTTATAGAAACGCTCTTCAAACGAACTTGTGAGTTTTTGCTGTTCTCATTTAAGGCCCGATTGCCTTTACAGAAAATGTACTAATTGTTGCCACAAAATCTTAAAAGACAAACAGTTTAAGAATAGGTTGGTTTTCTACAATAAGTGGACTACAAGTGCAGTAAAATGTATCTCACATGGAAGGGAGAAACGAGTACGGAAAACAACAAACTCAAAGCTTTTCAATCACATTGTTGAAACTATATTATAAATTTATCAATAGCTTAAGCGGCTTTCGTAACCAAATCGGTAATATACTTCAGCAATACCAGGAAATATCTCTTTTAAAATCATCACTTAAAAGAAACGAAATATTAATCAATGTTGATTTTAGTCAGAATTTTTCATGTGAGTTTGGGGTGGAAATACAGTCCTTTCATTTTAGTGGCCCTATGGAGCAAATAACTCCACACAGGCATGTTATATATGAAAAACGAACAGGGAAACGTTCCACATTCATTTTGCACTGTATCGAACTCACTTCAACGTGACTACATTGCTATATGGGTCCATTTAAAGATAGCTTTTGATTGGTTTGTGGAATTTAAGAAAAAAAATATATGTGTAGTTCACTTTCTTAGGGTTGGGCCATCAATATAGATGTACAGAGCGAATGTTACAAAGGTTTCACCAAAATTACGTAAGTTACCGTAATATTCACCTGCCTAAAAGCGAATATTACTGTCGGCATACTTTATTTTGAAATAATCCCGAGAACATTCACGGTAATTTTCTCGAGAACATCCGCAGTAACTTTCACGAGAACATTCCCCCGTAATATTATGTAATTTAGGTAAGTTATTTTCACGGTCAAAAGCACAAGGGTGTCGATATCCTGTGCACTAAGGATGAAAGATTGCCGCTTTTGCATAAAAACACTGAAACATAATGCTTGTTTGAAGAAATCCTTAAACAAAATTCATATACCTATACGAAATACACAGTGGGCTGAAAAGCAAAACTACAAAAATCCGATATTTTTCATTAAATTGTTTAATGTTCATAAATCATTACTTAAGCATCATCCTTATTATTTATTGGGTTTGTTACCTACCTTACATGACTCTAGTCAGATGTTTAAAATTTTATCTGGTATCATTATATGTGCATTGGTGTATTTATGATATCTACTTGATTTATCACTAGCAGCAAAAACACTAATTTATATAATATTTAATTAAGGCAAAATGTAATTAAATTTCACAGGCATATATTGTTTGATACCTTTTAAATAAAGAATCAATCACATGTCATAAATAGTTGTTTTTGCTGCTATTCAGATGTTTGTGGTACATATTTCTTTTATTTTAAATATACCTGAAGTTCCTTGTTAAGAGGAATTTACCAAGTTCTATTCAAATCTAGTGCTTACAATGCTCCACCCGAAGGTACTACATTGGCCAGGAAGCGAGTTTTTGTTACCTGGAAAATTTTGAATTTTGCCGAACCCTTGCTGTTCCAAGCAAGGTAGGGATCTTTAACGTGCGTGACAACACTCACACACGGGACCTCCATTTTACCTCTCATCCGAACGAGGGTGTATTTTTGTGAAAAATGCTCGCCTAACATTTTTCAAGCGGACCGTGTCGGGATTCGAACCCAGGACCTTGGGCGTAGTAGTCACACACATACCACTACGCCACGGAGCCGCCGCAAATAGTACACAGCAGCAGCATGTTATAATTATAAAAAAGCTGAATGCAATAACACTATCAAAGTTTATTTAGTTAAAGATAACTTGTATTCTCTAGGAGTTGATTGTAGGAAGTGGAATTGCTGACCAATTATAATGAATATGGTGATGGATAATAAAATAAATTCCATTCATAAATCATAATGACTTTCTTTTACTTATTTAACTGTGCCCTGCAATCTGTTTCTGAAAGACTAAGATGCTGATACAGTAATTTACATTTATTTATCACATAAAAATAATTCTCAATAGAACTTGTTTCATGTGGTCCTGCATTTAAATTTTTTTGTTTAAAAAATGGGAAACAGTAAAGGATTACTGTGGGAATATTTTAAAACAAAACAAAATAAAAATGGTAGTTGTCCCACATCATATTCTGTAATGCAGAATACAAGACAAATGCTACGCGAATGGCAGCACATTTAATTAAATGTTCAAGTTGTCCAAATAAAATAAAAAATCAAATAACTAACAAACGTTCCTAGAAGGTAAGAATTTTTAAATATAGAACCACCGCGACTTTCTTACATAAGATATTTATTGTGGTTAATATAGATAAAGAAAAACACTCTATTACAGATGAAGGAATCCAGGATAAATAATAATAGTACTGCCAGTTCCAGTAGTGTAACTAGTAGAACGGTAAATCAAAATTCAAATAAGTACTTGTTGGATACATTTGTTGACCAAATTAATGGCAATGAAAAACAAGGATTAGGTCAAAAGTTGATAAGGGCTATAATTGCATCTGACTGCCCACTCCAAATTGTTCAAAATGAATATTGGAATGCTTTCTTTAATACATTGAGGCCTTACACTTTACCTACAAGACAATCTATCAAACTGTTGCATGAAGATTTCAAACAATATCAAGCCAAGTTACTGTGCAACAAAAAATGCAGACTTTATCATTGCAATGCGATGGGTGGTCAAATATTCGAAATGAGGCTGTAATAAATTTTATTGTTAATACTCCCGATCAGTGCTTTTTAAAACCATGACTACTGGTGTTGAAAGTCACACTGGAGAATATATAGCAGAAGAAATGAGAAAACGTATCGCAGAAATTGATGCTGATAAAATGTTTGGTGTTTTATCAGATAATGCAGCGGCAGTGGATAAGGACAAGTAAATAATTACAACAGTATTCATTCATATTACCCCATATTCGTGTCCATACCATACCTTAAATCTTCTGGTTGGTGACGTAATGAAATTAAACTTCTTACACACTGTAGAGTCCCACTGCAATGGAATTATTGGATATTTATTTATTTATTGAACATAGCAACCAACAGAATATAAGTTCCAATAACAGGCTGCTTAACATAAAGAGATCGGACAAATGTTAGTTCAATCACGTTAGTAACATGTTAGATTACAGCACAAAAATCACTAAATAAAAAACAAAGAAACTTAAAAGTAATATACAAACTACACATTAAACCATATATATTTTCAATCAACTAGCATAAAGTATTCCAATTTCTTACAATTACAAAGTGCATTATGTTATAATAGGTGCAAGGTTAATCTAGTACTTAAACAAGTGATTTAAATTAGGCTGGTCTTGCTCATACGATAACAGTAAGCAAACTTCATTTTTGAACTTTGCTTTGAAAACTCAAAAACCAATCAACTGCATAATTTGTGCCATTTAGGGCTTTACAAATTTTATAATGAGGAAATTGATCATATTATCAGTGTATATTTGTGGAGTGTACACTAATTCAAATGACATACTTCTCAACCTCGGAACTACAAAATGAAATTTACTAATAAAGATCAGATTAGAATTGAAAAAGCAAACATTAATATTTCTAAAAATCTCCCGCGTTCTAAAGATAAATATTTAAATCTACTCATTAATTCAGAATATCTCATAAATTGTGGATAAATTCCAGTTTCGGAAAACATCAAATATTTTAGAAATCTTTTTTGAAGATTTTCAATTTTCGTTACGCAATTATTGTATTTAGTGGACCAAATAATAGAAGCAAACTCTAATATTGATCGCACATAAGCATTGTAGAGGGCTTCATAAGATGAACGCTGTTTAAAAGATTTGGAATTCCTCATAACAAATCCCAACACTTCATAAGATTCATTTACTATCACGTGTAAGTGAAACGTGTGAATGTACGTTTACTATCTAAAATAATCCCCAGATCAGTTATTTGGGAAACTTTGTATAGAGTATGCTGGTCCATTCAATAATTAAAGTTAATGATTTTGATTTTCTTACTGAATGTAATTGCTCTACATTTAGTATAATTCATTTTTGTTACTCCAAGCAACTAAATTTTGTAGATCATCATTCAATTCAGTACAATCTTCAACTGAAAACAACAGTGCACTACTTTTTGTTAAAACATTGGGTAGGTCATTTATAAAGATTAAAAATAACAGTGGTCCAAGATTAGCACCTTGTGGAACACCCGACTGTACAGAATACGGATCAGATGATTCATTTAAAAAACAACATATTGTCTCCTTCCTTGGAGATAAGAAAGAAATAATTTGCAAAGATCTATAGACATCCCAAAACTATACAGCTTGGCTAAAAGGAATGTATGAGAGACTTTGTCAAAAGCTTTTTCAAAGTCAAGATAGACAGCATCTATTTGAATATTATTATCAAGCGCTTGGCTATCTCTTGAACGAATATATATATAAATTAATTTCTATTGATTTTTGCGGCATAAAATCATGCTGTAGCACCTAGATGTACGGTTGAACATATAAAAAGAATCGGTATGTAATTTATAATATTGTCTTTCTTACCTTTCTTAAAGATAGGACAACTTTACTAACTTTCCATTTTGATGGGTACAACTGTGTTTTAATAATACAATTGAAAATCATCAACAACGGATAATTCAAGATTTGCCAATAGGCTTTTATAATATAAGGTGGAATTTGATCTGGACCTGCAGCCCTTTTGAGCTTTAACCGCTTTACAGCCTCCTGTATATCATTCAATGTCATTTCATTTATAGCTAAAATGTCAGCTGTAAAATTCTCTTTAGGATTAAAAGTCACATAGGTGAATTGACACTATAGCTGAAACCAAATAAAGTTGCTTATGACTCATTGTTCGTAATTGTATGCTTCAATACCATAAAAACGTATGTCGAGCAAGCTCCAGAATTCAATGTGGCCTTGGAATATAAAGTTCTATCAAATCATCAACATTGACAGCCGAAAGTTAGGTTAGCTTTATCCCACGCTTCGATTTTGAACAAATATTTTCATTTCATTCAAGAATTTACATAATCCAAAGACTTTGAATTGCATTATAAATAATTTGAAAAGTTTGAAATGTTTTATTAGCAGGTAAAAATTTTTAACAGGTAGTGTATGTATTTATGGCAGAGGATGGGGGAATATAAATGGCACAAATGTTGATGTATGTATTATCTATTTTTAATTGAACCCAAATATCTTCTAATTTGGTTTCTAGTCTTTCAATTCTTGAGACACTAATTGTATTTTTAATTGCAATCAACACACCTCCACCCCCAGAAATGCCAATCTGTGCAAAATTTCTATCCTTCCTAAAAATATTATACCTATTATCTAAAATTTCATTATCACAAATATTATTATTTAACCATGTCTCTACTACAATGATTACATCACAATTATATGCAAGAGCATTTAGTAATAGTGAATGTAATTTAGTTTTTATTCCACCAGCATTCTGATAATAAATGTTTAAACTAGTATTTTTAATGGACAACAATAAATTCATTTATGGATTTAATTAAATAAATTTTAAACTCGTCTTTGGCCCACATAAAGATCTTTCCAGATACTTGATATTATTAGTTTTCTTGAATTCCCAGGCCCATGCCCCTTCAACAATATTCAACAAAATAAGTATGGCAAAATAAGATCTTTGAAATTACCAGTTAACACTCGGGGTTCTACATTGAAGTACATTGAAAGTTTAATTAAATGTAAAGAAGCTTTGCAGATTTTAATAATTAGCCAAGAAAGAGGGTATAAAGATTCTGAGAGCTACAAAAGACCACATCTTAGATACTGATCTTTTTTTGGGTGTGGCTGGATAAAGTATGAAACATTCTGCAACCAATATTCGGTGTATTACTATTTTAGAGGGACACATGCAAAAATTTTCACGCATCTACATTGCTGTGAAACAAATTGAATTTTGCATCAGATCTAATGTTAACCTATTGCCTATTAAATCTGGCGAAGAGCAAGAATTAATGCGTTTTTTGAAAAAAGAAAGTAAATGCTTCTTCGGTCATTACATCCAGCAGCTTACTTATTGGATCAACACTTTTGTGGCTCTGAATTAACAAACCAACAACACATCGAAGCTATGCAATATATAGATAACATAATTTCAAACCATCCTCTATTCAAAAACTTCAAAGAAACTATATATTTAGAACTCATCAACTATTTAGCAAAAAGTTGTATGGGAAACTGCTAAAAATATCAATAGCATAACTTGGTGGAAAGGAATTTGCTGTAAAACTAAACTTAAAGATTTAGCGATTGTAATACTGGGATTGCCCGTGTCTTCTGCTGCAACCGAGGGATCTTTTAGCACATATTCTTTTTTGCATTGTAAAAAAGAAATCGCTTAACTACTGAAAGAGCTGTAAAACTATTATATATCGCACACAACTCCAAATTGCTCCATGAACAAAGACAACAAAATGCCAATACTGCAGCAGCTTTACCTTCTTTTTTTGAAAACTTGGATCTTTCAGGAGGATGTAGCAGCGCAATTAGCGGAACACAAACTACAAATATTTTACAAAGTCGATGACACAATTCAAAAATAAAGGTATGTCTAACCCACACCAGTCTGGAGATCCTGATTCAGAATCCCAACTCGAGTTTAGGTGAAGAATTTTCTGATTCAGGTGATGAATAAAACAATTGATGGTTGTCTGCGATATTGCATTGGTAACTGTAGAAGAGTACTAAGTAGTAATATTTAAATATTTAGTGTATTTTAAGTTTCAATTTAACAATGTTTTTTACATCAGATTTTGTACATGATGCATTGAACTAAATGATATAAGTAACGTTTTAACTAGAATGGGTGGCGTTTAAAGCAGAATATTATTTACCTCAATAGTAATAAAATGTTAAGATACCGAATAAAATGTTTCACTGTGTTCATATTTCCCATTATAACTTGAAGTATTCTGAAAATAAATTTCCCTTGTTTCGATTTTGATTTCTCCAATCGGGACAAAATTACCCAAAGTTCTCTAAAATTCTCCAAAGTTAGCAAAAGTTCTCCACAAAAAATAAATTACTGGTAATTTTACATCACTAGCCATCAACACAGTATGAAATCATTCAATGTTTTATGTAATTTCAAATTTTGCCAAATATTAAAATGCTTACCTGGAATTATTCCGAAACTGGTTGCTGAAAAGGAGCTGCATATGGCATTGGAGGAACGCTGAAAAGTACTGCAGATCAAACGGTAGCTAAAGGAAAATATATTTCAACTATTTTGCAGCTACTAAATGTTTTAAAAAAAAGTGTTCTAAAATATATGTTAAAGAACTGACAACTGATGCGTTACAAGAAAGAGCTACTATTTTCTGGTATTTCGGTTTCTGCATTTTTGGACACTATCGATGTTCACCAGGTGATTATTAAAGAATATGATTATATATATTTCAACAGACAATTGCTTCCAGTGTTACTTAGATTCTTTAGCATGTGTTCATTTTCATATGGGAAAGGCATATCCAAGAGATAAATAAGGCTTCTAAACTGAAACCAAATACCAATGAAACCACGAGTAAAAATGAAGTTCAAGCGCACCGCTAATTCCTCTTGGTAAACCAGTTTTTGATCAGTGGGTAGCTGTTGTGTATGATCAATAGTGGATTCCGTGAAGGGTTGAAAAAGGGAAGTGTCAAGGAAATATACGAGTAAATTTCATGGAGGTTGTTGGTCCAAACAGATTTATATGGTCTACTATAAAAGATGTTATTAACCCTGCCAGCATTTTAACAACTATTAACAAGTTTTCAGAATTACTTTCCTTTACAGGTCAATCAATCCATTTGTTATCACCAGCAGAATTCACACTCATAACTGGCATCTCCTTGGTATCGTTTTAATCGTTTAGTTGTGATTTATGCCTAATATTCTATAAATAAAACTTTTATTATTTTATATTCGTTCTAATATATTTTAATAGAAATCTGAATTGTTTATTAAAAATAAATAAATACCCCATCTATAAGTTCACTCCCTCATTTCCAAAATGTTACTCAATTTATTAAAAACAATGAAGAAACTAATAAAACATTTTGGAATTACTATTTTTTTTCCTTTAGTTTAATGTTTTACACTGACCTTGAAGCTAACTCCTATATCTGAGATATTTTGTTATACTGCCACATTCAAAACTGAAATTGGTTAAAAGATTTACCCGTGTATCAAACACACAATTTAAATAAAAATTTTTCTTTTTTGCAACATCAAATCTTTCTTGAGTCGACCTATTAAAAAATCTTTGCAACGATGGATTGGGTACGAATTTGCACAACATGAACATTTGTGATGTGGTGCATTACGCTAACCAGAAATTAGAGGTAAAAGAAAAGATCTTGAATGAATTAACTAGTTATTGAAGCACCCTGTATAATTGTAATTTCATGTAAAATAGTGTTTAAAAACAAGACACAATTAAATCCGTATTTTTATTCCAGTTAAATTGAAAACCACTAAGATAATCGTTTCATTTATATTAAATATATATTGGAACTTGAATAGAGTTGTAAATTATTTTAAACCACAAGAATTGTATTTTTTTTATCTTATTTTATTTATTAATGTATATACATAGGTCACAGTAGTGAATCGCATAATATCAACAAAATATAATTAATGTAATTAAGAACAATCATGATTAAAAACAATTTAGAGCCTTAGATATAGGCAAAATTTTATATTTCAGGAATCAATGGTAGCCCCTAAAAATTTAATTCGATTAAGAAACTCAATGCTGTAGAAAGTATATTGTAAGAGCAAACTTTTATCTTTTTTAAATTTTGATACTGGAAGATTTCTTGTGCTCACACTTAAAGTGTTAAATAATCTACACCCAAAGTAATTAGTTCGCAGCTTACTTCTTGCAATCTGCTGGTATGGCACCACTAAATTATCGAATGAGTGGATGTCCTCATGTCGAGCATAGCGAACTTCATTTTTTTAAATATAAACATTCCAATATAAAGATACACGGCACAGTTAAAATACAGTATTCTATAAAATAAGTGTGACAATCCTCATGGTATGAAATATTTGCCATAACTCGAATAACTCTGCGTTGCAAGCTGAAAATACGATTGCTTGCTAGTGAATGACACCAAACAATGATCGCATAAGTCACACTTGAGTAAAAAAAATGCGAAATAGACTGTTTTCAGTACACCCATTGAAACTGCATTTTAAAAGAATTTAATGAAGAATATAGACCAACAAAGTTTTTTTTGCAAGAAAATTACAATAGGTCTACCAGCTTAAAGTATTATCAATATGTACTCCAAGATACTTAACGCTATGCTTCTCTAAAGCAAGATAATTTTTTAAAGAGAATAAAATTCATTCAGAGTTATCGTTGTTTAGTGTTAATTTATTATATATAAATCAATTTTGAACAGTACTAGTACCGCCATTGCTGTTCTGTATAAGTTGCTCATGGTCTCTATGTTGATGATAGACAGTGGTACCACATGCATAAAGTATAACGTTCTGCAAGCAACATGTAAAAGGGAAATCGTTAATAAAACATAAAAAAGCAAAGGCCCCAACAGAGCCTTGATGGGCCCCCTTAGGAATTTTCTTTTTATCTCTATGTGAAGCTTGTTGTTCATCAATGTCTAAAATCCGTCTAAATCTATTTTCAACATGCAAAAGTCTAGCGAAAATGCATTTACTTTCGTTAACACTATTAGTGCAATCAAAATCCTCAATATCACGTTACGGACTGAATTGAAGAAAATAACAATAACGGTATACTGTGATTGTCAGTCAGAAGTGAAGGGGTGAGTTCAGACAGAACAAACCTTTAATAAAACCAGAATTATAACTACAAGTCAATAAACACCATCCAATTCTATATAACTGATTTTCGCTGATAGTTGGAAACTCACCGAAAGGTAACTAGGTACCCAATCCAATAACCTACACAACAATAATGAAAACTGCTCTCAACAACTCTACCTGTAACGAAAATATTTTTTTAATTATAAATAAAACTGTTAGTATGGCAACGATATACAGGGTGATTCATTAGCCTCTTTACAAACTTTGGTAATAAAAAGTAGATTTAATTTCATGAAGAAATGTTCATACAAACTTATATCCTATCTTTCTTTGTTCAGAAGTTATAAAGCTTTTAAAATTTTAAAGTTGAAAAAATGTAGCAGCCATGATTTAGAAAAACAAAATTTATTAATTGTTATTTTAAGTAATCACCTGTCAAAAATAGTTAGTTTATGTTAATGCTTTCTATCACTATTTGTTACAATTTGTATTTGTGAAACTTGACTTACGAATGAATCCATTTTCTAACGAAGAATATGCTGACATTGTGTTTTTATGGACTTTGCAATGGAAACGCTCGTAATGCAGCAAGAGAATATCGAAATATATTTCCTCATAGACGTCAACCGTCGCATCGCATATTCAGTGCAGCATTTAGAAGACTACGCGTAAGTGGTAAAAAAATGCACCCTTATCAACAACAAAGTGTACAAGCATTGCATAACGTAGACACTGAACTACGATTAAATGTTTGTCACTGCATTTTACAACAGCACACCCATTTTTCAAGAGACGGTATCAATAATTTCCATAATGCCCATGTTTGGTCTCTGGCCAATCCACATGCGACCAGAACACGTAATTTCCAGCAAAGAAGTAATGTAAATGTTTGGGGTAGCTTATTTAATAACACATAACTAATCAATGTATTTAATGGAAATTTAAATGCACCACATTGTTTTATCTTCTGGATGATGTTCCACTCCACCTGATACAAGATATGTGGTATCAGCATGATGGGGCCCCGATTGTCAAAGTTTGTAAACAGGCTAATGAATCACCCTGTATTCACATAAAAACTCGTTAAAATAGTTCATACAACCTGTAAATATCGTATATAGGTAATGCCACTAGGGTATAAGTGTACATATTCTGCAATATTTCATTAGCAATAAGACCAAAATTATCGTAAACAATTAACATGTAGGGGAAGTAACGACCAACCAACTTAATGAAATTGATATGGAAATTCTGCATGAAGTTGTGTGATAAGATAATAAACTAATAGCGGTTTAGGTTAACATTTAATTGAGATGTTTTGGTTTGGCTGCCAACCTTTAAACTATAGTGTTCAACAATGAATAAATTCCTAATTTCCAAGCTCAAAGTTCGCAAAAGTTGGTTAGAGTCACAGATTATAAGTGACAAGAACACAATAAATTTACAATTTCATTTCATTCAAATAAGTAGGGTTGTGCATAAGTGACTCTAAATAAATTAATTAAATTCAGGTTAGTATAAAAATACAGATGGTTGTAAACAGTGATTTCACAATCACACCAACTGATTATGGTTTTTGTCCTTACAGATAATAGGTTTCATTCGTATATGTCACTGCTTGCATTAATTATTAATAACTTCAATATCCCAGTAGTTTTCGTAAACACAAATAATCTCCATAACCACAAGGTAAAAACAAGAACTAGATCTAGAACCCTAAAAACATTACACAAAGTTACCAAAATGCAATTTGCATTATTAAATACTTACCATTCGCATGAAGATCTAAACAGATGACACACAATAACAATAAGAAGGTTTGCTGCAAAAATACAGAAACACTGGCAAAATCCACAACGAAAAGGTAAAATTCCAACTTCAATTCCAACTCTCAAAAAAATACTACCACTACAATGCAAAGGGTAAATTCCAAAATGGATTGATTTAAATTCAAAGTAACCCAAACCGGCTATATGTATGTTATTCAAACTGATAATGCCGACCCAATTCAACTGCACGTTCCGTAACTAGCTTGATAACAAAATACCTGTCTTCTTATAGATAACGAGTACGACGATTTTTAATTTTATCAAAGTTAAACAAAGGAAGCTCAGCGGTGTAACTTGTACGAGAATTACCTTTGAAATATGAAGGATAAGCACTAACGAGATTTTGTAACGTAATATCACGAGCTATGATTTTTACAGTATGCTATGATTTTTACAGTATAGGGGTTACTGCTACCTGAAGACCGACTTTGGTACGGTATTGCTTGGTGAAACTTTGAAGGGGACTATTAGAAAATTGTTTGTGATAGTTTTTAAAACTATACATAGCACCGCTTACAAGGTATAATTTTTTTAGTATAGAGGTTGATTCAATCCCCAAAACTGCCTTGTGCAACATGTTGCTGGTGTTTATTTTTGGTATAGAGTATTAAGGGATTGCATGTGAAAATCTTCCAGCAAGTTTTTTAAAAGCTAAACTTTTCTTTAGTGTAGGGGTTGCTGCCACCTCAAGATAGGGTTTGGTGCACTGTTGCTAGTGAATATTTGTGTAATATACTATTAGAGGATTGCATGCAAATATTTTAAAAATTTTGTATCAGATCGTTCACGAGCTACAATTTTTTCAGTATTGGGGTTACTGTTAACTCCAACACTGGTGTTGACACTGCGTTGCTTGCAGATAGTTTTGAAGGAGACTATTAGAAGATGACTGCAAAAATTTCAAAAACTTCCTATCAGCCGTTTACGAACTGTTTTTTAATATAGGAGTTGCTTTCACCTCAAAACTAGTTTTCGTGCCCAATTGCTGGTTTTTATTTTTGTAAAGGAATATTAGAAAATTGCACGAGAAAATTTTAAAATTTTTATCCGGCCCTTTACGAGGTACAATTTTTCTTAATCTTCTTTGGGAATGAAACCACTCATAGTTTTTAAAATCTATTTTATTTACGTTTCGATCCATGACCTAGGATCGTTGTCAAAATAATTTTTTCAAGGGACGAGCAAGAACACCTGGAGCATTTAGAAAAGGTGATCCAACGACTGGACGAAGGGGGTTTAAAGCTGAACGTAGAGAAATGCGAGTTGTTTAAAAGCAAGGTTACATACTTAGGGTTTGAAATTAGCGAACAAGGGATGAAAATTTGCAATAAAAGGTTGGACGAGTTGAAAAACATTCAGCGACCAAAGAATGTGAGAGGACTGCGAGGATTTTTAGGGGTGCTAAATTATTACAAACGGTTTATACCGAGGTATTCTGAAGTGTGCGTACCGTTGGTGAGTTTGTTAAAGAAAAGGAGAGATGGAAGTGGACGGCTGAACGAGAGAAGGCGTTCCAGGATTTAAAAGGTGCATTTACAAGGAGTTAGCATTAAAATATCCAAATTTTAAAGATGATTTTATTTTGAGGACGGATGCGTCGAAATATGCAATCGGGGCTGAATTGGTGCAGATACAGGATGGAGTTGAAGTACCAATTGTTTTCAATTCTAGGGTGTTGAAAGACTGCGAAACCAGGTATGCGACGGCAGAGAAGGAGATGTTGGCCATAGTATACGCGGTGAAGAAGTTGCGTTTTTATTTGTTAGGTAAGAAATTTCTAATAGAATCCGACAACACGGTGGTAACGTTCATGAAGAAAAAGGAGTTTTTAAACAGTAGGTTGTATAGATGGGCATTGGTGTTACAGGAATACGACTTTGAAATTAAGCATAAGCCAGGAAAGGAGAATGTAACGGCGGATTTTCTGAGCAGACCGCAGGTGGAATCGAATCAGAACATGAAAGGGTGTTTAGTTGCTTTGCAGGAGTTCAGGGATGTTGGTCGATGGACACACACCAAACTTATAGAGGCGCAGAGGCACAGTGATGTGAGCTCGATACGAGAGAAACTAACAAGAGAAAATATGGAAGAGTACAGGGGATTTACCATCGTAGGGCAGTTTGTGGTGAAAAGAATAGGGGATGCAGAGCTGGTAGTGCTATCAAGAGACGTTGCCGCTGAAATCATAAACGAAATTCATTTAAAATTCGGACACATAGGTATCAGAAAAACATTTTTAGTATTCAGAGAGGCGTTTTACGCAAAAAATGATATCACGGTGATTAAGGAAAGGATAAATCGGTGTGGAATTTGTATTCAAGGTAAAGACAAGAACGTGGTGCTGCAGAATATGCCGATGAGCGTGAGCGTAAATGGACCATTGGAATTGGTGGCGATTGATTATTTAAGCAACCTGATCACGAGTGAACAGGGGTATCGACATATTTTGGTGGTGGTCGACGTTTTTTCTAAATTTGTAAAATTATTTCCTGCAAGACGGAGTAACACGGTGCATGCATTGCAGTCAATTGGAGAATTTGAAAGCCAGGTCGGGAAGATAAAAAGGATTTTGGTAGACAACGCAACGTATTTCAACAATAAAAGATTCAGGAACGGGTTAAAAAGGGCAAATATTAAAGTATCATTTAGTAGCATACGACATCCGAAAGCTAATCCATGCGAACGTTACATACGAGAGGTGATAAAATATTTACGATTGGCGACACAGGAGCATCACGACAGATGGGTTAGGTATCTACCACAAATAGAAAATTTTATGAACAGCGTGCGAGTTCGGTTACGAAAACATGTCCGGTAACATTAATGCGAAGGATTATACCAGCTAGACCATGGAGGGAGGAAGTCGAGGTACAAGACATAACAGAGTTGCTAAGTAATGCCAGACGTAGAATCGAAAGGATGCAGCGTAGGGACATCGAACGAAGGTGCAGGAAAATTAAGAAAAGAACGATTTTTGGAATAGGGGATTTGATAGTCGTCAAACGATTAAGGGTTTCAAACCGCGACAAAAACATTTGCGCGAAGCTGTTGTTTCCTTATGAAGGGCCGTACAGGATCACGCATATTTTTGCTGAAGGCAATACGTTTGAGCTGGAGAATATGACAGGGGGATATCGCGGGCGTTTTCATTTGGAGAATTTGTACCCATATAGAGTAGTACAGGAAGAGGGTTTAATAGGATAGGTTATAATGTGGTTCATGCAACGGAAAGTTTAGTTTTTGTTTTTGTTTTGTTATAGTAGTATAGTATAGGTTAGAATATAGCGTAGGATGACAGATGTGAGAGAAAGGCGAATGCGGGTTGCCAAATTAAATGAAACAATAAAAGGGTGGTTTTGAATGAAAATCAGAAATTTTTGCACATCAGGGGAAGACAAAACATATGAAATTTACAATTTCATTAAAACCAATGGGGCCAATATTATGTAAGGGGGGGATAAGGTTTCTAAAGGTATATTTGTATTAATAGGGGTGTATGCCAAACGATAGGATCAATATTTCAGATTTAATAATTTAAAACTATAAATTTTGCTATACTTTACATACGTTAAAGTATGTACCATTTCAGATTGAAACTTATATGCCAAAAGGTAGATAACATGACTTTATGACGTTGATATAATGCACGGTACTTGAGGTTTTATACTGAGTTGATATTTCATGAGCCAGTTGAGAGTACATTTGCCGTCGGAAAGCCGAACGCATTTATGGATATCTGCAATATAACAAAGCGTCCAGGTCGTGTATAAATCATTTGGCTTTTCCTTTTTATAGAATCAAACTTTTGGACGAATTGTAAATCAAAATTTAAAGTAAATCAAAATGTAAAAGGTTATTGGAGTTTAGTGAAGTGTTTTGGACCAATAGTAGAAATTTAAAATTATTATAAAGACTGTAGCGAAGGTATGTTGGACACTGAAAGAAAGATGATTTGTTATTGGATGTTATATGTTTAAAAATGTTATTCTAGTAAGCTAAGTTTGTTGATTTAATAACTAAGCAAAATAAATAAGGGACTTACTTTTCGAATTTGTTCAGAAAAAGACCTATTTTATGAAACCTGCGTTAAGTTGTAAAATATTAATAAAATAAAAGTTTATATGTGTATCATCGAGTATTATTTAATCCAAGTGTGAAAGGAATAAGAAGCTTCGAGTAAAAAAAGGCGACGAGTATTAAAAAAAGCAAAAGTGTTTAAAAGTGCAACGGGAAAGTCAGCGTGTATTTAAAGAAGATTTGGAAGTGGTTATTAGTGGAACGGGGAAAGCGACGGATATTTGTTTGAGAAGATTGGTGTTGGTTTTGGAATAGATTTGGTATAACGGCAGTAGGAGACAGGAGTGGATAAAGAAGGCATCGACGACATAAATAAATTTGGATTGATTTGAGAAGATTAAACGGCAGTAAGGACATCGTATGGATAATTGGAATAGCAGGACTAGGAGTGATTTATAATAGGACAGCGGGTTTGAATTGGATTGTGCGAAGAGAGGATTAATTGGGGTACGGAGCAGAGGAACAGGAGATCGATATACGAAGAGGAAGAATTAACGCAGGGGAAGTAGACAACGGTTTTTTTTGCTAAATTCTAAATTGGGGTAACATTATTTCAGGTTTGGGTCATCGAAATTGTTTTTAAGAACACCTGGAGGCAGTACGCAAGCGGACAAAATTGGAGAATCTTTTGTGAAAGTGCGTACGGCGATTTCGAACTTGAGCCAGCAGTTAAAGGAAGGCCTTCAGCGCGGTATATTTCTGGTAAGTACCGTAAATATATCATAACGTCAAAAATTAAAGTCATAAACAGTTACATAAATTAATTTGGCATCAGGCAACTTTGATATATTAAAATTTGGCATACATAATAAATTCAGTACATTAAAAAAGTGGTAAAACAAACGAGGGTGCAGTTTGGTTGGGTAGAGCACATCTACTCACGGTGAGTAGGTGAGAAAACCCTGAGATTAAAGTTTCAAATAGTCGAGGCATATAAAAATATAGTAATTAGTAAAAAAAAAGAACCAACCAAACGTTTGCTAAAGCACCTCGATTTGAAATCATTAGGGACGACGACAAAAGTCGTTAAACAAATTTTGTTTAAAGTTAAAAAGTAATAAATAAAGAAGGTATTAGCCCAAAGCGAAAGTAAAGTAATAGGGGTGATATAAAGTAAAGTAAATAAGGGCTGATATAAGAAGGTTATTTTGACAACGATCCTAGGTCATGGATCGAAACGTAAATAAAATAGATTTTAAAAACTATGAGTGGTTTCATTCCCAAAGAAGATTAAGAAGAATGCTAAACAAACCACAACAAACATACATGAGGTACAATTTATTTAGTTTAAGGGTTGCTACAACTTTCAAGACCGGCTTGGGCACAGCATTACTAGTGAATACTTTTGTTATGGACTAAGCATTGCATGTAAATTTTGAAAATTTTCTAACAAGTTCTTTACGAGCTAAATTTTTTTTTAGTATAGGGGTTGCTGCCACCCTCAAGATTGGGTTTGGTGTAGTGTTGCTGGTAGATATTTGTGTAATATACTATTAGAGAATTGTATGTGAAAGGGTTGACTATTTTATAACAAGTTGTTTACCAGTTAAAATGTATAGGGGTTGCAGCCACCCCCAAAACGAGTTTGGTGCATTGTTGTTGGTGGATGTTTATCTAATATACTATTGAAAGATTGCATGTGGATATTATGAAAATTTTGTAATGCATTGTTCACAAGTTACAATTTTTACAGTATAAGGGTTATTGCTACCCCCAAGACACTGCACAGCGTGCTTGAGGCAGTTTTGAAGGAACTATTAGAAAATTACATGTGAAAATTTTAAATTCCATCAAGACGTTTACAAACTATAATTTTTTTTAATCTAGGGGTTGATTCCACCCCCAAAACTAACTTTTGCACCATGTTGTAATAGAGTATTAGACAATTGCCTTTGAAATTTTTTAACCAGCCCTTTACGAAGTACAATTTATTTAATTTAAGGGTTGCTGTCACCCCAAGAATGGCTTGGGCAAATCATTGGTGGTGGATATTTTTGTTATAGACTATTAAACATTGTATATGAAAACTTTAAATTTTTTAGCACGCCGTTTAGGAGCTAAAAACTTTTTTAGTATAGCAGTTGTTGCCACCCTCAAGATAGACCCTTCTGCCCCATTGTTTACAAATATTTTATAATATACTATTAGAGGATTGCACGTGCAAATTTTAAAAATTTTCTATCAAGTCATTTAAATCTACAATTTTCATAGCATAAGGGTTGCTGCCACCCCCAAGACTAGGTTTTGTGCACCTTAGCCGATGAACATTTCTATTATAGACAATTAGAAGCAAACATTTATAACATCGCAGGCGAATTCTTGCTCACAAATTACCAGAATTCTCTTTCGGCATATTCAATTGAGAAATGCCAATCACAGTTTCCCAGACATTGACATTTTCAATGTTGGTGTTACTTTATTCTTAATGTTCGTATTAAAAGTATTAATAATTCATACCAACAATTGCATATAAATGTAAACAAGTTGTGAAACACGCATTACAAAGCGTAGTTGCCCAAGAACTCTAATGGTTTTGCTCACATGTTACATCATTGTAACATCGTACAAGTTATGCAAAGTTTACTTACATTAATAAACATGAAAACAATAATAGATATACAATTCAAATGCTTTTTTAGCACGGTGCATGATCTATACAAAGAAAAAATCGAAATGTATACCTTAACAGCCATGTTGAGGGGTCTGTGATTGATTTCAAACTGAAAATCAATCACACGTAAGTGGAAAAATTGACAAAACATCTAAACACCCTCATAAGAAAATAACATTGTATTAAACAACAGTTGAGAGTTCATCAGTTTTGAGGGTTTTCGTAAATGTCACTCTTTAATATCTAATTACAACAAACAAGAAATGTTAACCCTGTTATTCTTAGGCATTTCTTAATTGAAATCTATTCAATTACGCTAAATAAGTATTTGGAATTCTTGCAATAAAAGTTATTTAATAAATATCATCTTAACCGAATATGAATAATAATTCACCAACAATATGTAGTAACCAAGCAAGCGCTTCTTTCAGAAATTATATTTAAAATATAAAACTATTAATATTCCTCTTCACAATTAATCGTATATAAAAATTTAAATTATAGACAGTTAATAAATATGTTCATTAAGTTTTTAAGTATATTATTAATACTTGTATCACTATTACAAAAATATAAAAATTCTTATAAGATTAGAATAGAAAGATAATCACTTCATAAATATTAGTGATACTGGTGAAATTGTAATAGTAATAAAAGTTCAATCCAAAATTAAGAGAAAGTCATCAACCTTTTATTACAGCAATGGGACGTAGTTTAATGCATTTTTTGCTGATACCTGCAGCATGACAAGTATCCACAACATCTGTAACATTTTTATAAGATTCTGGGGCTTCTTCCATAACCAACTTAGGAGATGCTACTCGTATCGCTATTCCCATTTCCTCCATTTTATTCAAAACAACAGTATAATCTAAATTACGCCTCGATTTAGCTCGTGATAATGCTCTTCCCTGAAATTATAGTAATACAACTATAGTAGTAGAAATGCTAATTGACTAAAAATAGAAAATTAAGGCACCAACGAAAATATCACTAACAAGATTTATTCACAAATGATATCAATCATAAACTTGCAACATTTGCTTCAGCAAATACTTAATAACATATAATAGAAATATACAAAAAAAAGTTGTGAGTACTTACAGCACCGTGGCATGTTGAGCCAAAAGTTTCAGTCATCCCTTGATTGGTACCTGTCAACACATAACTACAAGTACCCATAGTTCCACCTATTAATACAGGTTGTCCTGTTAACTGATAATCAACAGGAATTAGTGGATGACTTGGAGGAAATGCTCTAGTTGATCCCTAAAAAAGCAAATTGGATTTCTGCATATCAAAACATATATTAAAAATACCTTTCTATGAACTAAAAGTGTCTTTAATTTCCCATCAACCACATGTTCTTCTACTTTGGCAATGTTGTGTGAAACATCATATATAACATGCATATCCAAATCATCTGGAGACATATTATACTGCTTTGCAAATGCCTAAACATAATGAAAAATTAATTCATATTTATTAGAAAAAGTATACAAAAATAATACAAAATTGGTTAATCAATTTCAATTAACATAAATGAATTCTAGAGGTTAAAGTACTTATGACTAAATAGTGCACTTAAAAGTAGTTATATGGAAGCAAAAGGATTAACTAGCATGAGGCACACTACCGCCTTTAGAATATAGTCTAGAATTCTAGTTTCAAATATATAAATACACCAACAAGAATTTGAATTTAGAGGCATGAAACCAAAAGGATATATGATGTAATGATAACAATGAACGTTGCATCGACTTACTTAAGTATCCCCTTTCTACATTTAAATAACTTGAATGTTAGCTTCCAACACCACAGTAATAATATATTTTTACTACTAACTTGAGAAGTGGCCATTATTTACTCCATTGCTTGAACGAGTAGTTCTACTCTCCCTAGATTATAACAGTCAAAGTCCCTAGATCAATAATCAAAAACAACTACTATTCTAGTCGGATGACATTTAATACTACCAATCAAACTATTTTAGTTTGACGAATTACCTGTGTAAAACTTCCAGACCAATTTGTAAGTAACCAGAAACTTTTAATATTTAGCTATATTAACTTACTGATAAGTCAAAAACAACTTTTCTGATATTTTTGTAGCTTACTCTTTTCATACTATTCTCTGAACTGACTGTATGCACAAATATACAGTTTTCTAAAAAGCTGGCAACAAAACACAACTAGCACAGTTTACAAGTTGTGCAAGCTCAGGTGGGGTCCATTTATTTCTACTTCGGAACCACTATCACCCAATTGTACTATATATATTGCTGTGGTACCTTATAAAAATTCTTGGACGAAGCTGGGACAAAGCTTTAACATCACTCCTTTACCTAACTCATTCGAGCCTCAGGAATTGGGCGTCATAAGATTGTTGTGGAATCGTGGATTTAAACTTTTAACATCGCGTCCCAGCGTTGGGCCGTCATCAAATTATTTTCAAAAATGCACAACTTTCAAAAAAAATTTGCTTACCCTTATTATTTCTGCTTCAAAAATCTTCAGCAGCTTCCCTGGCTAGCTCAGCTGTGCCTCTTCTCGGATACCTAAATATACAACCATTCTTCCTCCATACTCGCACACCATTCAATAAAATCACTAAATAATACAACAATCATACAATCTTTTATTTACCGCTATCTACAGACAAATTATTCACATGTATAAACAAACAGTTTGATACAGTAATTACAACTCAAAATGTGATATGTTTTTTAAAGTCCTTGATTTTTTTGATTATTTGCAAACAAATTTTAAAAAAATATGAGTAGATGAGCCACACACATTACCCTAAATTGACTGTACTCTGGAGTATGGTGAGCTCATAATAACCCAGTTTATCTAGCCTTTTACCTTGCATAAATTAATACAAAATTGATAGACCCGTTTACCCTTTACAATCTAATTTATATTCAGAATAAAATTTTATAAGTTTTAAATATACCCCTTTCCAATATTTAACCTCAATAAATTGTCCAATACATGTATTTTTTCCAATAAGTTTATATAACCATAAATAAACCCCAAAATTCACTCACACAGCATCAAAATTTCACAAAAGTTTATCAGACAACAGAAATTTCAAATAAATTACCTGAAGAATGCTTCAGGCTTCCATTCCTTCGACGACGATCACCAGAACATCTCGGCTTCGTGACCATGCGCTGTGATACTCGGCAGATTCACAGACGATAACCCCAATTGCAAGTCAAGCACCTTGCTTCATAGTACCATTCCATATCAGCATACAATCCTGGTTGTTTGTGATGCTTACCCCACATATATTATGCTTCCATTTATTGATTTTCTAGCTTAGTAAAGTAGTAGCCGGACCTCTATTAATTTAACATACACTACACGTATTTCGCGTTAATAAATAGAAGGCCACTACTAGTAAGTTACACGTGCTAGCAGTATATTTACTGTATTATTAAGACATCTAATACTCGCAAAAAAACTCTACTATAATGTTGGTCTGCATTCAATACTTTATTGTAGTACAGTAGTATAGAAGCGCAGAGAAGACAAGAGACAAGAGAACCCTCATAATTTCCATTCAGTATTTATATTGTTTGAAAATCCTACCCCCGGACACACTTCACGTGAAAAGCTTATTTTCAAATTTAAATTCTACAAATTTTGATACAACCGTCTTGAGTATTCCTGAAATTTACTCAGTCTCCGTGCCGTACGTATCCAAAAGCGCTCCCACCTGTCGCGTTTGTCTACGTTTGTACAACTGTCCATTTTTAACCAATGATAATATTCTCTGTCGTCATAAAACCCCGCCTGCACTATCTTTATCTCTGTCTGATGCATGTCTGCTGTCGTGTTCAAAACCCCACTTGAGTTATAGAAAATCGATATTGCTGACAGCTCATCTCCACTCCACGTGTATATGGTACGTGCGTTTTCAATATTAACGCTTTTATCTCTGTCTCTATCTGTATTATATAACCGATCGTGCATTTCCCTTGCTCTTTAAGAACTTTGTTAGCTTGTTGTTCAAACCAAACTGACGGTTGAAAATATTTTCTATGAAGTCCTGTCTTAATATGCTCATAATTTCGACGAATGTAACCTTTTTAAAAACGCAGGTGTTTGTTAATTATCGACCGTTTAGCACAACAATTCTTAGATTTTACATTTCGTCGTATCCGATAAAACTGACGTTTGCTTGTTACTACGAAAACTTTTGCCTTGGAATTATTGATTTTCTTACCCTAGTGAATTTTCTTTGTCTTTAGTTATCGAAATATTGGTTAATAAAGATTTGGAATGCAAAAACCTGATTGTTAGATGTTTCAGGGTATTTAAAAATATTGTTTTACACCAGTCTCAAACAAGTTATTGAAATCCTATTGAATCCATAACGTATCGCTATTAACCGTTGCATTTTTAGATCAAAGAGCATCTAATAGGTATCTGCAGTAAAGTTGTGTTCAATATCTTAATAAATAACAGAAACAAAAGTTGTCTGAGGTGAGACCATAGAGGCACTTCAGAATCCATATGGATGTATTGTTAATACCGACTGTTCAACAAATATTATAGTTTTGGATAGTTGCGAAATCAAACACAAATGTCGATTTTTATTTCACTCAAAATTATCGAACCTGAGATTTATAAATTAGAGAGAAAACTAATTCCTGCGTAATTATTCTATTTCAATTTTGTTAAAAAAATTTCTGTATTTTCCCTTGTTCAGATGTATTTCGATCCTTTATTTTACAATTATTGAGTTAAATTTATAATTTAAATATTTATAGTAATTGCAAGAAATGCTCTGCATTAACATCTAAATATAAATTAACATATCTAACTAATCTGCAAATCTTGCTAAAAAAATTCATTTAGAAACTCGTTGTACAGTTTGTGGATAAACAATTTTAGAATACTTTAACAATAGATGGACGTACGAACGTATGTAAGAGTTGTAACATGAGCATTATTTTCGAGTAAAACTAGAATAGTGAAGAGTGTAATTATTCATTTAGTACTGATAGTCTAAATTTTTCAGCAAGTAGTTAATATTAGTTGTTTGAATAAAAATACAGTCCACATAATTGAGTATAACGAGGAAGTGATTGTGGGAAGCAGTAAAAATAATGTGTTCAAGGGATACATTATGAATACAAGTTCTATAATACATTTAAAAGTGTAATAAACAATTACTGATTATAAGTCATAGTTCAATAATTGCTTAAGAATAAGGAAATGCTTATAACCAGTTTTGGGAACAGTAATAATATTAATTTCTTAGAATACATTCAAGACAATTATAGGTTCTGGAAGTAGTATTCAGCATGCAATAAAGAGAACAGAAGCTCTTTCGGTACTTAGAATGGCAGAGACCTTGGGGGTCGGTATGACACTTTAAGACACACTACTGCGATGTGGAATGCAATGGGAAACCACCACATTACCTCCCAAGTACATGCGTACTGAAAATGCTTTAAAACGATAGCATCCTATGAAGTAAAAGATTCCATAGTTAAAATAGTCCCCCATTCGGATTTCCGGGAGAGGACTACTTCAGAGGATGTGGTCGACAAATTTAAAAGAAGAACAGGAAACACTTTGCAAGTTGGAGCGTGGAATGTCAGAACCATGAAGCAGGTACAAAAGCTAGAGAATCTGAAAATTGAAATGAATAGGTTAGCATTAGACAAGTAAAAGTAAAAAGAATATTCTGAACTTAATAGAAGAAAGGCGAAAATACACAAACAGATCGGACAAAGCAGGAAAACATGAATACAAAGTCATAAAATGAGAAATTATTCACAAATTCAGGAAATCTGGAGAACAACGGATTGATGAAAAGTGTAAAGAGATACAAACTAAAATGGAATTATGAAAAACAGATAAAGCATACAAACTAATTAGAATGAATTTTGAATATAAAACCGTATTGCAAAAATATACAGGGTGTATGAGGAAACATCATTATAGAAAACGTAGAGAAGGTGGTTAGAAGGCAAGAATATATTGGGAATTTAATTGCAGAACAGGAATTAGAAGCACTAGAAGAGGAATCAGACATTGAAAAGGATGATGGGATATCCTATATTTAAAGGCGAGTTTGAAATAGCATTAAAGTCTGAAAAATAATAGCACCGGATATAGATAAGGTGCACGCAGAAACTCTAAAATTCAATACACAACCAGAAATACTCAAAAGATTGGAATGAGTTATAAGGATAGACAAATAGTACATGGCTTATACAAAGAGCAAACAGCTGTAAAAGAATTAGAACATGAACGTGGAGAAGTAGATATTAGACAAGAGGTGAGATAGGGCCCTATTCTCGTTAATTTTTAACTTATAAATCGAAGAGGCAATGAATACTGTCAAATACGGGATGATATTTGGAATTATTATGCAGGAATAAAAGATTGATATGCTTAGATTTGCAGATGATATAGCTGTATTAGTATCTAGCAAGGAAGAGTTAGAAGCAGCTCTTAATGAAATGAGAACAGCATTAACAGAAGGATACGGTATGAAAATTAACAAAGATAAAACTAAAGTATTAGTATGTAAAGGTGGGGTAAATAGGTCAAAATCTACAATACAAATAGGAAACGAGAACTTACAAGAGGATTGGGATTTCTGATATCTGGGAAGAGTACAAAAGATATAAAACAACAATTAGCACAAGGCCCTGCTGCATTTAACAAGAAAAAGCAACTATGTTCAAAGACAACAAACATAAAAACAAGGCAAATATTGCTGAAAATATATATGTGGAGCACAGCACTGTACATATGTGAAACTTGGATGGTAGGAGAAGCGGAAAGGAAAAAGATTGACGCCTTTGAAGAAATGCGGTGCTAGTCGTATGATGAAGATATAATGGTCAGACAAAGTTAAGAACAAAGAGGTTCTTGAAATGGTAGGGGAAGAAGGAAATATGTGGAAAACAGTAAAAAATAAGAGAGATGATGATAGGACACATACTAAGGCATAAGGAAATAGTGCGTAGTATATTAGAAGCAGAGAAAGGAAAAAAGATAGGCAGAGGTAGACCTAGATTGGATTATTGCACACAGATAGTGAAAAGTCGTTTACTCTATGATCATGTAGTTTTATTAATTAAATTTAAATAATCCCCTTTTGGTCAATTAAAAGATTTGGTTGAATTAGCCTAATGGGTTCCCTACTATTAAAATTTCCTAAATTAGTCTTTAAGTTACTTATTTCTTGGTTTATCCTTCTGAATCTTGCTTCACAATTTTCTTCTACGTTCCGTATTTTAGTATCTACATTCGTGAGTTTATCATTTGTCTCACTTTCATATTTTTCTAGTTTAGATTTCACCATTCCAACATGATCCCATACACAGTCGATTTCCTCAGCGATCCTCACAATTTTCTCTTGCATTTGTGCTCTCATCTCCGCAATTGTTGGGTTGGTTTCCCTTAATCCATCGCTCAGAATTTTGATTTCCTTACCTAATTTTGCACTGTTTTAGTCGATTTTCGTAGTCATGTTTTTCATGGCCTCTTCGTTTTTGTCCATTTTACTGTTCAGTGCCATTAAAATCTCCATCATTTTCGTTTCTTGCAAGGTCCTCTGTTCTTCGCTAGAACTCCTTTCAAACGTCCTTTCCTGAATGATTACACTCTCTTGGAATCCTATTTCCACCCCTTGATTTCTTAATGCCACCCTTATTTCCCTTATTCTTTTGTCCATTTTTGAAAAATATATTTACACTATATCTTAAATAAATCTGCCTAAATTTAATTAATGTACAAATTTCTCTGAATTTTTGGTTTCCGTAATTTTTCTCAAATTAGAACTCTTTAATTATAGTCCCACTTTAATTTAATAATTTTATTTTAAATCCCACGGTCGTATTGTCAAATTTGATTCAATTCAAGTCTCTTCGTTCAGGTCGCTGTATTTTATCGTGGTAAAATATTCTCGCCCCTATGTTCGGGTCGCCATATAAATGCTATGTAGTTTTCTCCCCACGTTGTTGTCTTCATATAAATTGATATGATAATGCCGTACTCGGTGTAATAAACATTCTACTGAACGCCACCACTCTGTTTCTCTCAAATTAATCTTTTACTTTTATTATGCCACGGCTAGCCCTTTTAATCTACACAGAGTGCACAACGTTACGGTGATCAATTTTCTTTCACCCCTTTATGATTACCTGTGTGAATTGATAAAACGAAGTCAATCAACATTCATTTAATGAAAGGAAATAATATTTACAATTTTTGAAATTCTTTAAATACGCCCTTCAATCAATTATTATCATATGAATTATTTATCCCAAAATTTATATACTTTTAATTCAATATAAAGTCACCAAAAACTACACCTTTACAAAAAAATCTGGAACATGCGAGACCCTTTTTATGATTTATTATGTAAGTTTAAACGTATGCAATGTTCCTGTTGACTCTTTACAAATTTTGAATAAATTGAATAAATTCAGTATTAAAATTTTAATTGAAAAGATTCCTTAAAATTAAGTAGATCTGACCTGTGATCTCCTGATATGTTGTTTCGTGTTGTGGATCAACACACCCTTGTTATCCTCAATCGAAACCAGTGCTCTGCTTTGTTGAACCAATATTTAAGTACGGTTACCCCTTGTTTTCCAAAAATCACCTCGTTGCTTTATTCGATATTTCTCTGTATATGCATTAAATCTCTTCCCTTAGATACCTCTTGAATTCGTGGGTTACTTAGCATTATGAATTATCCCATAATTATACCAGAAATAGTCCAGAAATATACCAGAAGTATTGTTTTCGATGCAGATTAGAATTGTCCAAAAATATACCAGAATTAATGTTTTCAACGCAGATTAGAACCATAAGTATTTTCCACATGGATTAGAAGCCCTATATCATTATAAATATTTAATTTAAATTAATTAACCAATTTCTAATCACGTTTTCTGAAAAAACGGAAAAACTTTTCATATATTTTTAACACAATTTATATGTAGCACTATTTTCACTATATTATAAACTTTATTTATCTGACGCGTAGATTTCTGGTTAAAAGTGATGGGGATTCAACGTGCTTCAAGTGGAAACTGAGCTGCCTTATCACCGGTGGGTGTTATATAGCTTTTCCCACTACAAGCAGTCTTGCAGATTGTCGCGACCAACCACGTTTTGTCTTTAACATTTCAAGCTGGTTTCTGATGAAACTCCTTTGTATTTCCGTGCCATGTTGTTTATTTGCGATCTTTGATTGCCTTATTATTTGTTATCGTGGCCAGACTTTTAACTTACGTCTATGTTTTGTACACATAATGCTTTTGTATAATTGTACAAAAATAAATGATGTAACTCCAGTACTGTTTTCGTTCATGTATTTATTTAGACTGATCTTTGAAAGTGCGTTTTCTTATCAAAGCACATATTGTTCCTTCTTTATCACAAGCGTAATTGCATGAGGATTTATTAGGTTTTGTCTTATCTTCTACATTTTTATTTTATAAACTTGTTAAACATTCTCAACGTAGTTTTAATTACATGTACGATTATTTCTCTGCTGAATGCACGTTCTATTATCGAAATGTGCTTGCTGGAATTGTTTAAAGTTAATTACGGTCTATATACAGGGTGTTAAATGCTTGCTATTTACATAAGTAAGTAAGTAAGTAAGTAATTTATCGTGCAACAGAAAATTCCATTAATAGGACACAATACACATTTTACAATAAAAGTATGTTTAGTGTATAAATACAATAAGATATTAATACTAATACAAATTAGTTACATAATTATATACAGGGTGTCCCAACGCATACGAAACGCTCGATTACTGCTTAATGGTAACGTTTAGCGAAAAAACTTTCAAATAAATGTTATGTATATTCAAAATGGCTACAACGTAAAATTAATTAGTGTTATACAGGGTGTTCAATAAAAAAGTTATATACCAAAGTTATGTTTTTTTAAATGGAACACCCAGTATTTTATTACAAATTCTGATTGCTCGTATCAAACTAGGGTAACCTTTATCAGGATTACCTATACCTAAATCTCATAGTAGTTGAGATATTCAACTTTTTTCAAAATCGCATGATTCATTAAAAATTTTTGTAACACCATGATTTAGATGATGCTGAACATTTAACTTTTGTAGGGGAATAGTATAAACTTGTAGTTAATGGAAACATAACACTAGTTATGAAAATAATATACAGGGTGTTCATTGTATCGTTCTCCGTTTATTAAACAATTAATGCCATTAAGTCGCTTATTTCAAATGGAACACCCTGTATATTTTCAAGTAGTAAAATGCAGAATTAAATTCTCTATTAAATAATATAAAGTTACCCTATATTCATATTCAACCGTTTCCGAGTTATTAGCGAATAATTAAAAATGTTGGTGCATAATTCTAAAGTTGGGTATAATTTACTTTGATCACAGGCGGCGGCGCGTTGCCTACCAAATAATATTAACTATTTGACTTCGTTGCAACAGCAACCATGTTTAACTTTTGTTTTTGTTGTTTATCAGTTTTGTATCTGTGTTGTTGTGAGGTGAACATTTGTAAAATGAAAACCTACGGTCTTAACGAAAGGATTGATATGATGTTGGTAGTTGGCAAAGCTGAAGAAAATTGTCTATTAGCTACAAGAATTTACGTTCAAAAATTTCCTAATCGAATACATCCTAATGCAGCTGCGTTTGAAAGATTATTGCAACGCTCTAGAAGTACTGGTAATGTTGAATATTAAAAAATTCAATGCACTCAACGCACGGATTGTTGTGGGCTAGACCTTTGATTTCAAATAACCCCATAAAAATAAATCCAATGGTGTTAAATCGCATGATCTAGGAGGCCAATTCTGATCACCGAAACGAGAGAGAACACGACCAGGAAATGTCTCATTCGGTAATTGGATTGTTTCACGGGCTGTATGGCATGTGGCACCGTCTTGTTGAAACCACATGTTCTCCACATCAATATCATCCAATTGAGGGAGAAAGAACTCTCTTATCATGTTGCGATATCGAGTACCAGTAACAGTCACTGCTTGACCAGCCTCATTTTCGAAGAAGTATGGTCCAATAATAATGCATCCAGCCCAAAATCCACATCAAACAGTGACACGTTGTGGATGCATTTTTTTTTCGACAATCACATGTGGGTTCTCTGAACCCCAAATGCGGCAATTTTGTCGATTAACAAAGCCATCAAGGTGAAAATGTGCAACGTTGCTTAGGATGATTTTTTTCGAAAAATCAGGGTCCACTTGTTGATGTTCGATAATCCATTCAACAAACTCTCTTCGCTGGGCATGGTCATTAGGCTTAAGTTCTTGTGTTAATTGAACTTTGTAGGCATGGAGCCGCAGATTTTCAGTGAGTATATGCTGTAGAGCTTCTTGAAATTTGCAGTTCTTGTCCACGTCGTCGAATTGATGTTCTTGGGTTTTCACCAACACTGTCACGCACTGCTTCAATATTGACATCTGAACGGCTTGTTTTTGGACGACCAGAATGTTTAGCATCACCAGTACATCTAGTCTTCCTGAATTTTTCAATTACTCTCTTCACAGTTGACGAAGTTAAATGAACATTCCGACCGTATTTTGTACAAAATTTTCGAACTGTGGCCGCCAAACTTTCATTATTTTTGAGATATTCTTCAACAATGAAAACACGTTGTTCAGTCGTGTAACGCTCCATTTTTACTAACTCTAGACTGTCAGCTGTTAAACTGTTTATTTTTCAGGGTTGCCAACAGTTTACTGCACAAATGGCAGCAAATTCAAATCTTGCGTAAATTTTGGGACACCCTTTATATATTGCTGTGGAAGTCTCTAGACTCGATTCTCGCCCCACGAATTGGGCACCATAAAATTGCTGTGGAAGTTTGAAAACAATCGAGCCCCACGCTTGGACCAACATAAAATTGCTGTGGTTAACTCTATAAACCATTCGGGATCGCCTTCGAGTCCCAGCGTTGTAGGGCCGTCATAAAATTTTCTGAAAAAGATACAATAAAATAATTTAAAAATCTTCCAATACCTCTGGCACACCTCCTTATTTCTGCACACCCCGGCTAGCTCTAAAATCTGCTTCTTCCTGGATACTTACCATCCTAAGTTCACCCTTTCTCATATATACAGTCAAATAAAATTACCACTCAAATAATGCAACAAGACATCCAACCTTTTCATTCATACATATTAAAAAGTTTCCATTGCCAAGAAAATATTTACACATTCTTATATACTGTTTCATAAAATGTTACAATCTCAATCCTTAAACCTTTTAAAATTTCATGATTTGTATTTATTTCAACAGTTTTATTTTGTACGAGTAGATGGGCCTGCCGTGAAACCCTAAATTGACTTTTATGCTGGTCTATGATGAGCTCAGTATAAACCCAGTTACTCTAAATGCTTATAAACATCGCATCTTTGTTTAAAACAAATTTAAAGACCTGTTTACTCCTTATATCAAACTTTTTATGTCATTTATTAACATTTTTAAATAATAAATATCAATTGTCCTTTACATATACCCCTTCAAATGAGTTTTTATGGTAATAAAATACACCCCCAATAAGTCAAATCACTCAAGCACAAAATAACAGCACAAATGTTCAAGCAAAAGCAAGAGAAATTAATTTCGTTACCTGGAGTAAGCTTTTTTTCATCATCACCTCTGAAGATGTTGTCCAAAACCCTCGTCGTTGCATCCACACATTTCGCTGTTATACGTAGATCACACCCATTTCCACTCGCTATCCAAATCTCTGCAGCAGCCTTCAGTGTTTCTACCCCGATACTTGTCTAGACGAAGCAAATCACCTTCCGTAATTACTATACCTCACGCATTCTTGTTTCAAACACTTCTCATCTCGCTTACCCTAGTAACATCCTCCCATTAGTTTGTTAAATGTAGTAACAGCACAGTCTATTAACTAGCACCCACTTGTGCAAACCACACGTTTAATAAATTATCGACGTACTGTACTAACAACCGTTTTACACTTTTAAATTAGGATGTTGCTTTACAAGCAAAGTAAAGTCAACAGATAAGCGACGTACGAGAATAAGTAACAGTAAGAGAGATTTACTACCTTTCCTAGTGTATTTACATTCTTTAATACACCCCTCTCGGACTCTATTTCAGTCGAAAAGCTCATTTCATCATAACTGATTCTACAAATTTTGCACGTAACAGACTAGTACCACCGAAAATTCTCATTCCACCGTGCTTTTAGCCTGAAAACTGCTCAACAACATATAACCGTCGTGAGCTTCTTGAAAATTTCTAGCCTTCAACCAATCAGACTCCTTTCCCCCATTTTTACGTCCAGCCTTTAGCTATCTTTCCTTGTTTAACCCATATTTGTTGTCTCTTTTAGAATCCCACTAAAGCAACAGAAAATCGATATTGTGGTTGACCTGCAAACCTACCGCGTACTTTAAACGAGTATTTTAACCAACTTTTATTATACATGCTCTCTGTCTGATTTACACTATGGATATTCCGTTTCACTTTGTCTTCAAACCATCTGTTGTTTTAATAGCTTATGCATTGAACGTTAAATACAATTCCACAGAATTCTGTTCCAAGGATCATTTAAGTTTCCTTGAACTTATTATTTTCAACTGTCAGGTTTTTCTATGAAGCAACCGTCCACTGAAATTATATTTCCAAGTTTTAGCATTTCTTAGGATTTGTATTTTAACGAACGTTTAGTTTAGTTAAATTGAAAAAAAGCGTTTACATTATTGATTTTATATACTCAAAAGCTCTGTTTATTATCCAATGCGCTTGATTTAAAATATTAAAGCTAATTCTGTGTGTTCGGTTAACTCGCGTATAAATCCGGTATATTACTCAGATCGGTAATAATAGGTTAGTTCGCGAATAATTCCGATATATATTAGTGATAATGTATTCCCACTCTTTTGGTCAAAAATTATGTAAACGTAATATTTTATTTAAACGAAAGAATCTTCTTATAATTAATTTTTTTTTTATACAATGTAGATACCGTTGTTGGTGCTCTGAAAAAGTAAGAATTTAAGTTAATAGAAACCTTTACAATTTAAGAGCTTATTATTTTTACAAGGTAATATTTACTAATATGAATTAAAACATTAAAGAGTGACATATGAAACAGGCTCAAACTGAATCTGAGGTTATGCCATAAAAGTTTATTACAGATCCAAGGTGAGACGTTGCACTACAATGTTCACTTGGACAATCAGTAAGAACTTGATATCTTTACAAAGTGCGTTTATTTTGTTGTGTTAGATTTAGTCGTCTTGAATACCCGCCTCTAAAAATCAGTTACATCTCAATCATACGACAGGATATAGTGATGCCCTTAATATCGTCTATTATGCATTTATTTAATCCTATGAATAAACTTCCATATTGTAATACATCAAAGATCCCACCCCACACTCATTGTCTCCGCTAACCTAAATAAGTCCAAGAACCGCTGTTTTGTCTAATTATGTTTTATTATTCCTATTAGCCATTTTCTAACATTTATAACCCTGGGTAATAATTTTAAAAACAGGAAACCCGAGCTCCCTTTGTTTTCGTTATAGTTCGTTTAGGGTCACATCTATAACTTACAACAGGTAGTATAAAAATATATCACAGCTTGCTATAGTTGGGTCCTCATTTGGTTGCTACAGGAAAGTAACTTGTTGCTAACCTAATAAGTTCTTTGCATGAGAACGTAATAATGGTGGACCATTTATAGCAGTGCAGCGGCATTTTTGCAGCAGGTGACAGCTGCTTTACAAATTAATATTCAGATAGGTAGTTCATGTCACAAACAATAAAAACGAATAAACTCTTTATACCTGATAAGAAAAGAACTCGCACGAAACCTGTCACCGAATTGGATAATCTTACATCTGTAGTTCATAATGTAATTCACAGAAAATCGTAAGTGAATATTGTATTATAAAAATTATTACATTAGATATTAAAATACTTGATTTCGGATGAGCATATTTCAGTTTCTATTCTGTAGCATAAGTTGAAGGATGTTGAAATCTTTAGTGGTTGTGAAAGATCTGCATGTGTACTTTTACATAACATCGGATTCATGTGGAATAAAGATAATCCACAGAGAAGTCTTATGGAGAAGCCCGATATCGTTCTTAAAAAGTACAAGTCCTAAAATCATATATGTTAATTAAGGATGTAAACATGCAACAGTTTGTTTATGTAAATGAAGCGTGTCTTTTTCAAAATGGTACTACAAGTCGTTAGTTACAGGGCAACAATTTGAATCGTTAATCTTAAAAACTAATTTAATTTTGTAGATATATATCTTACTTAGAATATTATAGCAAAACTGTGTGCTGCATGTCCTATATTGTAAATGTCTGGCTAATAAAATATGCATATATGTTGTTTTTATAAATGCATTTGTAATGACGTATATATTTATTTGATGGTGTACTTGAAGGTAATTAAACGGCGCTGTAAATTTTTGGACAGTCCTGAAAATTTCTATACATATATTTATTTGGAATATAATGAACTCATCGAACTATAGCTTAACCTTAAATAATAAAATGCTTATTCATTGTTTGCAAATGTTAAGACTTGAAAGATAAACATCTGTGATGAAACATTTATTGACCTAGTATGAACTTGAAGCAATGTTAAGAAATGATCATCATCATTGGGTCTTCAGTCCTGAAACTGGTTAAACGCATATCCTCATTGTTTCCTATTCTAAGTTAACCTACACATTTTCCTTAAATTTCCACAGTCTGCATCTTTCACTATTTATGTTCAATAGTGTGATCTAGCTCTACCTCTACCTTTGTTTTTCCTATCTCTGCTTGTAATATATCCCGTACTATTCCCCAAAAAAGCCTTAGAACGTATCCTGCCCTTCTAGTTCACACTTTTTTTTTGTTTTCACAGATATAACAAATTATATGAACAAAATGTACAATGATTTATCGTATTTTAGGGTAACAAACTAAACGGTCTTCTTACATGAAGCTTATATTTTAAAATAAAGCAATTACTTGTTGTTAAATACACAAATTAAAGTAGTCGTTTCCATTCCAATAATTTTCATTTCTTAAAAGTATTCTTGTAACATTATTTCAGTTGAGATCTTACTTCAGAAAATTCTAAACATTATCGCCATATATTGATGATTTAGTATTTGTTCAGGATTTCAGAATATCATTTTTAATACTTTCTGCTATCGTATTTTGCAAAAATTTTGATAGTACTTAATTTATCTTGTTAAGTGTTACGTGAATTAACTCGCAATATGCCTTCTCAACTACTGAATATCCAAGTACCGTCTCATATCTAATAAATATATCGTATTTTGTATAAAAGTAAAGGAATTCCTTTCCTGAACTCAGACCTGGATATTTTATAAATTATTATTTACATTGTAAGGATAACATGATTTGGACATAAATAAATACGTTAAGATATCCCCTGTGAATTTTGATCAATCTCGGAGAAATGACGTAAACAAATGCTCTTTGCGTGACAACGTTCTCTATTACAATTGGATGTAATCAGCCAGTTTCAATAATCCAATCCCATTAGAAACGAAAAAGTACTGAGACATTGGAGTGATTAGATGGCCACTTTAGTGCCAGACTTCACGGATTCAACTGTTTTTTGGGAGAATTATGTTACCAAGTGTTTCAATGTAGTGTTCTATTTTTTTGTTCTTACCCTTTCGTTTTAGAACACTACAGCGTTCAATTGCAAGCAACAACATTATAAAATTTGAAGAAGACAGGATTATCGGGACCGTGAGAAGGTTCCGTCGCAAGAGGCCATGAACCGTAAGTGTTTATTGTATATTATATATATATATATATATATATATATATATATATATATATATTGTATATTATTTTCTGTAACTAGGTTCTTACTTGTTGAAAATAAATAAATAACTTTATAACTTGTAGAAGGCATCAAATTTGCATGACTAAACTTTAATATTTAATTTAAAGTGTCGGGGTTGAGGGTAAAATCTATAAAAATAAACATTTTACTTAATTTAACTATAAACATAACCTTTTAAATTAACCATTTTCGTTCTTAAAAGCAAATGGTAATGATAATACCAATCATTCTCCTCCAAATATAAAAATAGATAATTATTTAACTGCTAATCATACTTGTAATCATCACTCTAATATTTTCATAGCGGCAAAGATGCTTCTGCATGACACCACAAATATTAAAGACGTACATATGATTTTATATTGCTTAAAGAAAACCTCACAAATTATAGTAAAATGTAGGTGAATTGTTCTTATACTGGTTACATTATACAAACTAAAAGGAAAATATATTTTTTGGCTGGCTTGATTTAAAAATCAACTATTTGGAAACCATTTATTTTATCACAGTTAATGCTTAATAAGACCTTCATCAGGGAACACATTCAATTTAGAGTTTCAAATCTTTGGTTACCTTATAATCGCTATTGTAAAAGATACGGTTTTTAAAATTCAAATATGTTCATGAAATGTCAAAATATTAACCAATTATAAACTTTTCTATTACTAAACATTACCTGTCGAGTAAGGAATGTCATTGAACTTCGATTAACCCATGCAAAATTAGCAGCTGCCGCCATAGATTTTAAATAATCTTGTCCTTCTTCAGAATTAATACGAGCACATGCCAGTTGACGATCATTGGTTTCAATATTATCTCTTTTCATAGCTTTTTCCATTTGAACAAGTGCATCCGTAGCAACTTGATGTCCAAACCCACGACTACCAGAATGAATCATAACACAAACCTGTCCTTTCTCTTCAATTCCCATTTTGCAAGCAGCCCATTTATCAAAAATTTCTTCTACAACTTGAATTTCTGCATAATGGTTACCAGCACCTAAAGTACCCAATTGAGGTAAACCCCGCTTCTTCGCTCTCATGCTAACTTTGGCTGGATCTGCATTAAGCATTCTTCCATATTCCTCACAGTGTTCTTTATCTTCGGCCCAAACATAGCCCTCTCGTAAAGACCAATCCATACCCATTTCCAAAGCTTCTTCCAAATCTCGTGCATTCATGGGAATAATACCTGCAAGTAGAAACAAATAAAATTTGTTTTACTCTGAATGTGGCCAAACCTTTAGAACCAACCCCTACAGGAATGTGATCGAATAAACTTTGAGCCAATTTTTCCTTTACTGGCAGAACATCTTTCTCCCATAAATTTGTTCGTAACAAACGAACTCCACAGTTAATATCAAAACCAACTCCACCTACAAATGAAAATTAAAGTTAGGACAAATTCACAATCAGATTTTGATAACTAACCTAATTAAATATTTAATAATCCAAACTAATAAAAAGATACGGTATGAAATTAACTAAAGTGCTAGAATGTAAAAGGGAGTAAAAATAAGTCTAAAACCAGAATAAAAAATGGGAACAAGAATTTTCAAGAGGTTTTAGATTTCTGCTACCTAGGAAGCCAAATAATGTAAGATGGTAAAACTGCAAAAGACAAAACAAAGATTAGCACAAGGTCATGCTGCATTTAACAAGAAAAAACAACTACTATGTTCGAAGACAAAAAACATAGAAGCAAGAAAAAGATTGCTGAAAGTATATGTGTGGATCATAGCACTGTAAAGCTGTGAAACGTAAACAGTAGGAGAAGTGGACAGGAAAAAGATAGAAGTCTTTGAAATGTGGTGCTACAGGCGTATGATAAAGATATCATGGACAAAGTTAAGAACAAAGAGGTTCCAAAAGTAGAATGCAAAGAAAGGAATATGTAAAAAACAGTAAAAACATATGAGAGATAGAATGATACGACATGTTCTAAGGCATGAGGGAATAATGCGAGATATACTAGAAGCAGAAATAGGAAAAAAAAGAGGTAAATCTAAACCTAGATTGGATTATTGCACACAGATGGTGAAAGATGTAGGGTGTGGAAATTTCAGGGAAATGTGTAGGTTAGCTCAAAGTTGGAAACAATGGAGGTACATGTCTAACCAATTCCAGTACTGAAGACTAAATGATGATGATCATGAATCCAAACTACTTTTGACTACGATAACTACTAAATTACACCAATGGTAAAACAATGGATACTATAGACAATTTGAATAATAAAAAGACAGATTTAATTCCTATTCTGTGTTTAAGCAAATTGTTTGTTAGAGTACAATTGCTATCCGATGATGTCATATGCGTAATTGATTCAAATAAACTTTAAATGTCAGATTCTGCATGCTACAGTATGACCTACAAAAAATCATGCTAGCATTATAGTTTTAATATGTCGTCACAAATTCCCCATTTATTGCATAAAATAAATTATTGATTAGAAAGATCCCGTTTATACTGACAATATCTAGAAATACATAAATTCACAAAATATATCCAGATCGTCATATAATATCAGAGCTTTTACTTGTTTTCACCAACAATTGTAGATCGAGTTTTTTGTCCGGTAACAATTTGCTATGGTAAAAGTGTACATACCCAGTTGATAGCAATAGTATATGTAAATGTCATTTTTGTTTTCGTCGATGTCTTATTCAATTTCCAGTTTTCTTTTTAATAGTTTTGATCAAATCCTAGTTATCAAAATAGTATTTTTGAAACCAACTGATAGTTAATTTCTTCAGCAATGTAAGTACTTGAAAAGAATGCGTGTATAATGGTTGATTAATTTTGATATTTTTTTAGAGCGATATGAATGAGGAAGGTGATTCATAGTCAAGGACAACCGAATGCAGCGCTGATATTCACGTCTAGTTTAAAAAATGGGAATTATTACGATGACATGAGTCACCGCAATTATAAAAAGTGGATGCAGGAAAAGTTATTACCAAATTTAAAACCGAGTTCAGTGTTGGTGATAGACGATGGGTCATATCATAATGTTCTTGTGCACACTAATCATACTACAAACTTGAAAAAAATTATATGCAGAAGTGGTAGAAGGAACGAAATATCTTGCTTGAATGTAACCATATCAAGGCAGTATTATATTCCAAAATTAAGACAAATAAACCTGTTCATCAAGTGTTTGTAATTGATCAGTTACTAGCACAACGTGGTCATGTAGTATTGCGTGTACCTTCATATCATGCAGAACCAAACCCTATTGCGAAGATATAGATGTTACTTAAAAACCATGTTGCTGCATGTAATGTAACCTTTAAAATAGATGATGTATGGAAATTGGCAGAAGAACATACTGCAAAGAAATATGTTGAATGAGAAACTTTCATAGACAAAGTTCAAGATCTAATTATACAAGTTGATGATAATAATGATGATTCAGGTGGTTACTTATCGTGAGGGTCAGAGGATGATGCTGAAAGTTTAAGATGCAAACCCATTTTAACTAATTTATGTATACACTCTTATAAAATAGTTGAATGATACTCTTTACTTAGTGCTTATAGAGAATAGGTATAATAAAAGCATTAATTATTTTGTTATGTGCAGAGTGATAATAATTTGCCTATAGGTAACTTTGTTATTATACTAGTTAGCAACTAGGTTAAAATGGAGACTATTGGGCAGTTTTATACTTAATTCAAATATGCTTTTATTTTTCAAAAAGTTCGTGGCTGTCTAGATATTCTCAAAAAAATAGAAAAATTCAATTTCTTCAAATTAATCTAGCTACTTTATTATCGTAGACAGAGAACAACGATTGTACTGAAATTTGTAGATATTATTCTTCTCTTTAGGGTGCTCTAGTGGAATAATTGTTTCCTTGTACAGTTTATGAGAGATGACCTAACCTCGGATTTTTTAAAGGGAAACCATAGTTGGCCATGACATCAAGAAATAGCAAATTTTGTCCCCTTTCCAATGGAATAAAAATATTGATAGGTTTGACTAAAAAATTGCGAAGATATTTGCATTTATTTGATTTTTATACAAAAATCAAGTAACAATGAAATCAGAAGAATTGATAGTGCCATGGAATCATAAAACAACAGAAACAACTGTCACATTTCAATTATTATTAATCGCAGATATTGTTAAATATAACTGATGTGTAGTGTTTAATATTACAATAAATATGCATTATTCGATGAAGGAGAGAAACAGATACGTAGTTTTGTTACTGTTTCCAATGGGGATGCAAATGCGGCTACTGAATTGTCTCTTCAAAGTTACATGGAAAAGAATCAGCCTGATAAAAAGTTATTTGCCAAGTTACAAGCAAATTTAAAACAGAATGGTTGTTTTTCTAAACCACAAGCGGCAAAGAAAAAGACAAATGAAGAGACAGAGATTTGCATTTTGGCATATAATAATTTTAACCTGAAATTGGATTAGAATGTAACACCTCTAGGGAAGAAGATCAAGTAGTAGCTAGCTTAATTTGAGACAAATTGAGTGTTTCTGTTTTTGAAAATATCTAGAGCCATAAACTTTTTTGAAAAACAAAAGCATCTGAATTAATTATAAAAACTGTCCAATAGTCTCCACCAAGCTATTTGCTAACTATTATAATAACGAAGTTACCCATAGAATAAAAGTAGAATATTGTCACCCTTTAGATTGAAACCATTCTAAATGGACCTGCAGCTTGAAAAAGTTGTAGAATACTAAAACGAGTAGAATGGCTTGCATGTTTCAGTGTGCTAAAGAACAGAACTATAGGTTGAACCAAACTAGAGATGGTCTTTAATGAGGAACCAGACTAAGACAGGTCCCCAAAAGAGAACAGCAGCTCTTCCGGTAGTTAAGGTGGCAGAGACCATAGGGATCGGTATGGCATTCTAAGACACACTACAGCGATGTGGAAGGTAACGGGAACCCGCCACATTACCTGCCAAGTACACACTGCATTTGATTTTCCAATGCTACACCCGAAGGTACTACACTGGCCTGAAAGCAAATTTTCTGTATCTGGAAATTTTGAATTTTGCTCAACCCTTGCTGTTCCAAATAAGGTAGGGATCTTTAACAAGCATGACCACACACACACACAAAACCTTCATTTTACCTTTCATCTGAATGAGGGCGAAAATTTGTGCAAAATGCTCACCTAAGATTTTTCAAGAGAACCATGTTGGGATTTGAATCCGGGACCTAAGGCTCAGTAGTCATATGTGTACCAACTGAAAAATGGAACCACCTTCCCAGTATACTAGAATTGTTTTGAAGTTGATGACAGCCTCTGGGGTAAAAGATTCGAGAGATAATAGTCCCCTAATCAAATCTCCGGAAGTGAACTACTTGGGAGCATGCAATCAGCAAGTTTAAAAGAAGACTGGGAACATTTTGAGAGTCGGAGTGTGATATGTTAGAAGCATGAAGCAAGTAAGTAAGCTAGAGAATCTGAAAATTGAAATGCATAGGTTGGCATTAGACATAATAGGGGATTAGTAGAGTTCGGTGGCCAGAAGCAGGGGATTTTTGAGCAGAGACTAAGGTAATTCATGCAGGATCGGAGGAAGGAAGTGCGGGTGTGGGGATAGTTATGTACAGAAAAAGATAGGACATTGTATAGAAAACTACTTATAAAAGAGTGCTTGTGGTTAGACTAGAAACCAAACTGGTAAACACGGTAATAATACAAGTTTGCATGTCCACCTCTAGCTAAAGTGATGAAGAGGTAGAAGCAATCTACGAAGATATACTAAGATTCGTAAAAGAACATGTAAATTTAATAATTACATAAGATTTTAATGCAGTAGTAGGTAAGGGTAGGGAAGGAGTGGTAGTAGGTGTATTTGGTTTATGAACGACAAACGGCAGCCTCGCTATTTAAAAACTTGAAACAAAGAAACGAAAATGAACTTTGACCTTGAGAAACTAAAAAATAAAGATACCCACAAAACGTTTAAGAAATAATAAAACCAATTATTGAAAGACATTGGGAAATTTTCCAATGCTAAGGAAGTAGAAGTACAATGGATAACATTAAATCCAGCTTAGACATTGTGGCTAAAGATATTCTAAGGCACAGACAAAAAGAAAATAAGAAAACATAGGTAACAAAGGACATTCTGAATTTAATAGAAGAAAGGCGGAAATACAAAACAGACCAGACAATGATTTTGATGAAAAATGCAAAGAAGTACAAACTAAGCTGGAAGTAGGAAAGACAGACAAAGCATACAAACCAATTAGAACAAATTTTAGGGATATAAAACCGCATAGCAAAAATATAAGCGACGTGGGTGGAAACATCATTATAGAAAATGTAGAGAAAGTGGATAGATGGCAAGAATATATAGAGAATTTATATGCAGTACCAGAACTAGAAAATCTAGAACAGGAAACAGACAAAAGGATAACTTGGAATATCCTATGTTTAGAGATGAGTTTAAACTAGCATTAAAGAGCCTGAAGAACAATAAGGTGCCAGGTACAGATAAAGTACAAGCAGAAACTTTAAAAGCTGCTGAACAAGTAGTAAAAGAACACCTCCACTAACGTGTAAGCTATATGTATGAGACACGCAAGTTACCGAAGATTTCAAACGTAACATTATATCAGATAGATGTGAAAATTTTTGAACAATAAATTTAACAGCACACGTGTCAAAAATATTAATTAGAATTGTACCAAGACGAATGGAAAAACGTGCTGAAGAACTAATAGTACAACATCAATTTGTGTTTATGAGAAACAGGGGAACACGGGAGGCCATTTTAGCTTTAAGGTTGATAATAGAGAAAATTGAAAAAGGAGAAAGCATGTATATAGGGTTTGTAGAGCTGGAAAAGAAAATTTTTTTCGAAATACTAAAAAAGATACGAGGATAGTATATAGTTTATACTAACATCAAACAGCTGTAACAGAATTTGAACAGGAACGTAGAGAAGTAAATGATAGGAAAGGAGTGAGACAGAGCTGTGCGCTCCATTAATATTTAACTTGTATATCGAAGAGGCAACTGTCAAATACAGAAAGACATTTGGAATTATTACGCAGGAACAAACGATTAATATTCTCTATTCGCAGGCGATATAGCGGTATTAGCATCTAGCAAGGAAGACTTAAGCTGCTCTTAATGAAACGGAAACAGTAGCGGAAGCAAGAAATATATGGAAAACAGTAAAAATAGGAGAAATATGATGATAGGACACGTTCTTAAGGCATAAGAGAATAATGCGGGATATATTAGAAGCAGAAAAAGGAAAAAAGGGAGGTAGATGTGGACCTAGATTAGACTATTGCACACAAATAGTGTAAAATGTAGGCTGTGTGTATTTCAGGGCAGTGCCAGGTTATACTGATGTTGAGATGTAGTCAGACAAGTCATATTTTAATAGTGGAATAATGCACATTTGAAAAGATATATTTGTTTAATACAAACAGTATATTATAAGAAAAAACCAAAAATATAGACTAAAAACCTTACAATGAAAAGATAAACAAAGTAAAGTAACATTGGGAATGAACAAACTAGAAAAATGATAATACTACAACATTTTTTTTATAAAAAAGATAATTCAATATCAATAAGAATTTGCACAATGCACGCACACACGAAAATATCGTTTGGTAATTGATTTGTTTTTTAAAAGAGTTTGGAATAATTAATAAAATAAGTGAATATTAAATGAAAACATATAAACAAGCAATTACAAACGATACATCATTATAGTAGAACAATTACAGCACAATTAGGAAGCAGCGTGAATTCGCACGTTTGTCATTTATTTACTGTGAATTTTGTTATATTCGTATGGTTGTTGTTAGTGGGAGGGTTTGATGTTACAATAGTAACACTATTGCTCAATAAAGAGTACGGATTTATTTTAAAGCAGAAACCATACATGTACAAAATCTGCAAAAACTCTTTGTTTTTAAATAACATTTCGTTTTATGGTCTGCTGCATTAGTTTTCAACTTATAAGCATTGTCTGCGTTTCCAATCAATAACCCGCAAAACTTCTATAGTATTATCAATAGCGAAATAAGAACGACAATGTCGGAACGAAAGAATGAATTGAATGCAACCATTATTTTTCACAAATTTTGTTATGCCAATGACCTGTTCGATAACTTACAATCTGTGTTTAAGGGATATAGATATACTATGTGTGTTTATGACAAAAGGCCTTAAAGGCCTTCTTTGTTGTGGCATGCCTTAATATTTGAATTACAACTTCATACTGCAGGGAATATGAGGTGCAATCCACTGGCACAACCACTTTCACGTGGGGGAGTGAAAATGGGTGCGTTCGTTTGTGCTGCAAACCCCATCGTTTGTGCTACTTCTGTTTTCAAGATATTCAAAAAACAAGTTGGGGTGCTGCTAAAACGGCCGCACCCCCACTCTTTCAGAAGGGGATATAAAGTGGTGCAGTCATTTGTGCTACGTTTGTGCTGCAAACCCCATCGTTTGTGCTACTTCCGTTCTCGAGATATTCAAAAAATAATTTAGGGTGCTGTAGAAATGAAGTGAATTAGAGTGAGGTAAGTGGTTGAAAATTCATCAAATTTGTTGAAAGCACTTGTAATCATTTGTGCTCCGTTTGTGCTACATGGTGCACTGATTTTTTTGCTTCACCAGTCACCCCTCTGGTCAGGGTTGTCTTTTTTTATCTAGAAATATGCAAACACAACAGGAACAAATCATATTAATTTTAACCAGCCCTCAACTCCGTTGATCTCCCCCCCCCCCCGCCCTTCAAATTTAACAGTTTGTCCTGCAAGCAGTTGAACAATATTGAATTGTTGCGCCAAATCCAAAAATATTTACTAATAAACAATCATACAAGTTATATATTGTCCAGATACAAAGCTATTGATTCGTTACCACACAGCTATAAATCACTATATCCAATTCCATGCCAAATCAATATACTACCAATTACGAGGGAAAAAGGGTGGTTTAAGATTTTTACTGTAGAATACTGAAATACATGCTTTTCATAGTAGTTTATGCCGTTTTTTATTTTTATCCAATAGGTTGCTTAAATGCTTCCGTAACCATAGTTTTTAAAATAAAAAAATTTAAAAAAACATTAATATATTGCCATACTTTTGAATAGGCACTTCCGATCTGATTCTAAAAAGATCAACATCTAATGAGTAATTGATATCAATCATAAAGCATGCACATTTAGATTGTGCACAAATTTAAATATATATCGAAACTTTGAATAGATGTTTGAAATTATCTCAATCGAATTCAACCATTGTGAAATCTATACGTCTACTTAAAACAAAGAACTATACTGATACGCTAATTCCCCTATTCTCATGCAACTACCATAAACTCAAAAAGCAGTTTATCTTAGTTCAAACAAATAATAATAACGCCAAGCTTCTATTAATAAGTATGAAGGCATCAGCACATGCTCACGCACACACCCATGTGCTTGCACACTCGCGCACACACCAACACTAACATCTTCACATACATTCTCACATACGCCCACTCACGCATGCACTTGTATTCTACCTAACTATATCGATATTTCTAGTACATATTATTCTATTATTATTATTATTATTCTATATTATTATCTTACTTAAATTTAGTTTATAGTGAAATGTGTAATTAGGGTTTACCGTGTTTATTTCAGTCGAATAAATAAATAATCAACTTACCAGGAGAAACAACAGATAATGGATCATTTACATCAAAAGCCGCCATATTACCAATGGCAAAACCATAACCAGAGTGCACATCAGGTAAACCAACAGATCGTCCAACTATTCCAGGTAATGCAGCAACATTAGCTATTTGTTTCACACCCGGAAGAAATCCTCCAACCATACCAGGTCTGCACGAGTTGCGTAACTCATCCAACATTAACTTTTCTAAAGATTTATTCACGTAGAAACATCCTTCAACATTCATATTAGGTTGAAATCCTTTTTTTATTCTCCAGCAGTGTGGGTTTATTTTTTCTAGATATTTTAGTTCTTCATTGTACTGCCTAACAACCATTTTAAATCAGTAACTTTAATATAGCACTAAAACTAAAAAAAACTTTATTGTATTAATAATCTACTTTTGATGTTCTCAGTTTGTATACTCAAATCCTCAAGAAAATCGACAGGATAAATAGAACCGGCTTCAAATTGTCATAGAATGAAGTTAAGGTTAAGATTCATTAATGGCTGTTGTTTTACAAGTTCTGGTTATATAACCGATATTAGTGAATTTTAGAATTCAATTATATAAACAATCCACCAATTACGTTCCAGTATTTTCTAAAAGCAGTAATAGCAGTTTATAGGAATTAACTAATAAATTTTCAATAAGTTTTCAATTTAAAACGTTTAAATTAGCGTAGGGTGAATGATCGCCTATTCGACATTTAATAAATATCACTCAAAACTCCAAGCTTGAGGTGCATTATATAGTACTCTTGATCCCACTTAATCCATTTTCTACTGAAAATTTCTAGAAACACGCATATAAATATATATATATATATATATATATATATATATATATATATATTGCTGTGTAACCTTACGAATTTTAAAACAAATTTAAACAAATTTAAAACAAATCGAAAATTGCACACAATAGAAAATTTTTCAAAAAATAATTCTTACCCAGATTCCTGCTTCATCACTTTAATTGCTTTCTTCAACAGCTCCCTGGCTAGCTCAGTTGGGCCTCCTCTTGGATACCTAGATTCACTATCATACTCTTTATCGTTCACGCACACTCTAAAAAAAAAACACAAAATAATACAACAATCATACAATATTTATTTACCACTATTTACAAATAAAAATTCAAGATTATTTACATCTCCGTGCTCAAGTTACATCTCTATAAATTCTATTTTTGTAAAGTACATGATTTTAACTTGAAATATCAAACACATTGAATGTAACCGGAGTAAATGGGCCCTGAATAATACCTTATTTTTCTTTCTTTATTTATAATTAATTTTAATTAGTACACTCTAGAGTATGGTGAGCTCAGGATAAACCAGTTTATTATGATTAATGTATGCTTTTTACTTTGCATACGCTTACTACAAACACAAATAAACCCATGTACTCTTAACAATAAAAAATTTAAATTCCTGAGGAACGTTAATAAGCTTTATATACACCTTTAGATTTATATTTAAATACCATAATAAAAGTTAGTTATACGTATTATTTTCAATACGCAAAATAATGCAAAATACCTTCATAGTTCACTCTCACACATCACAATAATTTTCATAGTTTATACAAACAATAAATTCTAAAGCGTTACCTGGAATTTCTTGAACATCCCTACTCCGTTGACGATGCGGTTAAGTTGTTTTGCTCTTGGTTTCGTGGTTCTGCTCTGCCCGCCGCCTCCAGCTATTAGTAGATGAACACCCTCTAAGTTGTGCTACCTGCTCTGCATTCACGATGCATCCAAATCCAAATCCAAGTATATTACACTTCTTTTATAATTGCTTAATTTAATTTACGTTACTTTACGTCACTTCACAAGCTTGTTAAGATATATGTTGCACCTCAATAAAATTTAGACTCGACACTATCCGCGTTTCAAATTATGAGGCCAACACTGTACTATTTAATTAAAAAATTTTATATACTTACAAGCTCGTGGTAAATTTCCGTACGTAGTCTGAAGCGATGAAAATACTAAGAGAGCCCTATTAATTTCCTTAGAGTATTTATACAATTTCAAAATGCCTTCTCTCGACCACTCTTCCCGCGAAATACTTCATTTAAAATAATACTTTCTCAAATTTTGGTTCAATCGTTTTTGAAATCTTCGAAATTTAGCCCGTCGTTATGATATTTTCCGAAAAACCCGAATTAAATTTCCCCGTGTTTGTCTGTTCTACAACTAACTATATAGACCAATAATATATTCAGTGACGTCTTGAAACCCCGCCTGTATTAACGCTATTCCACTCTTATGCATATTTTAATGTTTCCTTCTAATCTTGTTTGAGTGGTAGAAAATCGATGTTACTGTCCGCGTTCTATCTAACCTATGTGGACTGAATACGTGCGTTTCGAAGTGAAATGCTATTATGCCTGTCTCATTCCGAAGCATATCATTGATTGTCAATCCCTTCTGCGCTTTAAGGAAACTTTTGGTTAGTATTTATGGGAACCGTCCGACCGTTTGCCCGATATACCTCGAATACTGTCTTTTATCTGCACAAATAAGTGGAACATGATCTTTTCAAAACATGCAGGTGTTCAATTAACCAACGTTTTAAAATAACATTTCTAGGAGTTTACGTTTCAATGTATTTCCTATATTCAACGGCTGTTCGTTTGTTAGCAAAGCGTTTCACCTTGGTATTATCGATTTTTCAAGCTCTTATGCGTATTGAACGTAATAACCCTTTCAACTAAACTCAATTAAATTAATTAATAATTTGCATTGGCTTCTACAATTTATTTTCTTTACGAACCTAACTGAATTTTAATCACTGCTTGTAAATTATGGTAATACTTGTTTACTTTAAATTCACTAAATAAAATAAATTTCGCAAGTAAATTCTGGTTGTTTCCTCTATACAGAGGGTTTGAAATTGCCTTGTTTATTCCTAAATTTAACCCTTTAAAACCACTACAATATATATATATATATATATATAAAGTAAAAAATAATTAATGGCAAGTGACTCAAATTCAACCACGAGGGCATCCTGTGGAGGCGATTCGCCCTAGTTGGGGCTCATCAGGACATGAGTAGCAAAGTTGTAATATTTAATACAGACACCTTATGGGAAGTACAGCATCACCTAGCTCCCAATTTGTGTCTTCGTGTCGTTTCACCTGATATCGCAGGTTTTTAGCAAAAATCGACACGGAGGAAATCCGGCTCAACGGCCTTTTTTCTATAGCCAAAAGTTATAATTTAAAAGAGAAGTAAGTTTAATGAGTCTTAAATTAATAAAAAGTAAAAAAAAATTAATGGCAAGTGACTCAAATTCAACCACGAGAGCATCCTGTCGCGCTAGGTGATGCTGTACTTCCCATATTGTGTCTGTATTAAATATTATAACTTTCCTACTTCTGTCCTGATGAGCCCCAATTAGGGCGGCAAAACGCGTCGACAGGATGTCCTTGTGACTGAATTTGAGTCACTTGCCAATAAAACATTTTTTACTTTGTATTAATTGAAGACTTAGAATTTTACCTTAATTGACCAAAATGACGCTCTTTTCTTTCATCAATAATATATATATATATATATATATATATATATATATATATTTGATACGCTGAAAGTGTGTTATTTTGCAGTTTAAATGTAATTTTTAGATTCAGCAAATTAAAATACATCAAAAAAACCTTAAAAACTTGTAAAAGTTATTGTTGAAATTTTAATTTTTTTCAGAAATTTTCAGGAATTTCAGGTTTATTTTCATAATCTTTCAGGTGTAAGTACACATGAAATATGATTCATGGCATATAAGAAGCAGTTCGTGAATAATAATATATTTCAAATTTAATATTGTAAAACACAAAATTATGACCCTTAAATTTAATAATATTCAAGTTGGTAGTTAACAGTTTATTTTTCCTTGTATGGAAGTAAAGGGGCTTTATGAAACTAAACAAACAACTACGATTCCAGGTAGTTTTAGTGTTCGACGTCAATTAGTGTAAAAATAAAATTTACTACTTCAGGAACGAATGTAAACTTAATAAGAAGCAGAGGGGCATGAGTGCAGCTGTAGTTCATTCAACCAACCTAGTTTGACAACAAGTTGACAGAGCGGTGATTTGAGCGCATGTGTATAAATGAGATAGGGATAACACGTGTTGGAAAGAGGCGTATTCTAGACGTTAGTTTTCGTTTATACTAATTTTGTCGGAGCATTGATTGTTCGAATACTAGGAAGGTTGCATTGTCGAATGCTTTTTCCAGATCTACAAACCTTATATAAACACACTTTCCCCTTTTCTATTGTTTTCTCCATTATCATCCTCTGAGTTAAAATCGCCTCCTGTGTTCCCCTGTTTCTCCTAAACCCAAATTGATCTTCTCTTAGTATTTCTTCAGTTCGCTTTTCCATTCGTTTTTGTACAATTCTAGTTAATATTTTTGACACGTGTGCTGTCAAACCTATTGTTCAAAAATTTTCACATGTATCCGCGCTCTTTTTTGGTGTAGTTATTATGATGTTGCGTTTGAATTCTTTGGGTCTCTCGCCTGTCTCATACATTTAGCGTACAAGTTGTAAGGGACATTTTGTTACTGCTTGTCCAACGGCTTTTAGAGTATCTGCTTATACCTTATCTGTACCCGCGCCATACCATTTTTCAGACCCTTCAATGCTAATTCAAACTCATCTCTATGTATAGGATATTCCAAGTCGTCATTTTTGATGTCTGATTCCCGTTTTCATGCTGCTAGTTCTTCTCCTGCATATACATTCCCTATATATTCTTGCCATCTAATCACTTTCTCTACATTTTCTATAATGACGTTTCCTCCGCGACCCTTATATTTTTGCTATATGGTTTTATATCCCTAAAATTCGTCCTAATTACTTTGTATACGTTGTCTGTTTTTCCTATTCCCATCTTAGTTTGTACCTCTTTGCACTTTTCATCAATCCATTGTTCTTTAGCTTTCCTGCATTTGTGAATAATTTCCCATTTTATGGTTTTGCATCTCTGTTTTTCTGTTTCGTCTGATCTATTTTTGTATTTTTGTCTTTCTTCTATCAAACTCAGAATGTCCTTTGTTATCCAGGGTTTCTTATTTTCTTTTTGTGTATACCCTAAAATATTTCTGGCCGTCATGGCTAAGCTGGGTTTAATGTTACTCAATTCTGTTTCTACTTCCTTAGTATTAGATATTTTCTCAATATCTTTCAGCAATTCATTTGATTTTTTTCAAATCGTTCGTAGATATCTTTATCTTTTAGTTTCTCAAAGTCAAAGTGCCTTTTTCCGTTTCTTTTTTCAAATTTTTAAATTTAAAAGCGGCCTTCATTGTTACAATGTTGTGGTCAATGTTTCTATCTGCTTCTGGGTAGCTTCTACAGTCTTTTACCTGATTCCTAAACCGTTGTCTAACAACAATGTAATCTGTTTGATATCTTCTTATATCTTCTTATATCTCCTGGCATCTTCCACGTACATCGTCTTCTAACATGATGTTGGAATAACGTGCTTGTGATGATTAAATTGTTCTTGTCGCAAAATTCTGCCAGACTATTTTTCCTGTCGTTTCTCGTGCCTAAACCAAATACCTACTACCGCTCTTCCTCTATCCTCACCTACCGCTGCATTTAAATCCCCCGTGATTATTAAATTTTCATGTCCTTTTACGTATCTTAGTATGTTTTCGATTTGTAGATCGCTTCTACCTCTTCGTCACTGTAGCTAGAGATGGGCATGTATACTTGTATTATTACTGTATTTATCGAATTAGATTCTAATCTAGCCATGAATAATCTTTCGTTCTTTTGTAAGTAATTTTCTACACAGTGTCCTATCTTTTTTCGCGTAATTATCCCCACGCCAGAATTTCCTTCCTCTTCTCTTGTATGAATTACCCTGAAGTATCCATTCTAAAAATTCCCCGCCTCTAGCCAACTTCGCTGATCCCTACTATGTCTAGTGCTAATTTATCCATTTCAATTTTCAAGTTCTCTAGCTTACCTACTTGCTTTAACTTCTGACATTCTACGCTCCGACTCGCAAAATGTTCCCGACTCTTATTATAAACGTCCGATTGCATCCTCCGGAGTAGTCCCCTCCCGGAGATCCAAATGGTGGACAATTTTAGTTCCAGAATCTTTTACTCCAGAAAATGCCGTCAGGTTTATTACAATTTAAGTGCGCTGTGTATTTTGGAGGTAATGTGGTACTTTCTCGTTGCATTCCACATCTCAGTAGTGTGCCTTAGCATGCCATACCGACCCCTGTGGTCGCTGTCACTCTAAGTACCGAAGGAGCTGCTGCTCTCTGGGACCTGTCCTAGTCTGGTCCCTCACCAAAGACCCCCCCAATTTGGTAAAACCTTTGGTTCGACTCTTTAGCTCATTGGAACACTCAAGCCGTTCCATCCGTTCTAGTAATCTGGAACTTCGTCAAGGTGCATGTCTCTTCGGAAGGGGTGTAATATGTAGGAAAAATAAATGCTAGGTCTGGGTATCACTTTGCACTGTTGCCATTAGCACTTTCCTAAATTCCATTTTATTTTGCATGTCGCCTGTCATTTGCGATTTCATATTTTAAGCAATTTTATGAATTGTCTGCTTTATTGTGTATTAAAACTGTTCCCTTCAGAACAAATTTCGCTTTTTGTATTGTTATTCCGGATATTAACAGTGAACAATACGGCGAAGGCTTTAGACAAACGTTCTAAAAAAAATGGTATTATTTGTAATATATCGCAAGATGGCAGTTGCTGGTCTATATAACATCACTACAATGCTTCGTGAAACGGACATATGTTTTCTGAAACGGACCATCCTGATCTTCCTTCCAAGCAAAGCAAATTTTTTTGACCATACTCTATGAGCTTTTCCACTGGCCTTGGATAAGGTTAAGGCAAAGACTTTTTCATCCACTGTAAATCTTCTGACTTTAGGTTTCTGGTTTTGTGTTTGTACTTGAGAAACGATTAAATTTGCAGCAATACTATTTACATGGTAGTAAATGTTTCATATGCTGTACTGTTCATGCAATTTTCCATAAATTCCAATTTTGTTTCATTGATCTTATTTCCGATTTTGCATTGCATGTTTTATTTTTATAGTCAATAACTGCTTTATACAAAGTTTTTGTTTTTGTGTCAGATTTGCTTGTCTCGTTGTGGCAATTCTTGACAAAATGGTATGTGTAGAAAATCCACCTACAACGGTTTTTATTAGTAAATTATATGAAATCATACAAGGCTGAGATACGTAGTTTTCAAAACCCAATTTCAGAATATTCCTTTTATTAGAAGTTCCAGGCATACAGGTGATGGTAGTGGATTCTAGTTCTAAAAACAAATAACTGTTACTAAGTGATGTATTTACCAGCCCAACAAATGTTCTTAACAAAAATCTGCTACTATAAAAGTTAGTTTAATATGTTCTATTTGTATTCATGCACAAATTTATGTGCTCATTTCTACTACTTACGCTTTTTTTGGTAAATTGATATTGGGATAAGCATCTCTTCATAAACAATGTTTTGCACATAGAAACTCCTTTGAAAAATGTTGATCGCATACAACATAACTACTGCAGATCTGGCTAATTATTTTATTTAATTTAACAAGAATTGTTTACATTATTAACTCATTACCTAAACTGCTCTGCATAATTTTATGGAAACAATTTCTCTTATTATCAGTGTCATTGCACCCTAGCATAACACAATTTTTTTTTATTTTGGACTATAAGTTTCCATTTCCGAAAATAATCAAATAATCGATGAAAACAGCTCACAAAAGTGAAAATCAATATAATAGCACTAGTTGACTATTTTATAGTCATTTTCAAAATTAAATCACTACACAAAAATGTGGGTATTATGTGAATCATTATTAGACGATTGCCAAACTGAATATGACGATTCTTTACAAAAATTACGACACTACCTTTATGCAGGGGTAGGTTCATAAAGAATACTCCGGGTAAAGTGCACGCTCGGGGTAAGGTGAATCTGGAGTACATACAATGCCCGATTAATTGATGAACGGAGAGGGAACACACCGAAGTGTTTATGTATTATTTGTTTATATTCTTTGTAACTTTACTTGTTGAATTTGCGGGAATTTATGCAGGCAAAAAAGTTGTTCCGGTTGTTTGTTTGTCCTTAGGACCTTAGCAGTGTGTAACGTTTTTAAAAAAGTGGAAATTGTAAATATTTAAACGAATACAGACGAAACTCTATTGGCTAATCTCTTGATTGTAATTTTTCTTCAATTATTACAATTCATTTACGAATTTGATAATGTAGGAGAGAGTAATAATGAATCTTAAACTGTTTTAATGGTGGTGACATCAACACAAAGCAGTAGAAGTATGAATTCTCTGTGTCGTATTCGGGCTTACATTGAAGGTGTGGGGTAGGAATTAAGTAAACAGCGCATTGCGCCTTTCGAACAATTTATGAACGTCCTAGAATACATGACTTGAGCGTAAAATGTCGTTTATGAGCGTTTTAATAGCACCCTGGTATAACACTCGTCCGAGTTGGTGTTATTTATGAACACACACCCGTGTTTAAACTTCATATTTCAGTTGTATAGTTGGTTGCCTAAAACTAAATGCTCAGGTTGGAGTATGCCAGTGTCCATTATAAAATGGGTGTTATATGAAACAGTGCAAGCGTTGACCGATTTATCAATCTACGGTACAAACCGAATTCACACATTGCGGTAATTACTGATACGTGTAGGGAAACTAATTGCAGTTTGTAGGTTAGCAATATAAAATCAATTGAGTGGCTGTATGAACACGGCCAACCAATACAAAATTTCAATTTAAACTTGCCACTCATTTAAACAAGGAGCACTTACACAACCTGTTTGTTAGACGCACTATAGTATGTTTATTTACGGTTTAATTTAAAGGAAATACCTATACTATTTAAATTCGTTTTCGCAATAATATTAAGAAGCACCAAACCACAATTTCAACAGTACCTAATCGTTGCCGGCGTAGATAGCATTATCAAAACAATCAGAATATTTTAAAGCCTTTATCAACTGGTGTATTCAACAAACCATTTCATACAATTCCTAGAAATCAAAAATGATTTATAATAGCCATGTAGCAACGGTTGCGATTTGTATATCATCTGTTAACAATAATCATATGAACTAATCTCGAACGCTAAAAATACGTTCACTGTAGACACCAGTTAACCAAAGTTGATTAACTGGTTTCGGGGTCACTGTGTATTCATTAAAACGATCCAACGTAGTGAATCATACGCTGTTACATGCCAAAATTGGCAATGTACCATATTTAGATTTAGTTATAATTAATAAATTAATTCCTGCGCATTTTTTAAATTAAAAATGTTAGCTTTTGTCGTTACGGACAGTTGCGTCTGCACAGAGTGAACGGCGGCGTGAGTGTCGAAAGCAGAATTAAGCCACGAACCATCGAGGAAGCAACAACTATCTTGGTGTTATGGGTGTTTTTCTTTTAGGTATGTAGGTTCCTTGTACCTTTGCCTTTGTTGTACCTGTTACCTAATCCTTCCGACCCCCACAAGTGCAATAGAAGAAAGGACGGATGGCAATTTGAATTCAACATAACGTAACGCAACCCAATCTAAAAAACACCGTTGGACCCTGAGATGAATTTCCGAGATGCCACCATGTGAGTAATTTGATTTTATTTAAATTGTGCTTGCAAATTGACTTAAAAAGCAGTTGCATCACTCGAAAGCGCGGTCGGTATATGTTACAAAATGGCGGGTACTATACCGCGCGTGTGACTATAACATTGCCGCGCAAAAGTATAACAACGCCAGTTTATCCGGTTTTGAATATACATTATTAAAGTAACCAGCGAACCAAATCATGTGGGTTAAATATTCTATGGAACCAGATAAACCAGGATAAAATGTCAACGTAAAGTAATAATTTATTACTAACACTACTGTTCTTTCTAAGTCTGTAGGAAAAGAATCTAAACTTTAATTCTTTTTTGTTTGTGATTTTCATCAACTTAACACTCCAAGTATACTTACAAATCAAATACTTTCTACTATTAATTAAAAAGAGATATGATGCTCTACATCTAGAACCTTGATACTCGAACATTAAATTAATTGTTAAAGCTCAGCAACAGGTATAACTTAGAGTTTTGAAAACCTTTTTTACACACTAATTGTTAGTATTTACCATAGAATATTAACATGCTTTGCAAAGAAATGACATTCTTAATAAATTACATTGCTTTTCATATATCAAAAATCATGAACTTCAGCCACTATTCTGTAGATACACAGATGCAGCGGGAAATTTAAAAACCGTGAGTTAACAATTGCTTTAAATATTTAAATTATTGTATGCAAAATTGCTTAATTTAAGCTCTAACGTACTAAAGGAATCTATTGAAGTGAAATTACAATGTAGAATAAAAACAGTACAATAAACCAAAGGAAGGTTGAAGAATATATCATATAATAATAAAACACTCTACTAGCCCGACTACTATTAATCTATGGATATACCAACAAAATAATGGCGGTTTGTAGACATCACAAAGCAATTTAGTTTTCCTTAAAACGCCGAATGTTATTTCTTATTATTATTATTATTCTATGGTATTTACGAATGTCACTGAAATCTAAGTTTACAAGCTCTAGGATTTACCTATATTCTGACGAGCGTCTCACGGCAGTAATGCCGTGGCTGCAATGACTGGCTAGGTTACTATTAAAAATAAACATTATTATTAAAAAACACAAATTAAATATTATTATTAAAAAACAAAAAACATAAATCGCTTAACACGCATATCAGAACAGTCTATAATAGTTTTAGCAACAACTGTTCTGATTTGTGTTTTTTTAATAACTCTATTATCTATTTCTAACAGTAACCTAACCTATCATTGCAGCCACAGCATTACTGCCGCGAGACGCTCGTATATTCTGAGAAGCATTGCATGCATACCTATAAATAGAACTACAATACGGGTTCAGTGTTTTACCTAAAGGTGTGGTCTGTAATTCTTCTTGGTCCGGGTATTTTTCTATAACACTTGATGTCATTGAACTAAATGTTATGTGCTACCGCTTATGCTTAATTCAGTGCCCAACGTGTACCGTGACATACTGTTGCTGAAGATAGCAATTAAAATATTTCAAAGTACTAAAAACTAACAGTAATAATCTTAGAATTAGCTAAAATTCTTTAAATCAGACTTATTGATAATAATATTAATACACTCAGTACAAACGACCAGGGTGTTGTAAGGGTGAGTATGAATAAATATACTTATGAATGAATTTCCAATACTGGAATTGTTATTTATGGTGTTGATGCCTAATAGTTAATATAACCAATAGCTTAAAAACAAGTTTGAAATGGAATTTTTCGTTTTAGTATGTCCTATATAGGAGCCCAAGCACAAATGTATTTGTACTTCACTTAGGCGTTTCATTACATATTTGTTTGAGTACCATAGTAAAACACATCTTACGAAAATAGTGATTACTTTATTAAACTATTAAAGAATGTTGATTAGGCTTATAGAAAATAAAGGTACACATTACATATCAATATCAGCTTATTCCTAAATCTAATTGTATTGGTTCAGTCAAAGCAACAAAATATTTCGTATGGTGTGTATGTGCAACAAAAATATTCGTACCCCTGGCTTAATATTTCATTGTGTCACCCTTTGCTGCTATTACAGCCTTAATCCTAGAATTCAAGTGTTAAGAGGTTTTGACACTCTTCTGGTGCCATTGAGTTCCAAATTTCCTCGATTAAGTAGCCCTTTGTTCTTGGGTGTCGTTTTCGAATTTGTTTTTTATTTTACCCCATGGATTTTCAATAGGGCTACGATTTGGACTGCTAGACGGCTAATGAAATATCTCGATGTGATGATCTTGTATCTATCTTTTTTGTAGTTTTAGCAGTATGGCTACTTGCACCATCTTGCTGAAAAATGTAGCCATCATTGGTTTGAAGTTTTTCAATCAACGGTAGCAAATTATTCTTTCAAATAGTTTAATATTTATTGGCATTAATCAGACCATCGCCAAAATGAAGATTTCCAACACTCGGGCTAGACATGCAACCCCAAACCATAAGCCCTTCTGCAAATTTAACGGTTCTTTTTAAACAATCTGGATGAAAGGCCTAGGTATTATTTATAATTACTCTGTTCGTATGATCTCCAACACAGGTGTCAAACTTGCTTTCGTCGCTAAAAATAATTCTATTCCATTGATAAGGCTTATTAAAGGTAACTACAACAATAAAACAATATAGTAATTCACAGAAATTTGCTTTTTTTAAATTCGACTAAGAAGAATTTTTTTGTGAATTTTATCTCTATTCAAATAAGTATACAAACGGAATGAACAGTATGAATTAAAAATGTAGGCATTTTCAATGTTATTCCTTTATTATGCTTAACCAACACAAAGTAAAAAACAAGAACGTTACCTCTTTTTAGGATTATTAGTATCATGTTCAGAAGGTTAACATGAAGGGTAAATTTGTGTGCTCATTTGCACCATTTTAACATAAATATTTTGGTGCCATGTGCGTGCCATTTAGTCAGTAACATCTAATTGGTTGTCTGCTTGTTACAAAAATGCAGGTTGGTAACTCGTTTGTGTATATTATTGTTATGATAACGCTGCACGTCGATGTAATTATACTCTGTCTCCTTCTGATCACCACTGCTCTATGTATCTTTAATCTCCTGAAAATTTTAAATCTGCCTCCGGTTACCCAGTCTAATTCACACAGAGTGCACAATGTTACGATAATCAAATAATTTACCCCTTTTTCTCTAAAACTTTTCCTGCTTTGAATGATAAAACGAAGTTGATTAATATTTGTATAATGAGAAAAGAAAAACCATATACACTTCACAGCTTAATCTGTTTGACTGTATGACAAAAATGAGCCCCTGAATCAAATAACAATAAATTTTAAATTGTTTATCTCCAAAAATTAAAGCTCCTTTTCCTTATTTTGAAGCCAGCAAAATGATGTTGTACTCTACTGGAAATTTCTGGAACGTTCAAGATTTTCCACTTGTTTACAAAATTTTTCACGTATGAAATAAATTTTTGATGACTTCATAAAATATTCAAGCATAAAATATCATCAATGTTCAAAAATAATAAATAGAAAATAATACCTTATGATAGATAGTTCTGATTTGTAGTTTCCTTGTGCGTCTTTATGCCACGTGCTGTGGATCAGTACTCTAATATCACATTCAGTTGACTTGCTCCATTCTTTATTTAGTCTGCAGGTTTTACCCCGTTTAATGTGATTTCCCTTAAATTTTCATAATGTCCTAATATCCCTTGAATTTTCGTAATGTCTCTTCAATTTATGTAATGTTACTTAGAATTTTTGTAATCTGACTTAAATTTCTTACTTAGACTTAGATTTCGTACTGTCACTTAGAATTTTTGTAATGTCCCTTAGACTTTGATTTCGTACTGTCACTTAGAGCCCTAAATTATAAATATTTAACCTAAATTAATTAATAAATTTCTACTCACGTTTTCCAGCAAACGGCTTATCTTGTCTCATATATTTTCACTATAATTTATTTAAAATATTTTATAACATCACTTTTCACAAAAATTTTATTGTTTAATTTGAATATTTACTCGACACGTAAATTCTCGAGTACCAGTGAGGCAGATTATGCTTGGTTCTAACTAAGACTGTCTGTTTATCAAACTTGCGAGTTATATAGTCTACGCCCCCATCTAAAAATTCTTTGGTTTATATGAACTATTGTTCAAAGTTTACGACCAACCATTGCTTGTTTTGGATATTTTGGATTTATAGTTTGTATTTATTTTATACCGTCTGTTTTGATGTAGTTACACAAATTTCTAATTCGCATTGGCACGTAATTTCACTTATGGCTTTGTTTGTCAAGGTAATACTTTTTGTGTTTCCCAAGCGTATTTATTTCGAAGGATGCGTTTCTTATCAGAACACTGTGCTATCTGCTTTAACTATCGCATGTTTAATGTGAATTGTATTATGATTTTCTAGGTTTTTACTGTATTTAACGCGTATTGATTTACAATTTATGAATACTTTTGGTTTAAGACAAGTTTAATTGCGTGTAGAGTTATTTCTTTTGCTGAACGTGTGTTTATTGTTGAATGATATGCTTCTCGGCATTAATTAAAGTCAACTGTGATCCTTGTACAGGGTGTTAAATGTTTTCTCTTTGCATAATTTGCAAATTATGTATTTTCATACTAAATAAACGCGGTTTTCTAACTCCTAGCACTATTTACATGTATTGTGTAACCATTATGACTCAATATACCCTAAATAAACCCCTTATCATCGCTATATATATATATATATATATATATGTTTTTTTTTAAATTAGTTTTATTGATGAAAAATTTGGATGATGTAGTCCAAATCTTACGTTTCGGCAAAGGTTTTTGCTTTTTCAAAGATATTAAAAGTTGTTGGTGCAGAAATACATTCATATAGTTAAGCACCACCAAAATTGAAATGGTGAGGTTCCAAATCAAAATAACAAAATGGAGCACTCACTAGGGTGTAGCCCTAATTGGGGCTCATCAGAATGCCCTTGTGGCTAATATTGAGTCACTTGTCATTAAACTTCATTAAACTTCATTCTCATTAAATTTACTTATTCTTTATAATTATATATATATATATATATATATATATATATATAATTATAAAGAATAAGTAAATATATATATATATATATATATATATATATATATATAATTATAAAGAATAAGTAAATTTAATGAGAATGAAGTTTAATGAAGTTTAATGACAAGTGACTCAATATTAGCCACAAGGGCATTCTGATGAGCCCAATTAGGCTACACCCTAGTGAGTGCTTTACTTATTCTTTATAATTATATATATATATATATATATATATATATATAATTATAAAGAATAAGTAAATTTAATGAGAATGAAGTTTAATGAAGTTTAATGACAAGTGACTCAATATTAGCCACAAGGGCATTCTGATGAGCCCCAATTAGGGCGAAACGCGTCGACAGGATGCCCTTGTGGCTAATATTGAGTCACTTGCCATTAACCTTCATTCTTTGATATTATTTTAAGACTCATTAAATTTACTTATTCTTTTAATTATAATCTTTGGCTATGGAAAAGGCAGTTGAACCTGATCTCCTCCGTGCCGACTGTTGATAAAACCTGCAAAGTCAGGTGAAACAGCACGAAGGCACAAATTGTGGGCTAGGTGATGCTGTACTTCCCATAATGTGTTCGTGTTAAATATTACATCTTTGCTACTCCTGCCCTGATGAGCCCCAATTAGGGCGAAACGCGTCGACAGGATGCCTTTGTGGCTTTAAATCATATATAATATAAATACGCGAGCAGAGTACATTGGGTTGCCTAGCGTTATTTGTATCAGGAATTTATCCTGTTACACTTGGTAGATACTTACCATCCTAAGTTCACTCTTTCTCACATGTACAGTCAAATAAAATTATCACTCAAATAATGCAACGAGACATACAACCTTTCATTTATACAAATTAAAAGTTTTCATTACCAAGAAAATATTTACACATTCGTTTATACAGCTTCATTAAATTTTTCAATCTCAATCCTTATATTCTTTTAAAATTACATGATTTCTATCTATTTCAACAGTTTTATTTTATACGAGTACATGGGCCCGTCGTGAAACCCTAAATTGACTTTTATTCTGGTCTATGGTGAGCTCAGTATAAACCCAGTTATTCTAAAAGCCTAAATACATCGCATCTTTGTTTAAAACAAACCTAAAGACCCGTTTACTCCTTTCATCAAAATTTTTGTCATTTAATTAACGCTTTTAAATAATAAATACCAATTGTCCTTTACATATACCCATCCAAATGAGTTTTTATGGTCATAAAATACAACCCCAATATGTGTCAAATCACTCTCAAGCACAAAATAACAGCACAAATGTTCAAGCAAAAGTAAGAGAAATTAATTTCGTAATACAATTCTACAGAATTCTGTTCCAATGTTCATTTAAGGTTCTTTGAACTTGTTATTTTAACTGTCAGGTCTTTCTATGCAGCAACTGTCCGTTTGAAATCGTCTTTCCAAGTTTTACAGTTTCTTAGGATTTGTATTTAGCAAACGTTTAGTTTAGTTAAATGGAAAATATACGTTTACATTATTGATTTTATATACCCAAAAGCTCTGTTTATTATCCGATGTGCTTGATTTAAAATATTAAAGCTAATTATGCGTATCCTTGAGTTTTCACGTACTCCAAAGCTTCTACACGTTATGCAAATTTAACATTCCGATTTAGAAATACAAAAATATGCTATTATCCGTCCGTTTTCAATGTCACAACTAATTAATTTGGCGCGTAAATAAATTATTCCTATTTCCTATATACCCAGTCGTGTCAAATTTATTTTCTTGACCTATTTATCCCTTTTAACCTAAAATTTCTACAACAATATATATATATATATATATATATATATATATATTGTTGCGGATTTAAAGGGGTAAATAGGTGTACAATAAAATTTCAGCAACCATGTATATAGAAAAGAGCAAATTATTTACGCGCCAAATTAATTTAATTCATTTAGTGAAAACGGACGAGTATTAAGGTATTTTTATATTTTAAAAGCCAACGTGCATTTACACCGATACGGCGAAGCAGAAAATCGAGGAATTGTTATGTTCAAACGGTCGATAATTAACAGGAACACCTGCTTGTTAAATGTTACGTTCAAAGAATTTGAACGTACGTTAATATAAGATTTCATAGAAATTGTTTTCAACCGTCAATTTGTATAAACAGCTAGGATAACAAACATCTTAAGGAGAGAGTGAAATGAACAATCGGTAATATATAACAGATAGAGACAAATATAGAGCAGCGTTGGATTGAAAGTCACGTAAGATATACACGCGGAGTTGATGTAGGACGTCAACAATATCGATTTTCTGTAACTCAAGTGGGGTTTGGAAGGAGACAGCGAACATGTATAGAATAAAGATGAATAGCGGTTAGGCGGAGTATTGTGACGGCAGAGAATTTTGTCACTGGTTGAGAGCCAACAGTTTTAGAAACGAATGCACACGCGAAGGTAGAAAACGAATTCTAGGTATATAGCACGTAGGACGGGAGAAATTTTCCAAATTTAGCGACGGTTACGCTCAAAATTTTTAGAAACCGCTTTGAAAAATAAGCTTTTCAAAGGAAACGGGTGCAGTAGGGGGTTTGAATAGGAATATAAATACCCAAGCGAAGTTATTAAAGCTCTCTTCTCTTTTACTTCGATCAAGTGCTGAATACCGATTCAACCAAACATAATAATAAAGCTTTTGGTTAGTAGTTTGTGTGTGTAGTAAAATTACCTTTAATATCGTAGCTGAAAGTATAAAACTGTAGTAGCGGACCTCGAATTATTAATGTGACGTACGAGTTAGTGCGTATTTAAATAAAAGGTCCGGCTACTACGACAAAAATTATTAAATGGATGCATGATATATGGGGGTAAGCAGAGTTGGTAATCAATTTTGTAGGTGTGATATATGGGTATGGAATGGTACTATGAGACAAAGCGACTATCTTGCAGAGATATCAGATGGTAGAAGCCTGTGGATCCGACAAGCAGCATAGTAAATGGAAACAACGCCAAGGGGTTTTGGTAACCATCTCCGACGAGAATGAAGAATTCTCCAGGTAATTTATTTGAAATTTCTGTTGTTGTATAAACATTTGTGGAATTTTTGTGTTGTGTGGTTGACTTTTTGGTGGCATATTTATGGTTTTAGAAACTTGTTTTAAAAGATACATGTACTGGACAATTTATTAATTTTGAGTATTGAAAAAGAGTGTATTTAGAATATATTAAAAATTTATTCAGGATATAAATTGAATTGTAAAGGGTAAACGGGTCTATAAATTTGTTTTAATTAATGCAAGGTTTAAAAGGCATATACAAACAAAACTGGGCTATAATGAGCTCGCAATACTCCAGTCTGAAGTCAATTTAGGGTTACATGTGGGACCCATCTACTCATATCTAATCAAATTGTTTAAAATCATTTTAAAATCAAGGACTTTAAAACTAACAATAGATTGAGCTGGTAATTATTGTATCAAACTGTTTGGACACATGTGTAAATATATTTTATCTGTTAATAGGTGTAAATAAAAGGTTGTATGGCCGTCGTATTATTTTGGTAATTTTATTTGATGGTGTGTGAGTGTGAAAGAGGTATGAATGTAAAATTAGGTATTCAAGAAGAGGCCGATTGCTGAGCTAGCCAGGGAAGCAGAAGAAGGCGTCCTAATAAAAGGGTAAGGAATTTGAAATTTTTTTGTTAATTTTATATTGGCCCAGTAAGTGGGGCTTGATGTTAAAGCTAAATCCCGACTATCCACGGCAATATATATATATATATATATATATATATATATATATATATATAGATATAAATTTTCTTGACCATATATAATATTGTTCCTGAAAATGGTCAGTATAAGTAAACAACTCAGTTTGTTTTCATTGGTTATATATCATGCTGTTCAAATAACCATTTTCAAAATAGCAGTAAAATTACATTGTTATAATACTAAAATTATACACTATAAACATATTGCACTAAAACATTTTTAAAATAAATAACAGATACATTATAACTATTGCACGTCGCATAACAGTTATAATGTATCTGTTATTTATTTTAAAAATGTTTTAGTGCAAGTATATGTTTATAGTGTATAATTTTATAGTATTTATAACAATGTAATTTTTAGCTGCTATTTTGAAAATGGTTATTTGGAACCGAAACGCGAAAGCATGAAAATATATGAAAACCAATGAAAACAAATTGAGTTGTTTTACTTATACCTGACCATTTTCCAGGAACATTCATTATATATATATATATATATATATATATATATATATATAATATTTTAGGTAGTTAATTACACAAGGTAAGTTGATAAATACTATCGTATTATAGTGAATAAGATGAAATAATAACTTAGACTTTTATGCAAAGCCCAAATGATCATTTCAAATCGAGCTAGTAATTGAAAAAAGGAAAATATAAGGTCTTGGGCAGGACTTGAACCTGTATCCTGGTTTTGCCGGAACCATGCATTTACCAATTACGCCACCGAGACCGATGAGGACAATTGGGAAATTTACAAATTTAAATCGTGTACACGACGAACCATCAACCTAACTTTCAATTACGTTTGGCATTTTTGTCAATCATATCTGACATTGTCAAGTTTTTGACTTATGTCAGTTATAGACAGGAAGCGACGCTTATAGCCGTAATTTTGAGCGTCGCGAGAAGTAGACGGTACCCGAACGGCGTGTACATTTTAGTTCTTGTTTAGACCTTTGCCAAATAAATTCCTCTCAAATCATAGAGCACAATCTATAGTCCATTGACCAAAGTAGGGGTTTTGATCGCAGCTAATGAAGACTGACCGTTGCTGATCGGTATCAATTTGACAGTCCATTCAGTGCCCTCGCACAGGTTTACGTCAAACTTATAATATTAAAAATTGTCTCTTTCCTGTATTTAATCCACCTTCTCATTACCTTTTATCGCTTATAAACAGGTGCGTGCCCCCATTTCTATTGTGGCAATTTTATTTTTATTCAGGCGTACGGTACCCCTCGTTCGGCTTTATGCTAGAACAAAAATTTTGGTCACTTCTAGGGATGTTTAAAAATAAAATTGTTTTTGTGGTTTCTGAGGAACATACTTTATGTTGCAATTAATACCAGGCAACTCAATTTAAATTATTTGATATAAATTCATTCTTACCGAAATTGTTTTTTACTTCTAATTATGAACTTGACCTCTACATTTCGATAATAGTTATCAGTACAGATTGTTTGTTTATATTTGCAATTGGATTTGCAGGATTTCCTTCAAAATACAGGTAAAATCAATTCTTTGGCTTAATTTATTTAATTTTTGTAAAGTGACTTCTGATAGCAAATCCTTACAAACTCAACAAGAAGCTTTATTTGGCCTATGTCAAAAATATTGCAGATTAAGAGCAACTATTTGTTGTATTAATCCAGTAGTCTTGTATAATTAGCAAGAGAATTGTGCCCATTGAGGTAATGTATAACAGTCCAACAGCTTTAAATGTATAAGCTTATGGTATGGTTTCAAGTTTGAATAAAAAAAGAAATAGTTTACTTGCACAGTATAATGTACATTATACAGACCAAAAGTTGCAGACAGAGCATTCTTTCACATTACCCATTTTCTTATATTGTTTATTTATCATGCCCCTAACAATACTGAGTTTTTAAATTTGCTATTAGGTATTAACATATTATTATAATAGAAAACTAGGTGAATTCACTTGGTCTAGCTAGTAGGTATCTTTTATGATTCAATTTAGATGACCTAATAGTTAATGCATCCATCAATTCATTAACTACAACATAATTTTGCTGTTTTTCTACAGTGAAACAAAGATATTTTGTTAACGTATAATTTTTATTTGTTAAAAGTAGTTTTTCTAATTGCGTGCTATACTTTGTTACAGATAGTTTGAAATGGAGAATAAATTTGAAACAATAGTGAGATGTTTAGATGAACTTCCCAAATTACAAGATGCCATAAAAAATAAAGTTATTGTTCTTTATTTGGGTTTAACACGTAGTGGAAAGAGTACACTCGTTAATTACATTATCGGTACTAAATTAAAAGCTATTAGAGGAAAAAATCGTTGTATAATCGAAAAAGTTGATGATTCATGTTATGGACCTGAAATTAGCCATGGAGCAGTTTCTTCAACAATTTTTCCACATTCTTACTCAAAGGATGATGACTTCGTTATTGTAGATACTGCAGGCTTCCTTGATAACAGAGGCGAAGTACAGGAAATAAGAAATGCACTCTTTTTAAAACAAATGCAATATGCAAAATCGTGCAAATTTGTTTTAGTTGTTGACATAAATGAAATTATACACGATAATATTCAGTTGTTTATAATGTCACTTACGAAGTTGGTTAATCTTGTAGATACAGATTTAACCACTTCATTATCGTTTATATTCACAAAAAGTACCCATGATTACGATCGACAAGATTTGATTATGATTTTTAGAGAACAAATTATAGAAAAGGCTGATCTCAGCATTGATGATAAAGTCAGAAGGTTGCTGGAACACATTGTTAAGCGACCCGTATCAATTTCATTCTTTCGTATGCCTCGCCAGGATGGTTTAATAATTAACGATCAACTACTAGTTGATCACTATGAAGCATTACGTGCAACTGATCCATTAGACATGCAAAATATTGAAATTAATTTTTGCATTAGTGAAAAATCTCAAAATTTTATTTCTAGTTTGTATCGTGAAATTATCAGGTCTATTACATTTTCAAACTTATTTGACTTTTATATGACACTCTTGGATTATTCTTTGGTTAAGGATGTTTATTCTTCACAAAGTACAGATTTTGTACTTGAAAAGTACGTGTATGCTTCCACAGATGAAGAATTGGATAGAGCTAAGCTACAAGCTATAACTCTTAAAGGAAAGTTATTAGTTGAAATTCAAATCGATTTTCAAAGAATTCGCAATGTGTTAAATTCTGTTTCTGAACTTTGTAATCTTAATACTACGAATATATTTTTCCAAGAAATGTCAGCTCTTGCTAATTTGGATGAAATTGTCAATATGGATTTAATGATTACAAATCATTTGTTTAAAAACCACAGGATTTGGATGAGCGATTTGCAAACAAAAATTCATACCTTGTTAGAGAAAATTGATTCTGAACAAAATTATAGATCCAACATTCATTTTGTGCTTAATCTTCAAGCTGGAATTTCAGGCGTTGGTTTAACAACAGGTTTGATTAGTGGTATTGGTTTAAGAATAGCAGCTATAGAAGCCGTTCAAGCGTTACTTCCTGCTGTTACTACTGCAGCAATTCCCATTGTAGGCTGGATAACAGCAGGTACTGGATTAATAGTTGGCGGAGTAACTTTTGGTTTAAGTGTCTATACTTACGTGAAGAAGAAAAACGAATATATTTCGAGAATAGAAGAAAGGAAGAAACAGTGTCGCCATGTTTCCATTATAAATACATAACATCATTAGGTCTTCGGTCCTTATATATATATATTATACAAAATAAAATTGAAGTGTATGTAAGGCAACCGATCTATATTTAGTTAAATATTTACTCATATTTTAATATATAAAGTAAGTTGATTACAGATCTTCGAATGTTTATAGATAGTCTTGTGACCATTTTTATATTAGGAAAGCATGCTAAAATCAACCAAATCACCATCATTTTTTGTCTTTGAGCAGGTTCTGCTGTGAATTCAGTGCTTCAATTCTCCTATTATCTGTACAGAATGAACTATTTCCTTCTGTTGTTTAATAGTGTCTTGTTCTTTTTATATGCTATTGATTTCCTTCTGTTATACTTTTAAGTTTATTCTCTATCACTGGTTGTTATAAGTTGGCAGTTGCGATTCCATATCGTTTTTTTACCAAAATATATCTCTTAATGAATACTTTCTGAATTATAATTTTTGTTAGTTTCTTAACTATAGTCCAGCAGAGAAGGGCTGATTTGTATTTTTTCTTTTCTTTTACTGTTTGAATTTTTGTGTTTGATGCCCATTTTGAAATATTATTGTTAGTCTCTTAATAAACCATTGCATATAATTGTGTAAATTTTAACACTTTTAAACTTTTGGTCTTTTTGTATTTTTCTATATCTTTTTACCATGATTTTATCGTGGCTTTAATTATGCAGTTGCCTCTTTCTCTGCACATTCTAGAACATATCTTTTTAACCTCTTTTGCTTGACTCATCTATTTCAGTTGCCTCCATGGCAACTCCAAAGATCTTGTTTCTTTTCTTGGTTTTTTTTTGCGAGGTTTAAGTACCAAATTTATACAAAGCTAAACTCTACAGACACATTTTATACCCTTTTTTCATAATTCTGTATTTAGTTGTTAACAGAGTACCCTCCATTCCCTGTTAAAGGCTTTTTCAAAATATTGCTGTGTAGTTATTTGCTTCGATTATCTCATTTCTTTGGTTAGGTTTGTTCTGTCTGTTCTAATATTGCCTTATTATAGTAAAACCTAGTAAGTTGATTTTCTACAATGTTAGAAGTGATACTTAGAAAAGTAATGTGATCTTTTTGACATTAATATGTTATTTATAAAGCTGTTTCGGAATGCATTTTTAGATTCTGGTTCTAAAAATATAGAACAGGTTGACAAACAGTCTCTTACTTGCTAAAATATTGACTTACAAGGTTTTGTATTAATGAAATGTACAGCTATATATATTATATATATATATATATATATAATATATAACATCTACAAATTAGAATGAACAAACATAAATTTTAAAACTTGGCCTGAGATGATACACAATTGTTAACAAACGTGCACACTTCATGCCCATAGGCAACAAAAAGACAAGTTATTGCAGTCCGCAATAAGAAAATTGAATATAAGTAAGATGTAGTAAACAAACTCTTATGAAAATAATAGCCATTGACAACAAATCGGGCTGGTAGTTATATAGCCATTAACAAACACAGCTTTATTAATTCATAGAGGAAACATCCACTGACCAATGGTTGTTAGCCTCATCAGAGTGGACTGTTCCCAAGAACCCCTGAAGCAATCGGCCATTATAATGATATAATTTCGAAACAATCACTGTACTATGGCAAAAGTAATAAAACCGCATCAGGTGATAAAACACCAACACTACTAGTGTGGAGAAGATTGAACCGAAACTACATAATTTATTATGTAGTTTCGGTTCAATTCTGTACTTCCACACTTTAGTAGTGTTGGTGTTTTATCACCTGATGGCGGTTTTATTTACTTTTGCCATAATTTATTATGTAGTTTCGGTTCAATTCTGTACTTCCACACTTTAGTAGTGTTGGTGTTTTATCACCTGATGGCGGTTTTATTTACTTTTGCCATAGTACATTGATTGTTTCGAAATTATATCATTATAATAGTCGATTACTTCATAGGGTTCTTGGGAACAGTCCACTCTGATGAGGCTAATGTCGAAACCATTGGTCAGTGGATGTTTCTCCCATGAATTAATAAAGCTAATGTTTTGTTAATGGCTATATAACTACCAGCCCGATTTGTATTTGTCAATGGCTCTTATTATTTTCATAAGAGTTTGTTTACAGATACATCTTACTTTATATTCAATTTTCTTATTGCGGACTGCAAATAACTTGTCTTTGTTTATTTGAATTGCCTATGGGGCATGAACCCGGTGTCGCCACGAGAAGGTTTGTTACGTTAGCAACAAATTTTGCTGTAACATTCCGCAAATCTCAAAGGCCCAACGTACTTTTATAGTCATTTTAAAATTTATTATGTAGTTTCGGTTCAATTCTGTACTTCCACACTTTAGTAGTGTTGGTGTTTTATCACCTGATGGCGGTTTTATTTACTTTTGCCATAGTACAGTGATTGTTTCGAAATTATATCATTATAATAGGATTACTTCATAGGGTTCTTGGGAACAGTCCACTCTGATGAGGCTAATGTCGAAACCATTGGTCAGTGGATGTTTCCTCCCATGAATTAATAAAGCTAATGTTTTGTTAATGGCTATATAACTACCAGCCCGATTTGTATTTGTCAATGGCTCTTATTATTTTCATAAAGAGTTTGTTTACAGATACATCTTACTTTATATTCAATTTTCTTATTATGGACTGCAAATAACTTGTCATATTGATATATATATATATATATATATATATATATATATATATATATATATATATTGGTGATAAATATTTATGACCATAATTGTTAAGTACTCATGTAATATTTATATTTTTATATAGTCTGTACTTTTAAAAACATTAACAAGTTTAGGTAATTTTTAAAAGGGTTCATTGGTTAATAAAGTACTTAAAAAATATAGTTTGTTTACTAACTTAGTTTTAACCAGGTTGTTACTAGGTATAAATGGTAACTTTTAATAAGATAGAAGATGGTAAGTATATTTACCCAAAATACGTTTATGAGAAGTGTTTATGTGATCATTCAGAATTATTACGTACATTGGGTCTGATGTTGTTAATAGCAACAATTTAAAAAATTTTGCAAAGCAATGGAATTTTAGGGTAGAGTTTTCTAGTCCTCACCATCACCAATCCAATGGTATGGCAAAGAATGTGTAAATATTACAAAAGATGGGTGAATTAGGTGATTTAGAAAGTTTGTTGCAATATAGAAATACACCTTTACCAGCTCTAGCTTATTCTCCTTCTCAAATTGTACCAAGTAGAATGGTAAAAAGTAAATTACCAACAAATGATAGAAATTTAGAAAGTATAATAGTAGACAAAAGTTTCATTCAAAATAAGTTGTAACAAAATAGTGGTAATCAGAAAGAATACTATGATAAAGGTGCAAATGTTCTTTCAGAATTACATACAAAAGATCCCGGTCCTATTTCAACTAAATAATAAGTGGAGTAAAGGTAAAGTTATTAGTTAATACAATCAGCGATTCTACATAAGTAGGGACACACGTGGGAAAGAATTTCTTAGGAATAGAAAATTAATTATCAAAAATGAACTTGTTTATACATATATTTCTGATAAAGTAACAGATCTTGAGATCTTAAGATCTTAAGATTGAGGATGGTAGCTCTCGACAATAAACACTCGGATCATTCTTGGAAGAACAACGGATATCAAGACCACCATTGTTTGTATTTCTAACACCATTAACAGCTACTCCAAGATCCGAAATACTAATTCTCTTCTTAATTACTGTCATGGCAGGCCCCACAAATAGTCGCTTTTTCAGCGACTAGTACACTAAAACATTGTAAACTCGTTAATTATAAATTTTGCTCGCTAAAGTCGCTTTTTTTCAACTGTGTTTCACTCTCACCAGAAATAAATGTAATTTTTTATTCCACAAAAATAAATTATCGTCTTCGTCAGAAATGGAAAATAAACGATCCCTTTATAAGAATAACAAATAATTTAATTGGAAATTAAATAACCGGAACGTAATCGTATAGTATAACTATACATAATAAACGTCGCCGCCGGCACCAAATACGATGCATAAGTGAAGAAACAGCGTTATTGCCTTTCTTTGCTAATGTTATATGAAACTTTAATATGAATGAACAGATTCAATAAACAAGGTTAACAATTCAAAATATATTTTGTGGATTTAATATATGGAGCAGCTCCATGGCGTAGTTGGTATGTGTGTGTCTACTGTGCCCAAGGTTCGAATCTCGACACGGTCCACTTAAAAAATGTTAAGCGAGCATTTTTCACAAATATACACGCACGTTAAAGATCCCTACCTTGCTTGGAACAGCAAGGGTTTGGCAAAATTCCAAAATTTTACAGGTAAAAAACTCACTTCCTGGCCAATGTAGTACCTTCGGGTGGAGCATTGGAAAATCACATGGAAGGTTATGATCCCGACCGACCAATACGAATATTTTATTTAAACTTCGCACTCATTTATGAGAGAAGTGGTATCTCAGTATCTGTTCATTAAACGCACATGCACTATAAAGATATGAAGGCTGTGATACGTATTATTTTAGTTGATCAAATCTCATTTAAAAACGATTTGTTTAATTATGGTAAATTAAATCTGAAGTTAAAATGTTTATTGTGTAAGTTTCTTTTATTTTATAAACATTGCGTTGCATAGGCACAGTAAGTTTAAAATGGGAAAATGTGTTTGTAAACGAGTGGTTAAATAAAAGGGATACTGATGGTTATGCCATTTCTAAGTGGGCTACGAAATATGATGACCCGAAAGCATTTTACCTAGTGTGCACTAAAACATAGTATTTCATATGAATTTATTAATTTAAATCAACATGCGAAGGGATATCAGCATTTGCAGTTAGTGAATTCAAATTTGAACCTAATGCAGTTGCAAATCCAGTTACTGAAGGTAGAAGTAGACAACATTGAAGAACAGCCTGCAGGTTTGTTGACTTAATGTAGTTTGTTCTTTTAATAATTTTACAAACTCATTTTTAATTTAGGATTGATCGGATCACAGGGTGAATTAAAAACTCCAAAAGCATCATCATTTCAACTTATTCTGACAAGAGATGGAGCAACTAAACTAGAATTGCAATTGTGTCTTCAAACAGTTGGTGTAAAGTGGAGTGTTAAGTCGTGTAAAGGTTTAGCTTCGTTTTTGAAAAGTATTATACATGATGATGGTGTCATACCTGCCAATTTTTCGTTATCGTCTTCAAAAATAAGGTACATCATTAAACACACATTAGGTCCATACTGCAAAAGAGATATACTTAAAGATATAGACAATAGTTTTTACACAATTCAACATGAAGAAACTATCAACTCTGAGAGTTTAAAGCAATTGCACATAAGTGTTAGATATTTTTCACATAAGTTATCGAAAGTGGTTAATGTATGCTTAGAAACTTATTTTTTTGGTCATGGTTATGGAGAGATATTATCGGATCATATATTAAAAGTCATTAATGATAATAGATTGTTACTAACAAACTGTCTAATGCTTAGTAGTGATGGTCCTAATGCCAATAAGGTGTGGCGAATAATAAACGAAAAGATTAAAGAAATACGAAGCAAGTCTTTAATAGATTTAGGATCTTGTAATATACATATTGTGCATAATTCGTTCTTGAGCAGACTAAAATGTTTTGGATTCGAATCATAATATGGTTGTATTACTTATTTCATGGTTTACCTACGAGTGAAAGATTAGGAAGTTATTCAAAAGTTCACATTATTTTTCAAAAAGATGAACCTTTGGTTCATGTTCTGTATGAAAAACTTCAATCGCTTGCTTTTGATTTAGTGTCCAGGGTGTGTATAGATGATGTGCTTGCTAATTATAAAAATATGAATCTCAAGGAAATGTTTGAAAATAAAAACATTTTGATTTTTGACAAGATAAATCTTGATCAAGAATAAAATGAAAAAACCCTTACCACAAAAATATTTAAAATACCAGATACGTATTTCGCCCACTATGTGGTCATCATCAGTAGGAAATCTGTAATTAAATAATAATTAGCTGTTGTTCTGGAACACTTCAGAGGATATTCTCCTCACCACTTAGGCTGAAGTGAAAGTGAAAATCAAATAGAAAGTGTTTCGCACTGCTGGAAACCTTATGAAGTGAGGTTGTTTTTGTGACATTTGCTCATTTGTAGATAAAATAATTTCGCTGTAATATTACTTTAAACTTTGTTAAAAAAATTTCCTTTGTAATTTTTTACCTTTTAATGCGTTATAATGTTTCTTTTAAAATTAAAAACAGTTGTTTTTTATAGGAAATTTAATGTAGTTTATGAAAATCGGATTGTTTATCTAGTTATTTGAAGCAGAAGCCAAGAAATTTAACTTTTACTGCAAGAAGTCGCGTTATTAAGAAACAGACTAGATAAAACCATATCTTCTAAACCAATCGAGATAGGACAGGGGTTATATTAACAATTTTTGTTGTAAATTAAGTGTACTATCTCCCAGTTCATTTTTGCACGAACGATACCATTCACCCTGTATACACGATAATCTTCTCAACACCTGTATCTCACAAAAATTAGATAGTGTTGTTATTTTTACATTATAAAATCTAGCAGTGATTATTCTTGTAATTGTTTAAACTTGATCATTAAGAATGACTAAAGGTATACCACAGATTTTTATTAGCCTTCGGTAGTACTACTTAGAGACTTCACATTTAAATTGTATATTAAAATATTTCAATTAATAACTATTGTAGAGCAAAATGAAACAATTTAGTTATCTGAACTTAGATAGTTTTGTATTCAAATAATAGCTTTAATTTTTGTTAGTCCTGAAAGTTAACCCTTAATTTACATATATTTATTTATTTATTATTACGTACTCAACAGGAATAACCCAATTATAGAGTAACGATACATACAGATATTTTATAATACATATCTATAGTACTAACTAGAATATTAAAACAAGTTAAATAACATGCTACTTATCTGCCTGTGAGACAGCCCAAAAATATCACACTGATTTGCTATATTATTGTACAACCTACACATTGTGTATAGCGGTGAATTAATCAAAAGATTTGTCCTAGGGGTTTCTGTTAGATAAAAGGTACTAGGTAACCGAGTGGGGTAAGTCTGAACATATACTGCCTTCTATCATCTTTTCGTTTGTACTAATGAAAATAAAAGTGAAGTTTATCAGGTTCTTTTCACCAATGACAAAGTTATCCAGAGGTCAATTACATAACGAACTAGGAAATTTCCAAGTTGAACAAATAAAACTTACTTGTTTGTCATTCCAAAGATTACAGCTTGACGTACTTAAAAAGCACTAATTACATACCAGATGTTTATCATCAGAAGAATACTTGCGATGTATTTGGACCATTTCTGGAATATTTAATGATAATTGGAATCTTCTTGTTTCAACTATAATCAGGTTAGAATTCTCCAAAACCACTTAAATTAATTAACCTTGTTGAATATCAAACGAACATCACGTGTATCCACGTCAAGTAAATTATCCACGTCAAATAAATTGCACATCAAATAAGTTGCATGCTGTTCTAATGCCAACCATTTTCTTTACATCTAGTTTATTAAATCGATTTCATTTTCACGTGTTTCTAACACCAGGTATAGCCACCCGATGTCATGTTCTTATAACAAGAACGAACGACCTTCTCAAGCAATAGCTCAGGTGAAAGTTTCCTATTCTGACGTATACTACAGCTTGACAACAGTTACAACAATATTTATAATTATCGAAGGAGGGAGCTCTTATAATGACGCTTGTAAATGGTATTTTATGTCACCGCTTAACTTATAATTTATGCTCGCGGTTTTAAAGCTGATGTTAGATTAAACAACATGTAATAAATATTTTACGTATAAATGTGTAGAGATATTAGGCTTGAATTGACCTTCTATAAAAATAATAACATAAATATTTGTCAAAATATTGCTGGAAAATAAACTTGTTAAATTAGTCCGAGATGCAACAGACAAATTAAAATAAGCAATAAAGCAAAAAATTTTGCTGAAGTGTCTGGTTCACAAATATTATTAGATAGTGCAACCAAAATTACATCTAAAGAGGAACAAGCGTATAAAAAAATTATTAACCTCAAACTAACATTTTAAAACGTCAAGGAGAGTTGAATACAATGGATAACTATGTAACAAAAAAACAAAAAGTGATTCAATGATGGTTCAAAAGTTTACAATAAAAAGTATTTGTTGCTATTGCAGTACTGTAATACTCTTCTTCTTAACTCTGTCGTTTTGTGTAATTTTTTCAAACAAGAAATGTTTTTTTTTACTTTATTTGCTTGTTTACTTCAGCTCGGCAATTGTTATATCATTAACAACCACATTCTAAGTGAAATGGTCACTATTTGGTCACTTTTTTCATATTGAGAATAGTGACCAGTCACTATTTTAAAAAGAATGTTACCACAGAAATTTGTAGCAACATAAGCTGCATTAAAACGGTACAACACAAGACAGGACAAATATACCGATGAAGCAAGCAGCAGGAGCCAGGCAGCATAATCCATAGCTAACGCATTCACGAGGATAGGGTGGGCTCACTCCAATTCGCTCCCTTGCCGAGATGGTAACCTGAAATTCGATGATAATAATAACCCCTATACATGGCGCCACCCAAGTTTAAACTAATACACAGCTGGGCTCCTTCAAAACAAACCTAGGAAGTCCTTCAATTGCGAGAAGATACTCCAATCTACATACCATAACATTTGTATATAATATCACTAGAAAAATAAAGAATGCAACACCTAAAGTTAATCCACTTTATATTAAATCAAGAATAACATCATATGATTTTACTTTTACCTGAATTCACTATCATGCACGTGTAAGTAATTTCTGTACTTTACCAACATAAACATTAATGGTCAAATCAACCTACTAATTAAATATAAAAATATCATAAGGAGCTTGGTATACCTTTTACATCAATTTTAATATAATAACGTTTCACACGACTTGTAATTATATTCCTCATAAGAAAAATTCAAAGTAGTTGGCTCAAGTTCACAACTTTCTATTGTATATACATTAAATTTATTATCACAATTATACCCAGGTTGGAGTTCGTCACTTGTAGCAATTGTCCAAACACAAATAGTAATGCCGAAAAAAATGGGTTTCTTACCAGATGTCCGATTCTCTATTATATACTTAACTAGTATTCGTCAACACACGACCGTCTCACGCCAGTAATGTCGCGCCTGGAATGATAGGTTAGGTTACTGTTAGAAATAGATATTATTATTAAAACACAAATCACTTAATACGCATATCAGAACAGTTGTTGCTGAAACTTGCAAACTGTTCTGATATGCGTGTTAAGTGATTTGTGTTTTTTAATAATAATATCTATTTCTAACAGTAACCTAACCTGTCATTGCAGTCACGGCATTACTGGCGTGAGACGGTCGTTCAACAACAGCTGTTAAACTGACAGGTGAATCAGTACAGAGGAATCTCGCCTGTATGCGTACTCTCAATCTGTTGTCACTGGATACAGTACCAATAACAATACAACCATATGAATACGATGGAGGCACAAGGAATAACCATTAACAACGCTGGAACAAACAGCCGGTACAAACAATCGGAGCCAAACAATCGTGACCAAACAACCCTATCAATAAACTTTGTTAGAATTTCACGTATAAACATTAACACCACTTACTGATATAAATCGGGTTATTCATTCAGAACAAAACAATCTATGCTGTTAAGATCGCCAATCAATAACGACAACAACTTCCTAAAATAAACATATAAATTTGTGCTTTGTTGAAAACATACTTATGCTTAGATTACAAAACCCTCGTATGGATAAATCTATATTCACCAAAACATTCTTCCCAAACGAAATCCAAGTTAACCCTTCATTGCATAATTTTTGTAATTGGGAAGAAAAAATTGAAAAAAGAAGGTTGGTTTTTGTGTTTTAGTTAAGAGACAAATATTTAAAAAATTAAAACAACAGTTTCAAAAAAATAAACATAATTTTTGTATTGTATCATATATGATATCTCTACATAAGTATAATGCAACCTCTGATCTAAACATAGAGAAAGATAAAACTTTTTCCCCTTTGTGCAACTCTTCATTGGTTCCCCTTTCCACGTGCACCTTCCTATATAAGAGCCAAGCATTTGCAAGAACCATATCTATTATGTGGTAGAATATCCGAAAATACCATTTCTTACTTCGAATTGGTATTATATACCCAATATACTGTCGAGTAAGTCGACCCCTCTCATATGCATATTGTACTCTTTTACAACATATGGGCAAGTTATGTCAACTTTCTCTTTTTTAGATTTATCAAACCTTTTTATAGTACTACAAGGATTATAGAATTTGAAACAAATGTGACAATTTAATTGTCCTTCCATGCAAGAGTCGAGATATCTACGCCATCCAAACTTCCAACATATTCAACACTGTGATCTCTTTTTTCTCATTTCATATCTTTTTCTGGTGGTAACGTACAATCGATAATTCTGTTTCTTCGCATAGTGGCCAAACACAATATTCCTTCTTTGAATAAATAAGCAACTAGTGGTAGTGTACTATAGTAGTTATCAAAATACAGACGATAATTTTTACCACGTTCAATATTTCTGCAAAGCCTTACGACCACATTTCCAGTAACACCTAAGTCATGTTCATTTGGCAGAACTAAATTTTCTTTTCCAGAATATAACTAAAAATTATAAGCATAACCTGATATTCCACAAATAACAAAGAATTTGAAGCCCCATTTGTGTGGTAAGTATTGCTTGAGAAAATGACGTGACTTGCAGGAACACAGTTGTTCATCTACAGAGAGACATCTTTCATGAGGAATAGAAGAAAACTGCTTGTTCACTTCAGTTAGCAAGAGTTTGTATTTATGTAACTGGTCATGGTTCGGAGCATTTACTGGCAGCATTTTCTCGTTGTCATTGAAGTGGATGAATTGTCGTACTTTTTCGAATTTATTTAGACTCATGCAACTTCTAATGATCTTATTACCAATAACTTGACCCCAATTAGATCGTACATTAGGTGCATGAACTAAAGACATAATGCAAATTCCAATATAGTTTCTTATTTCATCTTTGGTCAATAGCACTGGTTTATTAGAATCTTTCTGAAGGCTGATTAAGTTGAACTGTTCAACAATATTAGAAATAATATCTGGAGTAAAAAAGTAGTTGAAAAAACTGTATGGAGTACTCAACTCTAGAATGGCTTCAGGTAATCTATCATTTCCTAAAAATTTCATTTGCTCTTTGTTCAACTCTAGCTGTTTTCTTTTCCATACAACCTTATATTTTGCTTTCTTAGAATATAAAGGAATTTGTTCATTACTCTTTGTAGAAGATTGTTCTGAAATCGTATTGTCAGCTACAGTAACATTCACTTCTACATATTTGTACAGAGGACAAATATGTTTTCCTTCATCTATAATAATAATACTGTTATTCATAGATTCAGATACCATATTTGTTGAACACTTTTCTTGTAAGTAATTAACTTTATCTTGTAACAAGTGTATAATTCTATCTTTATTTAGTTCTTTTAAAAGCATATTCTGATTCTTTAAACTTATAATAACTTGATAATTGGAAGATTTATTATTCTCACAACAAACACTATAATTACTAATCATTTTCATAGTTTTCAATTTATCCACACAACCCTGATAATAGGCTGAATGGCAATTAACACATGTTAATACTGAACACGCTTTATGCTTGCAGCATTTATAATATTTTACTGCATCACATTTAAAATCATTTCCAATTAGGAGCCATCTTGAATTAATTAACCTAGAAACCAACTGCGGGATACACCACATATGGAAATACAATTTTGCCACTTGCATCAATCAATGTTGAAACAAAGATGGTTTCTCTCTCTTTTCTTTTGACAAATTGGTATACATTTTTAGAACATACTGTATTATCAGTTTTCCGGTTTGTGACAAATTATAAAGCATAATTTATCCTCGTTTAAGACTTTTTAGTCAACTAACATGCCCAATGCTTGAATTGAACTTCGATATTCTTTGGAATTGTCAGCCCATTTCCGTATACTTTCTTTATTAATTGCTACACTTGCATTTGAAATTATTTCAGGCGCGCTTTAGAAAACAATTGATATTTTCTGAAGAAATATTACAACAATTTTTCCCTCATTTTTCAGTTAACGAAAGGATTTCCCCTTACTATTTTTGACCATAATAGTTTGAATTCTGTTTCAAGGGTTATGAACCAGTTAGCAACCTGTTTTCTCAGGTTTGAGATAACCACATCATGGCCCTCATTCTTGGGATCTTTTGGTACTCCACACCGAATTCTATCTTGCAATGTTCCACAAGGAATACCTCCTGCTGCTTTCTTTAATTCTGGTTCCGTTTCTTCTTGCATTCAAAAGTTGTGCTAGTTTGTCTGCTAGATCGGCGGTTCTCAACCTTTTCCAACCCATGTACCCCTTTTTGTGTACCATTTACTACGAGTACTCCCATCGGAAACACTTTAGTTTTATTAAAACGTGTTATATTAGTTTGTTTAACTATAAAATTAAACTGTTAAAGTTTGATTACAAATAGATATTTTGTTACAAAGTTTTTATGAATTGGACAAAATTAAAAAAGTCAGAAAATAATTAGTAGGAATGCTGGGATTGTTTTTGTTTACAAAATTCATCAATGTTTGGCTCCAGCTTGGTCAAACAGCCAGCCGTAAATCACTTAAAACACGTAAAACACTTTGCACGAAGGTACAATGGAGAACCTGAAGGTTCTAGCAAGTAATTTACGTGTGGCTGTACGCCGTAGTGGAACTCAAGTGTAATAAACACTTGACACAGTGCTTTTTAATAATGGTAAGCAATTAAATATAATCTCCTAGACAAACTAAATAATTTTGTTGTAGCGCTCTTTTACATATTCTTATGAATACTCCTTTACGTATTCTTATGAATACTTTTTTAAATAATCTTTTGTATATTCTTTTGAAGACTCCTTCGTATATTCCTTTGTTAGTATGATTCCGTTTTATCTGATTTTATAAAAATTAACCAGTTTAAATGTTGTGTTTCAAGATTATATGGATCCTTTCTTTGCATTTACGATTATCAAGTTTACAGTTCAATTACTTCAATGTAGCAATAAGAAAATATTGGTCTAGCATGAACGTCCTTCAACTTTACTATAATAGTTGAATTTAATGAAATGTTCTGCGATGAAACTGTATGTTTGAAATTTCACCAGAATGTTCTGCAATGTAGATAGCAATTTTTTGGTTTGAATCTAACGTCCAATAATTAACAATAATGGTCTTTTTGAAATTGCTAGTATGAATTTACAAGTAACTATGTGGATAACTACAAGAAGATAATTAATTTGGTAACGATCTACATATAGTAGTACATCAAAGTTTTGCATATTTGTGATAACCGTTGTAATGGATTTTGGTTTGTCCCATTGTTGCGTATAGGAAATATGCTTTAAGCTCATATGGTCAGGTACAAGAATCACGCAGCTGGTTATTTGCAGTACAACACGTGAAGGCGACGTCACTTGTTTGTCCAAGGACCGTATGTATAAACATCTGTTATAACATGATGTAGCGCTGTCACACAAACAGCACCTGTTGAATCGAGGTAAGAAATTTATATTACTCTTATATCCGTCTGCACTTGGCGAACTTTGATACAAGGCTGCACCAGAAAATAACTTTGTGATGACCTATAACTATTATTTTGTTTAACAATCTAGAAAGGACTTTGATAAGTTTTTATTGCCAATATAAATGCAGTGTAATAACAGTTATTATTATTAATGAAATTAAGCAACTCCGTTGAGTTCTGATTAAAGTTTCATTTATGCATAATTTTAGTTACAGCTTTTGAACATTGAATTATTAGACATTTTAGATATTTTCATATACATTTGTAAACAGAATAGCAGATCTGGTATTTTTGGTATTGATTTGAGTTAATTTTTGTAGTAAAAGAAACGCTTAAAGTTCTTGATATTTCTTTCAAATTCATAGTACTATCTCAGGGTAGAAGAAATTATAATAACCTTTTTAAACGTAAATTTTGTACATACAATTTTTTTATGAAGAAACGACTTTTAATTAAAGAATCAACATTTAATTCTCTTAATTAATTGTTTTATTTTGAACAAGTGAGTTCAGAAATAGTGTAACCAGGTCAATGAACAAAAGTCATAAATACCTTCGAGGTAATGATAGTGGTAACTCCAATTTAACAAAGAAGCTTTAATTGCTCTTTCAGAATTTGAAGCCTAATATTTGTGTTCATAAAACTGTGTGCATAATTAATCTTTTCAGTTTTTCATGAGGTAGCAAGAGTGTACCTTTTGTGTCCTCACTTTGTTAATTTAATTAAATTTTCTTTACAGCTCCTGCGTAAGCAGTTAATACGATATTCCTCTCTAAGGACTTTCAAGTCCCCCTTAGGGAAACCCTGTGTTTAAAATTTAATGACTTGGTGGCGCCCTCCCTAAACCCCTGTTTTGGTATGAATCAAACCCTACTAAGCAAATAATGTTTTGTAAAAAGAACCACGACCAATCCTCATAAGCTCTACCCAAGGAATGGACCCCTAGCATAATCGGAAGATATTTGCGTTCCATCATTTTAAGGAAATCCTTCCTTAAAGTTCACTGGTTCCATTTGAGAATATTAAAGAACCCACGGGTAACTTTAATTAATCAATCAACCCCTGAGTAAGTGTTAATCATATTAGAAGTTAAACATTTTCGCACAACTAAGTTGCCGTAAACCTCAGAAGATATTTCACAGCAATATCTACTAGTTCTGGTGTTCTTTTTCAATACCAGTTCAGAAGCTAATTAACAAAGTATTACAATACTTTTGTTTCAATGTAGGATCACACGATAATTCAATTAGCTGTTCCTTTTGCAAAATAGTCAAGTTGCTAAGATTTTCTATAACAGCAAAAGAGAATGGAGAACTAATCTGCTCCATGGTCTTGTCTTGTGGGGAACGTCTCTAATATGGGTTTGCAATGATTTCAGGTGAAGGGAAATTTGATTTTTGACATTAGCAAATACAGAGATGGATTGCACATTTCCTTTTAAAAACAAGTTCATCCCTTTAAACTGTACACAGTAGTTGTTTTCAGTTAGTTCTTTTTTCTAAAATACAATTTTTTGTAATCATTGCTTTGGTTTTCTTTTCAACCAAAAAACACGTGTCATCCCCTACGGAGGCAAGTGCCATAAATTCAACTTTTCAAAAAATGCCACTTAAATAGGATAGTTTCAAAAGCAAAGCAAAGTCACAGTACTGAGAACAACGAAGATTTGTGTTCTGTAAAAAACATCTGCAGTTCCTTGTGCAGGTCAAATAAACGAGATTAAACATTGCACGTGAAAGACAGCATACCTCAGTATGTAGCAACAAACTGTAAAGACTGTCCATTTCCTGGCAAAGAACTTTAAAGTAGCGGGATTTTTAGGGATGCGTTTTAATGGAGTTGACAATTTTTACACTTTGGCCAAAAACTTCTTTTAATTCTTCAGGTAGGTATGTAGCTGCCAATGCTTCACAGTGAAGTGCACAATGAGCAAAATTACAATTGCCAACAATCTTTTTTATATGTCCTACCTGTCCGGTGATGTGGCCACTCAATGTCTTGGTTCCATCTATGCAAACAGGTAGAGTTTTCCCACTGAAGATTGTCTTCCGTAAAAAAAATTTATTAATCGTCTTAAAAATATTTTCACCGTTTGTAGAAGTTGTGGTTTACAAAATAGTTAAGTCCTCAAATACTTTACCTTGAAATAATTCACGTACAAAAACTATTAATTGTGCTAGACCAGCAACAACTATTATTTCGTCTAGTATGGCAAACCAAGGGCTGAGTAAATGGCTAGTATCAATTGTACTTTTGTGTTATGTGCCATATCGCCAATTCTCCGAGAAACAGTATAGTTCAACAATGGAATTTTTTTGACACGCAGCTTCTTTTTCACCACATGTTACAGGTGACAATTTCTACTGTGGCAGAAAGTATAAGATTTTCACTAATACTATAACTTTTATAGCAATTGGCAATAAGAAGGCTTGCTTTGTACGAAGCTTTCATGGAGTTTACATTTTTCATTATCAGAGAATTGTTTAAATGTATTTTTCTGCTGTGAAAATCTTCTAAAAATCATTCAAAATATTTTATATTCTTTTTTATTAGGTGTTGGTATTTCGTTTCAAAATGACGTTTTAAAAGAGTTAGTTTAATAGAATTTTTTGATAAAATTTCTAAACATACTACGCACTGTGAAGCAGGATCGTCTGAATTCCTAGTATAGGTAAATCCTAACAGAGTTTTTAACCTTCTCTACTGAGAAGCACTAAAATTACCGGCGAAAACAATTCCGATAATTCGGTATGAATTTAGATAGCAAACAATATTCAACTGCTGGTTTAAAGACGAACATCTGAATTTGTCACTCCTCAGATACTAATATTAAATATAAATTATATTTAAATAATAATCAAACTAAAGGGTGTTTTGTAAATAAAAGAAATACACTATTATATACATGTTAAATGTTACTGTATACTTTAGTATAACAACACTAAGTGGCAATTAACAACTGTACTTAACATTCGGCATTGGTACAACAAACAACTAATTAATTACAATTACACATCAGTTAACACAATAACATGACAAATTCAGCTTGCACCTATTACACTCGATAATACATGGAAAATATAATGATAAGCGAAAAGCAATTTCAAGTTCTAAATACACCAATAAGGCTAAATAATTATAAAAATAGATATAGCCTGAATCTTACCTAATTACTTACTAGATAGATGCTGAGCGATAACAGTGAAGAGCTCATTCAACTAAAAGTTATTAAAACATAAGACAAAAAATACATATTTACAATAGTACATCAATCACTAAACTAGCACGAATAATTAAACAAAATTTACAGCATTAAATAATGAACACTGGGTTATTAATTAAACTCTTAACATTCGTAGAATGTAAGCACTTTATGTACCATACAGGAGTCAAGTGGGCATCAGTTGTTAGCCACGTTTATTCATGACGACTGTGAAGGGTTTTCGTAACTTTTCACAAAGTAACGACAATTACATCAAAAGGAACTGAAGTATTAATATTAAAATTTAAAACATATGTTTGAAATCGGTTGATAACGGTATCTCGATTTTGAAATAGTATAATTTATAACATTTTAAAGCATTATATTAAAAAAATTGGTAACAACCGCATGTATACTTGAATAGTATCGTAACACAACTTGTGTTCCACTTCACACTAGCATAAAGGTATTTTTCTACAGTCAATAAAAAGTACTACAGTAAAAAAACAATCACAATTTATGACTTAAATTACGTGTTTTATGTATGATGAATACGAAATGCTTTTTATCAAGAAACTTTTAAGAAAGAGTTCATAGAAAGCTTCATTGCAAAAGCAACATTGAAACTATCGTCACAACAACTTACCAAAAGAGATTTACAATTATATTTTAACTAGTAACATTCAGGAAATTTTTGATTATCCAACACATGCCTAGATAAGAAACCAGGAAGTGTAGTATATAAAATGCGGACTCATAAGTTAAATAGAATGACTAGCAATGTTGATTAACTAACTGAGCTTATTACAAACTTGAAATAACAAAAGTGTAAAAACCCGTATATTCGAATAGGTAGGAACTGAACCGTATATACATAAAGGAGGCAGTAAAACTTACAAGTACAAAATGGAACATAGCTGTTAGCAGCAGAGCGTTATTATTCTGATTCGCGAGGCGGTTGCGGATTTGATCGCGATGGATATTTAAATTGCGGCGATTGTGCTCTAGAAATAGGTTGAGTTGCCTTTAAAGCTGTGTGCCCCTCACGGTAACCAGAAGCTGTAAAGGGATTCGTTTTGTCTAACCAGTTTTCTGTGGATTCCTTTCGGGTGGCCGTGAGTCCTACTGGCGATTCTTCGTCATCGTCGACATCATCATCTGTCGTGGCCATTTCGAGTAGAATCTCAAACTTTTGTTTCAAAAATTCCTCATCGCTTTTTGTTTTCAATGCCCGCGCTTCAGCATACTTCTTTTCGAGATATTCTAGATCACTCTTTTCTCTCATAAGACGCTTTTCTTCAATTCGTTGTAGTTCAAGTGCGTGGCGGTGTTTTGATGAATCCTTTGAACTTGTAGAGCGACTACTCGAATTGGTAGATTTGCTACGGTTTTTACCGCACCTTACTTCTTCGATTATGTCTGTCGGCGGGTTAAATGCCAGCATCTTCACTGCTGGAATCAATGAGGATGGTTTATATGCCTCATTAGTTGTAGTAGTACTAATGTTACATGCATCGCATTTCCAGTCGCGATTGACAATAGTATTATCTACATGCACACATTGGTAATGATACCACAAATCACATTGAATCATTTCGTTTGTATCAACATCCATGCACAATGGGCATGACGAAGTACCTCCTTTGTTGTTCAATGTAATTTTAGTGGGGTTTGTACTCATGTTGGACTTTTGGCTTTGTAACATAAATCTGGGTTTACTTAATATTACCAGTATCTTACAATAAATGAATTTTATAAACTTTTGTTAGCAGCAGAGCGTTATTATTCTGATTCTACAATATTGGCCCCAACACAAATTCTTGTTTGTACTGAAGTGTACACTATTTATTTGATGTTCTCCAAAATTATAAAATTCATTTAGTATTCCTGCTTTAGCTAACAAATTAATAAATAAATTGCGACGTTTATCAAATTAAAGTTCTTTCTGTCACCAACCTGCTTCGATTCTTGCATTCACTCTCAATATATAATCTAGTATCCGTTTTTCGTAACAATAGCAATCAGTACACTGCAATAACCAAATACTCATAAATTACAGCCATAAAAAATGTGATGCCAACAGAAACAAATGATACAGCTTTTAGTATCAAATGTAAAAAGCATGAGTTCAAAATCAACCTTTACACGAATAGAACGACATTAACCTCGAAAATAAAGCAATTTAGACGACCCCTGTGTGAGAACAACACATTTATTTATTTATTTATTAAAATACTCTACAGGACAACCCAAATGGTATACATCACAAAATAAAACACTAATCATACAATCACAATAAAATAGAATAAAATAGTACAAAATAGTTTCTAAATAAGTACTACTCTAACAAGTATACAGAAAAATATCAACCCTCTGTCAGTATAGACTATCTGCATCATTTAACAGTTGTTCACTGACCCGTTTTTTATAGGTATCAAACGATACACTAAATATGTTATTATTAGACAGTTTTCTTTGTGCTTTGCTAAAGTTAATGGCAAGTTTTTCAGTAATAGCAGTACAACCATAATTACTACGAAGACACTGTACATAAAAAGTTTGAGTAGAACGTGTTAAGCGACTTGGCACACTGAGCTATACCTTAGACAGCAGGTATTCACAATCAATAAAATTATTTAATAATTTTTGTAAGAAGAATAACATTGCTTTTTGTTTTCTCATTTCTAGGCTTTTAATACCAGTGAGTTGGAGCTTATATACAAGAAATTTTACAAACGCATTTTGTACTCTTTCTAAATGAAGGAGACCAAATAACACTATTGTATTCCAAAATACTTTGCATTAAGCTGCTGTAAATTATTTGTATCACTTTTTACATTGTTAATATTTTCATAATGTCGCCAAATAAAACCTAGCATTCTAAATGCCTTAGCAGCAATGTTGTTGATGTGCTCATTAAATGTAAGAAAACAATCAAATGTTACACCCAAATCACAGATCAACTCAACAGACTTAATTGCGTTTTTTGTATCGTATAGTTACATAATATTGGCTGTTTAATGCGATGAAAACACATAAATTTACATTTAGCAGTGTTTAAGATCAGACCTTTTTTGCTACACCATGTTGCCATTTCATTTAGATACTCTCGAATGTTATCGCAGTCTTGTGGGCATTTAACTATTACAAATATTTTCAAATCATCTGCATATAATAAGCGTTTACAGTGATGAAAAATAGAGACTAGGTCGTTGATAAATAGTAGAAATAGTATAGGGCCGAGATGCGATCTTTGTGACACACCAGAAAGCACATTAATATCGGAAGATTTGATACCGTATAAATGTATGTACTGCATACAACCACCTCAGTATGATTTTATCCAAGTAAGGTATATACCAATTATTCCAATTGCATTCAATTTTTGTAAAAGCATATCATGACAGACACTGTCAAATGCCTTGGATATATCTAGGTAGATTACATCTACCTGCAATCCTTTTTCCATATTTGATATTAAAAAATTTTGTATTATCACCAAAGTAGTAGCAGTAGAAGGGCCTTTAAAGAATCCGTGTTGCTCGATAGTGATGTAATGTTTGTAGGTGAAAAATATTTCATCTGCGAAAATAGATTCCAATATTTTTGCCATAATACATATTAAGGAGATACTTCTATAATTTTCAACCTGATCTTTTGCCCCTGATTTAAATACAGGGTAAAGAGACGAGCATTTCCATAATGTGGAAAAGCATCCCTCATTGAAGGATCTTTGAAAAATATCGCATAACGGTGTTAATAACGAGTTTTTACATTCTTGATAAAAACAGATGGGATTCTGTCTGGACTCACACTTTATTACAATTCAAAGCATTAATCTTACTCAGTATTTCATCTTCTGTGAAATTATGCATAGATAGCGTATTACAATTTGGAATACTAATGTTTGGTGGTAAATCAGAGTGACGCTTTAGATAACAGGATTCAAGATACTTTGCAAAAGACGAAACAATATCTGTAGGACTCTCCCTTTTGACTCCTTTATAAAACATTATTTTAGATATCCCTGTATCATGCAATAAAACTTGGGGCGTTAAAACTTATAAATCTTATGGATAATGAAAGAGGGAATCATCTTCAGTTATTCAAGACCAGACAACAAAGCAGAACTTTGAATTCGATTGATACACAACCATCACCGTGTGGAACAAGGTTGATAATCGGATAGTTAAAGTGACTGTATTAAACTCCGGGACAGTTAGTAAACAGGTTTCCAAACATGGGTAAAAGCGCAGATACGAAAATACTGGTTAAATGTAAAAATTACCTGTGTTGGGAGTTTTAATTCAACACCAAGTTGGAGTATAATTTATCTACAGCTATTCCTACACTGGAAGGTTGATGGAGCTTTGTTGAGGCCAAACAAAAAAACTACATTTATTGATTTATTGTTTTCCACTTTCTAAGTATAAGCATTACATGTTGTGTTTAATCTGATAATTGCAGTTGGTGGTAATAATAAGAACGTGTAAAACTTATTATTAAGGACACCTGTTTAAAGCGAATTGTAAACATCAATTCTTATATGAAAAAGTTCACAATTGTATCTGCATAGTTCATATGTAAAAATTAAACTGGTTTAATGTCTATTATTAATAAATTTAAATTGTTCTTTTTTTAGTTACACACATATTTGGCCAATTACGGATAGTTCTTAGTTTTTCTGTTATAATTTAATGTAATAATAATATTTAATAATACAGATTAGGTGTACCACATGTCAAATTTTGTTCTATTTGTGTGTAGTTTAAACTAGTAGAAGGAGGTGAGAAATATGGAAGCGACGCTGCATCAAGTTCTAACTGTAGTGTTAACCACTAAACAGTGTCTCGTAACACTCACCTTTCAGATAGGCTTTATTTGGGGTTTTCTTCAGGTGGCTTGGTGCTCAAATGCTTTCTTAGAAAAAGAGAGTTTAAAGACATTTCCAGGTAAGAGAAAAAGTATTTGGTATAAGTATTAGAATTTGTATACTCCCTAAAAGTAGTATATTTACTTGTATAGAACTCACCCTGCATCACTGACAGCTAGTTGACACTATTTTACTGTTACGTCATCCCGCCTCTGTAGAGTAAAATTAATTCAGAAGTGAAACGTCAATTCAGCACGTAACAATATATAAGCTTGGGAGTATTAATCATTTAATCTAAGAAACAAGCTGAAATGCATTATAATTCTAAAGACATCACAAATTTATATTTTATATACAACAAACCCTGTTTAGTTTGTCACTACTCAATAAAAGACATATTACCTTAAAATAAATCATTTTAAATTAAAAACTGCCTTAGATCTCAAGAAAACAACAATAATAAAAATGAATTTATGGGTAAGTACTATATTTTGCAAATAGAAGGATATCATTTAGCAGTTTTTTTAGTTATTTAGTTTAAAATAAAATTTTAAATAATTAATCCTTTTACACCAAAATAATATTGCGTACAACAAATATTAAAAGCATTTAGCAAAATTGTAAAATTAACAAAGTGCATTAAAATAAAATGTTAAAACACAAACCTTAAGTATAAATTTTAACCAAACAGTTTATCAAAACAATTATGGCAGTAGGGTTTATCATTCTGCTCTTTAAAAGTGCCCTTATTAAGCTGCTTAAGACAAAAAGCACATACAAAATGTTCAGGATGAAATTTTCTAAACATAGCTGTAATGCAGCGTCCTGAAATTGGCTTGTGACATCCAGCACATAAAGAACCACGTTTGGAGTGGTAATGAGTTTCACAGTATGGCTGTCCTTCATGATCAAAGAAAGAGCCCCCAAAGAATGGTTGACGACAATCCTGCAACAAATAAATTATTTTATTTTCTGTAAATTATAAAGTTTTAAATATACACTTCATGGTGATGTTTATTATTTCGAAAAAATGTTAACATAACTCAAGTATAATCGCAAAAGTTAAGGCATTTACAATCGTTGCTCCAAAAATCCATTAATTAAACCAGTCAAAATCACAAGGGTGTGTAACTCTAGAAATTAGTTAATCTGAATCAAAATGTCATTTATTACAGATAAAATGCGGACATTGGTGAGATTATTAAGCAATGGCTACAAGATGACACATTTATTACTGCACAAGTGATAAGGTTTCCAAAGAACTGGGTAAATAACTTGAAGAAAAATTATTGGGCATTCAAGAAACTGTAAAAGAACTGCAAAGTGAAAATTATCTATTCAAAATAAAGCTAGACGATTTGGAAGGCTACACACAAAGAAACTGTCAGGGTGTGTGGCATTGTTGCAGAAAGTAATATGAAGATCTCAACTTAAACTCACCAAATTATTTGCCCACAATTTAAACACTACAATTTTAGATACTAATATAGATGTGTGCCATAGGATTGGTTAAAGCTCTACTAATAAGCCAAAACTTGCTATCATCAAATTTAATGAGGTGTAGTATTTTAAACAATCTTCAAAACTAAACACAGGTATGCACTATATCAAGAAAATATAAAAAATGGTCATTTACCAGTAACATTTTTGTGACTAAAGATCATAAAATCGAAATTTCGGTCATTATCTATGAGTTAAATTGAATAATTTATATTGCAGCTATTATGGTTACAACTTGTTGATTAGTTAAATTTACCTGTACTTGCTTATCAACATGAAGTTAGTGGTTGTTATTTCAAATCTAACGGTTTTTCTTAGTTTAATATAGATATTGAGCAGAAGTGTGTCCTAACATCCTGATACTTTTATTTTACTTAACACCAAAAGCTAATTCTGAACTTTATATATAAACATAAAATAATGAACTACTCAACTTGCACTACTAACATATATGAATTACGAGTAGTTAATACTTAACATTAGATCTCTAGTTCCAAAAATTAGAACTTTGTTATTCAGCATAATCCTGATGTAATCTGTATTACATAAACAGTTTTAAAACCTAACATTTCAAATTCAGAAATTGAATTACAATATCATCAGGTTGTTAGTTATGATCATCTGACACACGATGGATATGTGTGCATTTTTGTGAAAAACATTTTAAATTTTCAAATTACTGAGTGATAAAACTATCCAATATCTCTAGATTGAAGTTAAATTCCAACTCTCTTATTATAGGTACATATACAACTCCAAGCTTTCATTGTATAGTATATTCTTAAATAATTTTTAGAACTCTGAAGCTTTCGCGGTAAAAAAGCACATTCTGGTTACAGAAGATTTTAATATGAGTTAGTTGTTTTAGTGTGGTACCTGCCAAAATAGAACTATATTTATTTATTCATTTAATGTTGGAAATATACAAGCTTAGCCCCATTACATAAATTTACTATAATTAACTTTTAAATCAACATTCTATACATTTCTAATTTTGTTAATTTTCAACTTATATTATGAATATATTCTCATTTATAAAAAAACATTTTACATATTATTGAAAATTAGTGGTGTGGGTGTGTGTATGGTTGAAGGTGTATGTGTAGGTTTATACATACGTACCCATTCCTATCAGTGTTGTATCTACTTCGCATTATTTAATAATATTATTCATGATTCATTTAAATTTATTAAAATCGTACCAAATAGTGGAATATTTGATTCTGCAGAAATATTATTGTATAATTAGTATTATTTTAATGATTGGAGAATTATGTTTAATTTGGATACGATAGTATGGAACATGGAAAAAAGTTTTTGATCTACCAAAATGTGGAGGAAGATAAAAATCAATTTTATTTAATCAATCCTGGCAATCAGTGTGATTATTAATAATTTTGTTGATACTTTAATTTCACTATATTTAAATCGGGGCCGGGCCGAGCCATAAAATTTTTTTAACAAACAAATAAGAAATGAATTAATTTTGAATAGTCTTGTGCATTTTGGAATACTTCAATGTGCCTGGATCCCACACTATAATTGCAAACTCAAGCTTTGCTCGCACTAATGTATCATATAATACCCTGATACTTTGTACATTAAGAAATTGTCGAGTATTTTGAACAATAAACCCCAGCATTCTATATCACGATACATGGGTTGCTTTAATATGGTTTTCATAACTTAAAATGTTGCTAAAAAACCCTCTACATCTTTTATCGTATCAACTTCAATTAGTTTCCGAATATAACACGTTAGATTGATTAGAATTAAACGTTGCAATGTTTTAATGTAGTTTTGAGTAAAATTGCGCTAAATCCAGCAACATTGGAAAGGCAACATGGTTATTCACTTTGGCTGAATGAAGTCTTAAGACCTTAAATCTGTTTAAATGTAAAATTAAAACTGTAGGTAAATTGGAAACTAGAACTTGCTTAATGACATTTGTATAAACAGTTTCATTATTAGATCTGCTATATGTCTTTGTGCACACATCACAGTTTACTTGGTTATTTCCCACAAGTAACTCACTTGCCATGAATTCATTTAAACAAGATTGCAAAGAGCTTTCGTCTTCTTCACATTGGTATCTTAGAATATTGGTGCTTCCATCTGTGTCATTTATATCATAGTCTTTATTAATTTTCTTTTCTTGCTGAATATCAAAATCTCTATAAGAATCATCCATGTCCTTATTGCCATTAAAAAGGCAAGATGTATCATCGTTCAGTAAAAGTGATTTTTCTAAATCCCCTTTCGTAGTAATATTTTTATTATTTAGAAAACCCAAAGATAGATAGATTTATTTGTTTCCATCAATGTGACGATAATGCACACTTCTACAACCATTATTAGAAATAGTCAACAATGTGTATAAATAAAATTAAAATATAAATAAATAATATATAAAAATTAGCTACATTTATGTAGATAGTCATTAAATAAAATGTGTCCTAATAAAACCAGTAAATTTAACTTAGAAACCTCCCTGAAATGCTCTGGGTGTGGTACCTACTTTCATCCTGGATGTACAGAAAGATGTGGTAAAACACCTGAAGGGTGGTTTAAAAAGTGCTGTAGCAGCAGAAGTTCATTGTTAAGTTTAAACAATAACTTGGCAGAAGATGCTAATGACGTTGAAGAGGAGCTAAACGTTGCATTGGTTCCATTGTGGAACATAATTAAGAAAAGTCAAGAAGGTTGTCGTGAAGAGGTTAAATTGCTGGGCGAATTGATTAAGAAAACACTCGATGAATTTAATAGCTTTAAGGATGAAACTAATTTGCGTTTTGAAGCAATTGATGATAAGTTTAATCATGTAGAAGAAAGGGTAGATAGCCTTTTTGCACTTTATGAAAATGCCTCATCTAAAAACTTGCCTTGTAATAATAATGATGAATTACTGAAAAGAATGTAATTATGTTTAAAGTGCAAGATAATGGAATTGTCAGTGATGATCAATTTATTAGAGCAGTTCTTGCAGGAGCTCCATTTAATGCAAATGATGTAAAATGTTTTAGAATTGGCAAAATAATGGAAGGGAAGATCCGTCCAATTAAGGTAGTCTTAAAGTCGAGCGATGATGTTGGGTGGATTTTTAAGAATTCTAAAGAGCTGTGCCGGAGATTCAATATCAATATACAGAACGATCGTACACCACAGCAAATGCATTACTATAATAAGATTAAAACTGAATTAGCGGATAGAATAAAAAAAGGTGAGCGCAACATTTACATTAAATACTCGCATAATGTCCCTTTCATCGCTAAGACAGATATTGATTTGGCTAAGAGAAAAAACTTATAATTAATAATGGCAATACGCTCAACCCTAATTATCTGAATATTTATTTTCAAAACGTTAGGAGTATTAGAGGCATAACTAAGCTTCATGATTTTAAACTCAACTTATGTATTTCTGATAAACCTGATATTATAGCCTTTACCGAAACGTGGCTTTCCGACGATATAGTTACCGAGGACCTTGGGTTAGTGAATTACAATGTGTTTCGGTGCGACAGGTCTATATTCTCTAGTGCTAAAAGTTGTGGGGGCGGTGTTCTCCTAGCCTGCAAAAAACAATATAGGTGCACATATCGTAATATTCGGACTAGTTCGGTGGATCAAGTATTACTTGAAGTACACTCAGAAAATGGTTCTTGCTTTATTGGCTTGGTTTATTTTGTACCAGGTACAAGTATCGAAATTTATGATGAATATATTGATTCCGTTCAAGAAGCCTTGTCGTGTTATGGTTCTTCTGGCAATTGTAAAATTCTTTTGTTGGGAGATTACAATTTGCCTGAGTATACTTGGTCTACTAACAATAATGTATCTCACGCCAAGGGCTATCATACATTACCTAGCGTGAGACATACAATTTGTAAGTTAAATAGTTTTTGTAAGATGTATAACTTAAGGCAGATAATAAAACACACAAATATATCAGGTAATACTTTAGATTTGGCATTTACAAATGTTAACAAGGCAAATGCCAATATTCATGAAGATCCATTGGTTAAGTTAGATGCTCATCATTAGGCTTTTAATATACTAATAGAATTTAATTTTTATAAGGGTACTGAGTATTATATAGATAAGTATAACTTTAAAAAAGGTGATTATGTTAAAGTTAATGATTTCCTTATGGGGTCTGATTGGAGTTTTTTATATGATGAAGGCACATCACTAAATGTTATTACTGATAGATTTTACAGTATTTTGTTAGAGGCAATTAACCGATATGTTCCGAAGTTTTCTAGTAGGCAATCTACTTATCCAAAGTGGTTTTCAACGGATTTGTGCAAATGTTTAATTTTACAGAAAAAGTATCATTCCTACTATAAAAAATATAATTCTAACTACTTTTATGATCAATTTCGTAGTCTCAGAATTCAATGTGAGTCTTTGATTAGGACTGATTATACTAATTACATTGCTAGGGTAGAAGGGGAATTAACTGCTAATAAAAATGCTTTTTGGAATTTTGTTAATTTGACTAAGAATAATAACTGTTACCCATCACCGATGTTCTTAAATGATCTTGTAGCAGATGGTAGTATTGAAATAGCTAACCTGTTTGCAATTAAATTTGGCCAAGTTTATACTGATCAAAATTTAATTAACAAGTGTAACTTTGCACTAAATGACATCGTCTCTCTTTTGGAATTTTCTGAAAAGGACATTGAAAATAGTATAAATCAGCTTGATACAACTTCGGGTCCTGGGCCTGATAATTTACATCCATTTTTTATTAAATCTTGTCGCTTAAACTTGATAGAACCAATTAAAGTGATTTATAATCTTTCAATGAAGTTTGGTGAATTTCCAGAGATATGGAAGTTAAGCTACATAGTTCCTCTATTTAAAGGCGGTGACAAAACAGATATAAACAATTACAGACCTATATCTAAAATAAGTGTTCTTGGTAAAATGATAGACAAGCTTGTCACCATTAAAATACAATTTTATCTTAATAAGTACATAATTGAACAACAACACGGATGTATGCCTAAAAGATCTGTTAACACTAACCTATGCATTTACCTTGAATCAATAGTCACAGCACTTTCACATAACTACTCCGTTGATTCTATTTACATTGAATTGGTAAGAGCATTTGATAAGGTAAACCACAACTTATTGCTATATAAATTGCATTGCTATGGAATAAGTAGCGTTCTATTATTATGGTTTAAATCGTATCTTTGTGGTCGTCGACAAAGGGTAAATATAAAAGGAATAATCTCTAATGAAATTTTTGTTTCTCAGGAGTCCTCCAAGGGTCACATTTGGGGCCATTATTATTTTTGCTTTACATAAATGATGTATGCAATGTAATTTTGCATAGTAAATTTTTGTTGTTTGCCGATGACTTAAAAATATTTAAAATAATAATGAATGATTCTGATTGTTCTGCACTACAGCAGGATTTAACGAGAATTGAAGCTTCCTTTAAGGAAATTGGAATGGTATTTAACTTTTCAAAATGTTCAGTTATTAGGTTTAGCATTGGTGGCACTAATGAGGCGTTTGATTACCAATGTGAATCAGGATTCTTGGGAAAAGTTAAGATTATTAAAGATCTTGGTGTATATGTTGATTCTAGTATTAGTTTTCATAGTCACATTGATTATGTTTTATTTAAAGACATAAAAATTTTATATTTTATTAAATCAGTATCCAATGATTTCAAAAATCCCACTACTTTTAGAATTATTTATTATTCACTTTTATATCCTATATTAGCATATGGTTTGGTTGTCTGGAATCCATTTATTTTGGTTCAGTCAGATAAGTTGGAAAGTATACGAAGAGGTTATCTTCGATATGCTGCATCCCGTATAGGTATGACTATGAATTTCTGTGATCATAATTTTAAACCCATTGCAACTAAACTGGAACATTAGTACATTAAGTTCAGCGAGAAACAGAACGGATTTAATTTTTCTGTATAAATTGTTTAATAATCAGATTGATTGCAGTATCCTTCTTGGATACTACAATGTCTATGTGCCTGGTAGAAATCTTCGGAATAAAAATATTTACTTTGTTTGCCCTACTATAAAATATAACTTTGTTAAACATTCTAGTACATTTAGACTAAGTAAACTAGCAAATAACAATTCTTATTGGTTTGATTTATTTAACACTACTATCTTTAATATTTATTCTCAATCAAAACAAATACTAACTATAGAATAATTTGTGCTCATTGGATTTAATAAATATTATGTAAAAAGGGCTTGCCCGTTAGGAAATAAATTAAAAAAAAAAATTAGATACATAGTCAATTATTGTAACTATTTAAATTCTATCTTCAAGAAACTCTGTTACGTTATAATAACAGCACTCACAAAACAAGGATAATAGTGCACATTTAAATTTAGAAAGTCTATCAAGAGATTTAATAGTTGCTGGTAGCTTGTTATAAAGAGTTGGCACCATATATATAAAAGATTTTTAAATTAAAGTGGATCTTGGTTTTGGTGGATATATATCCCAAGCATGCCTGGTATCGTGTTTGTGAAAAGTACTTGGTGTGATGAATTTAGTTTTGTTTTTATAAAAGAGGATTAGCATTTCATAGATATATAATGAGTATAAAGTTAATATTTTAAGTTTTTGGAATAATGGTTTGCAATGTGTGTCATATGCTGCATTGCAAATACTACGAATAACTCGTTTTTGTTATTTGAATATTATGGCAATATTTGCATTTGATGCATTCCCCCAAAATGCAATACCATATCGTATACGGTGTAACATGTTTAATTTCAGCAATAATTATTCGCATTGAATTACGAGGATAATGCGCTAAGCGTGCCTTATTCTTTATTAATCTTCTTATATTAAAATATCTGTGTGACATAAAGTTACTTCGTCAAGCATCTCTAGCTATTTCTTTCGTGTTCCCCACCTTTAACGTCGCTATCATTCGGTTCTCGCTTCGTCGGGTTAGTCGCCCGCTAGCAACCGCCTTATCAAGATGTATTCTCGGCTAGAGGCATGCGACCTTCGTATAAATTACTCATGTAAGCAGGTCAGGTCGTGCTAGACCTGAAACTATTTTTGATACCTTCTACTAACGGTTGGTAAAGTATACATTTTACGAACTAATTTAATTTGGTTTCATTTATTTAGCGCGTCACTAAGAATTCGTCACTTAGGATTTGTAATTTGTCAACTTAGAATTTGTCAACTAAGAATTCGTCAACTAAGAGTTTGTCAACGAAGAATGATAGATGTTGGTTTTGATTGCAGTCGTTCCAAATTAGAAATGGCTAGTAACATTGGTCGGAGATTATGAATTTCCATCCAGATTTGTCTTGGAGCAACAGCAGCAGTTCGGTTCGTTATTAGATATAAGAAATTTCTTGCGTGTGTTTTGAATGTCGTAAAAATTTGATAAATAGACTATCATATAAAGCACGAAAAGTTGCTATTATGTTTTCGAACATGTAATCTGTTTAATTCTCAATTATTGTTGAACTGGTTTTACAAGCCGTAGAACGAAGTTTTGTCAAGTTAGGTTTATATAATTACAAGCTTTGTTCCATTTGAACCTTAGATAATTTCAAGGTATGTTTTCGACGTCATACTTTTTTTTTGTGTTGCACAGTTGACAGATGTTGGCATGAAAGCAGATGCTTCGTGCAGCTGTCATAGAATTTAAATTAAACATTCCTATTTTTGTGATTAGCTTTTATCTACATATAAATTATAAAATCTTCGTGGCTACAAATTATTTTTAATCAAATGTTTAAATCAAGTTTATGTTTGAAGAGCAGTTGTTTGTTTTAAAAAGCCAAAACCTTGACTTTGTTATAGATGTTAATGATGAAATTTTTTTACTTGTTAAAAGGTGTTGAAATTTTAAAACAGAGTTTTTTTAGTAAACAATTAGTTAAACTTTGAGGCTTTTATTTTGGTCAAATGCGATCAAATCTGATAACACAAAAGTAGAATATTTGAGTAATAATTTTGTGCCAATATCGTATTGGATATACATTTTTTATTTTTGATACCTTTATAGGACACAAATGGTGTTCTACATTTTTATTTATTTAATCTTTGCAATTTCTTACAGGAGCTGCGTCTTATTTTTATAAGACAGGTTTTTGTTAACGAAGGCGATCGTTTTATCTTTGGGTTTCCACGTCCGCCCTTAGAATTGTGCTCTGCTATTGTCGCGATTATCTTAGGACTTGGTGGTGCCTATTTAGCTTAGTTTAGCTTTGGTTTGCAAACAAAATTCGACTTACCCCCCCACTTCTTATTGCTCTACCCAGGAATAGACCCCTAGCTATGTCGGAAGATTTTTGTTCACTGGCGCCCATTTGGAAAAATAAGTAACACTGACGCCACAACATATATATAAAAACAAAATCCGTTACAATGTCGCCGAAACGTGGGGCTGGCAAAAACAAAAGTAGTTACAACGGGACTCAAAAACGTGACCCTAAATAGTCAAACAATTCATAAGTGTCATCGGGGTGTCTATTATTTCCATAAAATGTTTCATTAGATGATTGATTGTAATTTGCGTTATCTGTAGCAACTGATTTAATTGCGGGGCTGTGCATTACAATACCATAAGAGTCAGTTCCCTTAAAATTTTTCTTGTATTTTGATGTGTTTTCATCGATGTTTTCTAAATCAACATGTGATTCACATTTTGAATCGCTCTCTTTAACTTCTTCAGCTTGACCAATATTAAATATTCCACTATCTACTACCAGTTTGTAGTCCATTTGTTGTTTTCTATTTTTTTAATCTCGTGTTTTTCTTTCTTTATAAGACTTTTTGATAATTTACTTTCTTCCAATTCTTCTGGTTTTTTTAGGAATTTGTTTTTCCAATATTGGTAAACTCAAATTATGAAAGACCTCATTTCGATATGAAATATGCACACATTCTTGACATTGTAATCTACTAAGACACCTCGAAAACTTCTTCAGAGGGAAATACCAATTCGGCCTGATGTTCGTAAAACTTAATAATTTTTCTTTGATCACTTTCAAAAGATGATTTATCTGCTTGATGACTTCTCAAATTCTCTTTACAAATTCCGTAATAATTCATGTGCATCATACTGTCGGCTTCAGGCAAATTGTGGCATACTTTGTTGGAGTTTTGAAAATAGCAAGCTAGAATTGTATGCTTCTGATGTGGTTGTACTAAAATATTTGTTAGGGGTTGCTGTTTTTCTGAAGTTTCATCAAATGAATCTTTATTGTATGGATCTAACCTGTCACCATGTTACTTGAAATATTGGTTAGATTCTAATGTTTCAGGAAGTAATTTTAATAAATATGGTGTTTGCCCAAGACATTGCATAACTGAATTGAAAAAACAAGTATTGCCTAAATTTGTTAAACCACGTATCATTGAACAGTTCAATTCCTTTATACTTTCTGGCATGTTATAAGTTACATTATTCATCTTTGAAAGTTGATCAACAGTTTTGTAATATGGAAGATTGCAAACATTTTCTTCGTCAAAGTTTAAATTATTTTAAATGACTGGGTTATTGGGCGTTAAGGTAAAATGATTTTGCAAAATAGAAGACGTCTGTATGTGATTTGAATGACTTTGGGAATATGTAATTTTATTATTTTTAAATGGAGATATGAAAAACTCCTCTAATTGTTGTAAAAAGGAAAGCGTTCCCAAGATTGAAGCAGCATTACCCCTTTGAATTGCAATGCTTATCCTTTGAAAAAGAAACATTGTAGCTCGGTTGTCATATGTTGATTCGATTACCTATGTCTTTCAGAATTTCAATTGCTTGCAATCCGAATACGCAAAGTGTTTCAACTGCGACTGCGTAAAAAATGTAATTGTCTGATAAATTTTATATTTTCGGACCTTTAAAGATTCTGCAACAACAGCTGCTGCGACTGGTGTTAAAGCGCCTGAATTTATATGTGATTTAACTAGAGTATCGGTACACGTAAAATTAAATTCTAATCAATCTAATATGTTATATTCACTATATGGCGTTGTCCTACATAGTGGCTCAATTCACAGTGTCATGATGACGCATACGTAAAAATAAGATGTCCTTTAGAAAACAACAGTGACAATTGCCAATTTTTACATACAAATAAAAAACATATTTCGTCCTCACTGTGTAAAACTAACAAAATCAAAATTGAAATTCCATAGGAAAAGTGGTATCATGTTAGTGACTCCCATGTGTTAGAGGCTCCTAAAAAAAAGGTCCTTGCGGCACAGGCACAAAAATTAAAGTTTGAAAGTGTTTGGATGATACAAAAAGCGATGCTTGAATAATAAAAGTTAAGTTTGGATATTGGAATTTTTGGAATGGAAATTGAAAACAGCGGTATGCATGGCAGAGATGGTAATTGGACCAGGGAGTTAGCTGATGGACTGGGTAGCTACTAGACGGCAGCATCTTCAAGGAGCTAGACGGTGGAGCACACTTAGAAGTTGAAACCCAGGTAGGCGATAGAATAGAACATTGAGTGGTGAATATTTTTATGGTGTTTGTGATTATTTGGATTTGAATTTGATGTGTTTTATTATTATTTGATATTTTATGAACAGACGTTTATGGGACTTTAAAAGAAAATTGATCTTTGAAAATAATTAATGAATTTACAGATAACCAAATGTTGTAAAGATGTATAGAGGGCTTATTGATATTTGGTAGTGCAGTAAATTTATATGCACTGTCATAGAGTTTTATTATGAGCTCATGCTATGACAAAAGGGTAACGTAAGGGATGAGGAACACCCTCTTACTTTAAATAAAAATATATGTGTTTAAAAGCTTATCAATCTGCATGATTATTGTTATAAAATTATTGAAATTTATGGATGTACCTAAAGGAAAGGTGTTTTAAAATAATGTAAATAGAGTGTGATATATTTGGTCAATTGAGTTATTTTTGAGTGCGTGATTGGTGAATGTCTATTTAGGTTTCAGCATGAGGATATTGAGAGGAAGTTTCTGGATGTAACAGGTAGGTGACAACGATATTATTTAGGAGATTAGGTAAGAAACATTGTTAGGAGCAGCCGAGGAATTATTAGGAGCAGCCAAAGGCAAGTTTCGAGCATAAATCTCACAGTAATTATTTAGCCCAACAGTGGGGCATGATTCCAGAGACATTTTACAGAGTTAACTTCACAATAATATATATATATATATATATATATATATATATATTGGTGTGATAAGGGGTTGTTTAGGGGTGTATTGAGTAGTAAGGGTCGTGTAGTAACCATAAATAGCAATAGGAATCAGAAAACTGCATTTATTTAGCAGAAAATTTAAGTAATTCGTACATTATGGAAATAGCAAGCATTTAACACCCTGTATATAGACCGTAATTAACTTTAAACGATGCAAGTAAGCATATCTTACAACAACAGAATGCGTATTTAGAGGAAAAATAGATAATTCATACATTATGTAAATAGCAAGCATTTAACACTCTGTATACAGACCGTTATTAATTTTAAGTAATGCTAGTAAGAATATCTTTCAACAATAGAACGCGTATTTAGAAAAGAAATAATCGTACATGTAATTAAACATACGTTGAGAAGTGTCTAATTAGTTATAAAACAAATACGCAGTGGAAAAAATAAAACCTAACAAAGCTTTATGCAATTACGCTTGAACAATAAGCGCTTTGATAAGAAAACGCAGTTTCAAAGATGCGTAAATACACAAACGAAAACAGCATTAGAGTTACATCATTTATTTTGTACATTTATCAAAAAGGAGATATCTACACAAAACCACGTATGGCAAAGATAATAATGTATCAATAGCAAATAAACATTAGATGGAAATCCGAATTAATTACATCAGAAACCACTTCAAAATGCAGGGAATGTTGAAGACAGGGCCTGGTTGGTTGAGATAATCTGCAGAACTGCTTGAAAACCCAGCCCACATGTAGTGGGAAGAGCCTATTTAACACAGAGCAGTGATAAGATGGGTCAATTTACAACTCATGCACGTCGAAGCTGCGACACTGTTAACCAGAAAGCCACGCGTAATTTATATAAAGTATAATAGAATATCAAGTTTATGTTACAGTGATAATAGTGCAACAATTACAAAGAGTTTTTGCCGTTTTTTTTGTAGAAAACGTGAGTAGAATTTGGGTAATTGATTTAAACTAAATATTTATAATGATAGGGCTTCAAATCAGCGTCGACAATAATACTGAATTTTTCAAGTCTGCATCAACGATAATACATATGGTATATATAGAAATTCTAATTCAAAGTGGATTCAAAGGGGACAATTCTAATCGAATTTTGGTACAATTCTGGTACAATTTTGATTTGCGTCGAAAGCATTGAAGGGAAGAGATTCAAGGTATATAAAATAAAAAAGCACGAAGTAATTTTTGGAAAACAAGGAGTAACTGTACTCAAATTTCAGGGAAATGTGTAGACTATCTCAGAATAGAAATCAATGGAGGTACGCATCCAACCAGTACCAAGATGGAAAAACTAATGACAACAAAAATAACTGTACTTAAACATGATTATTATAAGCAACTACATGCATTGGTGGTGCATTATTCTCGAATAATGTTAATTGTGGCAAAGTATTTACTGGATCACATACCACTGATCTCGGTGAAATAGGGCATATAATTAAAAAACAATAGAAAGGGAATCGAGCTGTATACATGCTGTTGTGGGAATTTCAGGGAACTGAGTATGCTAGCTCAGAATATAAATAAGTGGACGTATGCATCCAACCAGTTTCAAGACGAAAAACCTAATGACGAAAAGCAAGTGCACTTAAATCTGATGATTATTAAACAGCTACAGGTGATGATTGTGAAATATTTTCAACAAATGTCGATTGTACAAAAGATTATATTGGAAAACTATTAATTCGGCAAATGTTCAAGTGTTGGGGGATCTTGGTAGCCGCAGGCAGCTTAACCCCCTTCACATACTACTGAATATTGGGGAAATAGGGTATAAATTTGTAAACAATAGAAGAGGAACAGAACTACATCTAACAAGAAAGAGCAGCGATTACATTCAAAGACAACAAACATAGAAATAAGGAGAAAATTATTGAAAGCATATGTGTGGAGCACAGCACAGTACGTCTATGAAATAGGGGCAGTAGGAAAAGCAGACAGAAATACGATAGAAGTCTTCTGGAATGTTGTAAGGATGATAGCCTGGACAGACAAAGTTAATAACAAATACGTTACAGAAGTCGGGGAATAAAGATATCTGTGGAAAACAAAAAAAAAATAGGAGAAATAGAAGGGTAAAATAAGTTCTAAGGCATTTTTGGGGAATAGTATGGGATATAATATTACAAGCAGAGATAGGAAAAAGGGGTAAAGGTAGACCTAAATCAGACGATCGCATGCAGATAGTTATAGATGCAGACTGTGCAAATTTTAGGGAAATGTGTTAGTTCAGAATAGGAAACAATGAGGCTACATGTATAACCAGTTCCAGGACTGAACACCTAATAATGATAAATTAGGAATGTTGAATTTGAAAAAACAATAAATTAAATAAAACTGAAGTGCATGTGTTCACAAGCAATCTGCAGGCGTGGACTATAATTGGCAAAAAAGCTTAAGAAGAATTTTTATTAACAAAAATAACATGAACGATTCTGTGAAGTTTGGAAAACAAGAAGTGTCTGTTTATGGCATCAATATTTCAATATACAAATAGCGGAAAACTTTCTCTTTTGCTTTTTATGGTTCTTTAGCTCTTTGGTCCTTGCTGCTTTTTGGTTTTTGATTTTTAGTACTTTGGTTCATGTTAAAAAGCTGTTAATAATTATGAATGGGCAGCTTTTAAAGTTTGTGTGAAATAACGCTTTAATAATAAAAAGCAAACATTTACAATCATAAATACTGCAAAGAACAAGAGTGTTAAAAGTAATGTAGGTGAACATTGATGACACACGAAGCATTATATATTTATTGCTTTAAATTTTTATAAAGCAGTGAACACTTTATGATTCAATGAATTATATACACGAATTTTATTGTCAAGAGTCAATGTGGTTTTGACATTTGAATTATAATATTAATAATTAATTCCTATAATGTATATAAATATGTTAGTGGTTAATGTGTGTCAAAAGTATTGTATTTTGAATTCCGTGTATGACATTTAGATGTTTAGTGATAATCAACATTATTAAGATAAATTTAAAAAGATAAATATTTTAAATTAACAGAGATGCATTGTGATAGGAAAAAATTACCATTAGCAAGAATTAATACAGAACTTCAAACATCACTCGAGTCCAAGGAAGAAATAAGTAAAGGTAATAAATTATATCTTTATCAATGTAACGGGTTTTTAAAGTTCCATATGGAGGATATAGGAATTTCTCGGAAAATTTGTTTAGTTTATTGTAGTACACTAGGATAAATCACTTAATCATATTTTATAACTAAAGCTGGATGTTTACACTTATTACAACTTACACTGTAACATGTCCTTTTGACGAGACATAAATATGCGTAGATTATTTGCTTTAGTACACTTAATGTACTAGTTGTTTGATTCAGTGACTGATTCCTTAATATTAATTACTATCCAAGCGTTTGCAGTATTATCTAAGTAGGAGGCGAAAATTATTTAAAATAAATAATAAAGACTCTTGCTTTATCACATGGTTGTTTGAACTGTGCAATTGGCAGCAACACGAGGTCGTTTTGCTAGTATATCAAATTGGACGCATACGTTTATGGTTCCTGAACAAGAACGGATGGGTTTGAGAAGACAAATAGCGTGTGATATACAAATTGCCATTTTAGATTTGCATCTTTAAATGAGAAGGTCCCATGTAAGTCCTGCTTTCTCTGTTAATGTGTTCTTTTTTTATGGAGGGTTTTAAGAAGAATATAGTGCCTGAGGTCAGCTCCTTCTAGATGCATATGGCGTCCTGATTTATGTCATGACAGTTTATTGGTTTGTGGATGATGAGGAATGAATTCAGTTAGCAAGTCATCTGCAAAGAGTAAAGAAAAGCAGCATAAATATTCAATTTCTTGACAATTTGCAGTACCATGAAATTTCTGTAAAAAGTTTGCTTGAATTCAAAACATATTGCTTTGTTGTGTGCCTTGTGACCTTTCAATCTATTCCACAATTCAAGGTAAGTGATTAGCTTTATTCATGTTATCCGGTGGCCTATTCATTTTAAAGTTCGATAAGAAAATTGGTGTACACGTCTACAGGAGCAACTCAACCTAATAAATATTGATTTATGCAATACAAATTTTCTCTTAAGTATTAACGTTTACATTTAAAGTAATACTTGTAACGTAAATCTGGTTTGCATTGCATATCTTTAACTTAAAAATAAAATACTAGTAAGTGTATTAACAAGGTTGTGAACCCAAAAATACAGATCTGATATAAAGGGACCTTGTAATTATGTTGTATAAAAAGTTAGTGTTTTATATGAATTTAGTACGGAAAGAATACTCCACTTTAATTAAATTTGCTGTTGCTTTCTGAAAGCCCTTTGTTTTGACTGAATATTTGTTGTATAGTTTGAAAATAAAATTATTAATCATAAAAAAGAATATACTTGTATTAAACGAACAACTTAAGCTAAATTTACTGTTTTATTTTGGACAAGTGCGTTCAAAAATAGGAACACTTGGAACAACAATAAAACTAATAGTGAAAACCGCATCCTTATATCTTTTCTAAGTAAAAAGTTATTTACGATCAAAGTGTGTCAGAATTCTCTAGAACACTTTATAAACACACTGTCATTTAAAATTAAATAACTCATTTGTTCTAATATATTACGCGCAGTGTCTGCACCTAAATATTTTCGGCATTACGTAACTAAATTTCAAATTTCTTATTTTCTTTTCATGATCATTTGAGTGTTTACTAACAATTTTACAGTCATCTCGATTCTAAACGATTGCTTATTCATCACCCTATAGGATTTTATTAAAATATTTAGTTGTAATTCAAAAATGCTTGATACAGTGTTGAAAATGTGGTATTTGATTCACAGTAACATTTTTTTTCTCGGAAATATTACAATGAGTTATGTACATGTTTTTTGCAAGGTTATTTCTGGCTCACTTACCATTACTCTGTACTCCGTATCTAATATAAATTATTAATTGATATGTTACATTTAAATAATTTTATGCTGAAAATTAGGCAACTTTTCCTACACGTCGTCCATAATTCCATGAGTTTGAAGTATAATTGCGTTGACTATAGCGCTACGACCGAGTTTTCTCGATTATCGATTGTAGTTCCGTTGATGAAAATGAAACCATAAGTTGATTGTATGGGATATATTGTGGATGATTCCTTTTAAGGAACAGTTGTGTAAAATTAGAAATATACTATTCCCTTTAGCAAGGACAAAAACAATTTGTTGAATGTTTTTAGTGAAAGAGTGACGTAAGATCATAAAAATCATGGGAATATTGGATTCGTATTCCTGCCTCCACCTCCACAGATGGTAATGGTAAAGTTAATTCAAATAACTCCCGATTTTCTTTTACAACTCAGAACTATTATACTTTTAACTAGACAATTCTAACACCTAGAAGTGAATACTACACATTTTGATTGAAGATAATAAATTTGCGTGATGATATTTTCATATTCAGTCAAGCGGCGCTAAAATAATTTTTGCTCCATTTAGAGTTGCTACTACTATTGTAAAATGTACTGAACAGGATAAGCCTATATAATCAAATTAACGGTATGAGGTCCAGGTGATTCAGCAAATGTCGACGACAAAAAGTTGTGTTCCAACCTTGAATTATCAGAACCTTCAGGACAACGCTTTGATAAGCTTAAAACAGGAACATCTATCATTTTAATGATTTCGCTCATGGAAAATTGGGTTTGGTTTTTCTTTTTTTTAAGGTTACTCACCACACAAAATGGAGATGTAGTGTGGACAATGAACTTACTTCGCTCAAGTCGTTGGAGTATGCTAATGGCAACAGTTGCTATTGGTTGAGTATGAATGATAAAATAAGATTAACATTGACGTACATAAAATTTTCTATATAAAAATTTAGAGTTGCACTACTATTTAGGTGTGACGTTATTACCTAATAATTTTTTGACAACTGCTGCTAAATGCATTTCGACCAGTAGATGGTTCTTTTTCCTTTTATTGCTGTTGTCTACTATTACAATATTTTTTTGTGTTTACTTATCAGGAATTACTGTTAAGTGCTCGTGGACACTAGGTAAATATATATTTTTTATGACTATTTTTAATTTCCGGGAATGTCAAATCTTTAAAAATTGTGATAAACATGTGGCTGAAAGCACTCAATTATATATTTTTTGTTGTTTTGTTTAATTTTGTTATATGTAAATATTAGAATTGAGGGTAAAAAATTAGTGTGAGTTAAGTAAGGAATGTATTAATTATTTTTGTGTCGATTTTTGTACTGTGTAAATCCTCCAGAATATGTTTTAAATAAATGTTGTTTTCCTTTGTTTTTTGGTAACTTGTTTTTTAATTAGAGGTTTTGTAAATAAAATTCCTTTCTTGAGGTTTGGTTTTCTTTTCTTTTTTGTGACCCACCCCACTCTTGCAAATTTTTAGCTAGCAAGGCAATCTTTGAATTCCTTTCTTTGTTGTGGTACTCGGTGCGGGCTATTTTCTTTGCTCACATTACTTTTCTTTCTTGTCCACACGGAATACATTAACAAATAGTAAAGAGTAACAAACTACACATTTTTAAAAAAAGAATGAATTGGTCTTTTGTATGTTATTGTCAAACACAGGGTGTTCAATTTAAAATAGCGTAAAATTTTTATGTTGAAAATGACCATATTTTGGAACACTATAGAAAAGGTTGAACAATGGGAATTATACCACACAAAAAATTACGAAGTAAATAAATCAATTAATGAAAACCGCACGCTTCTATCTTTCCTTGTAAAAAATTATTAATGATCAAAATGGGTCAGAATTTCCTGGCACACCTTATACTAAAAACTCTGTTATGAAATTCATCAAGCTCATTTTATAGTAATATTACGAATTTCAGAAAAAACTTCTCTTCTACTAACACCTCCAGTGTCCAAATTGAATAAGAGGTGGACAATGAGGTCTGGAATACTAAGCAGTTAATGTGTGTAACTTTTTAGGAGGTAGTATAACACTAAAGTAAAAATGGGTTTTGAACCTAAATAACAATGTATTTCATTATGGCATAAATGCTCTAATAATAGTACATATATTTTCCATTTAAGTAAATTATAAAACACTTGATTAATGTACCAACCACGCACTTATTAAGAATTTTTAAATAACCATACCTACAAGCAATGCTTTCTATGTTATTACACTTGTATTTATTATTGTGTATTTTGGAATATAAAATACTGTTTTCTAATTTGTTTTCAAATAAACGTTTGATTGATTACTTGCTTTAGTTAATTCAGAAGGATAAAAAAATTTAACAAAATCATCACGTCTTTTTGAACATATTATAAATCAACACACTTAACGCATCAGAGGAAAGACTACTAAATAACTATTGTCATACTGAAAAATTTTTAAATTTAATTTGCATCTGTTACAGTGAATACGTCCAAGATCTAAATCTAAAAATTAATGAATTAAGGTTATGCATATCCCACGGAATTCCAATGGTTATTAAAAAATCATAATATTAATTGAAAATGTTAATTGTATAATTATTATTTGTTATCATGATCCTAATAATTGATCAATTAGAAGGTTATAGTTTATCACAAACAAAATTCATAAACTCCTACATTTGCATTATATAAATTTATACATTTTTCATTCTTATTTGACAACTTTGTGTAGCTACACCATTAAAGTCAAACAATAACTTGTTTCCTGTTTGAGGAACACTAAACCACTAGTTGAAAACAAGGTCTCAGTCATAACATAATTATTGCCTTTAAGTAATTATTGTATAGGTATTATATAAACATATTAACTTACATTTGCCCACTATTTTAAAATAATTTAATAAAAATTAAAAATAGAAGTAATAAATCATTTGTTGAAATTGTACAAAAATATAAATTGGTGACCCTGGATACCCGAAAATAGATCAGACATACATTAGTATATTTTAAGATACAACAATACTTGAGATAAATTGCTTGGAAACTCATAAGCCATTAACTAGTATTTATGCTCATGTCTATTTGTGTTTTTATGTATTTTATTTTTTCGCCACTCATTATTAACAGATTTTATTAACATAATATAAATTAGTATAAACTTTATACAATAGAACTTATGCTTAAGACAGTTTTGAGCACGCTTATATGCTCATTTATGTGTAAGAGAACTGGATCTATTAAAAGGGAGGAGAATAATATTTATTACAGGACAAACTTAATCTTCTTCTTCTTCCTCCTCCTCTCCAGCACCGATACATTTCGGGCAAACTGGTTTTCCTTCTACAGCATAAAAAGATTTTCCCTGGACTGGCAACTTGCAATCCTTAATTTGTCAACATGTTTATAACTTATAAAATTACTAGTCTATAAAAAAAATCTTACCCTGCAAACAAAGCAATCTGGATGCCACTGCGAGTTAAGTGCTGAAATATAATTCTCCATAATGGCGCGGTTACAAGCTCCACATTTAGGAGCGAACATATCGAAGTAATCATCGCGGCAGTATGGTTTTCCTTCGCGTTCGTGGAAGCCTTCTTCGCCAAACTGCTTGCCGCATTGAGCGCAAAAGAAATGTTCCATATGCCAGGTCTTTTCCAGGGCCGTAACACATTTCTGTAACAAAATTATGAACATTATATCGAGGTTCGTTTACCTGCTTACATCTAAAATAGGTCCATTGCAGTAAGCACAACGTGGACTAAACAAGTTGTGGTAATCTGGCTCGCAGTAAGGCTTTCCTTCGCGTTCGAAGAAATTCCTAGTGCCCAATTCTTGAGAGCAATGTGCACATGTAAAATGTTCAGGATGCCAAGTTTTACTCAAAGCTGTAATTACTTGTCCAATAATGGGCTTGTCGCATCCACTGCAGCATCCCTTTTGGCTTGTGTTAACTCCTTGGCGGCTCATGTCTGCTTGGAGATTACCAAGCATAGAATCCAAATTTTGTTTTGGTGGCGCTGGACTGGACGTCAATAATTGAGTAGCTTTACTAGGACGCGCGTATTGAGAATCGGTGACAGTTTGGTGTTGTATATTACCAGAAGTCACCTGAAAATTAAAAAAAAATTAGGAAGCGGCTAGATTTGAAACAGATTTTTGCGCTAACCGTAGCTACTAAGATGTTATGGAAAACTGAACCGGTTTGTCCTATTTTCCATACATAAAATAAGAAAGTTCCCTCTCTACTATTTAATATTCCGCACGCCCTCCTCTCTGCACAAAAACCTACACAAAATCGCGAATTAGATTTATAAATTCACCTCCTTAAATAACGTTAATTATTATCATTATTATTACATTTTAAATAACCCTTTTAGATTGCATCTTTGATGCATTTTAAAACATTCTAAACCGTTATTTTTGGTGTAGCTTCTGGAAATTAAAGTAAAAAGCAGTATTTCTGTAGACCAGTTATTTTTAGAGTCAGCTATTTTTAAAATCCGACCTAATTCTGTACGTTCTATTTAGTAATAATGCGTTAAAAAATTACAACAGGTGAAATAATTCAACTTTTTTTAAATTAAACGCACGCAATAAGCTAACATCTGAACAAAACCGATCATAAATCCGAAGACGCCACAAAACCTGGAAATCAAATCTATACAATTTTATACCTGCATATACATACGGATATAAAATCTTCCAATTGATTTCAACTATATAAAGTAAGCTTTATTACAAAAATAAGAAATTGCCGAATATAACTAACTAAACATTTATTAGTAAACAGTTAGAAAAACGATAACATAATTTAAATAAACGAGGCGTTGATCTAATACAGAAGACTAACAGAACCCATATACAAAGTATACCGTAAAATGATCAAAGAAGCGCGGTTCCTTGATGCACGCTTTTTCAACAGACAAACCTTAAATTGAATTTCAGTTCATACTTATATGTAGAAACCGTAAAATTTCGATATGATAAAACTCAAAATATGTTGAATGTTTATTAGAATATAATCGCATTTACGGGGTACGAAATTCAAGTGTTTCAACCACCATTTAAAATTTATAACAATAATTTGAATTTTTAATTATGATAATACGATTCAAAAGAGAACAGAAATTAATAAGTGCTTTCAAACTAGGAAAGTGAGAAAATATAGAAACGTTAGTTTCAACTGATGTTATTAGAAATCCGCGAAAATTAATTAGTAATTTTAATAAGAACCAAAAGCTGCGATTTTAAAAATCAATATTAAACATTTAAAGTTAGCAGGTATAAGTAGTAGCAACCCGCCTCTTCAAATAGGCAGTGGTCTTTCACAAATCAGTGGTAAAAGCCAGGCATATTCTAGCTCAATATTACACGTTGGTAAACAAAGATTAATCTTCACATTAACTAAAACCGAATTTTTAATTAAATCTCTACGATAATAACGCTTAGCGCTGGACCTCGCTAAAAGAGTGCTGCGTTTCTTTCATACAAACAGTTTATAAAACAGTTCACAGTTCCAGGTTATACAGAAAATAACCAAATTCTTACCTAATATTTACTCACAGATACATAAGTAGGCGGATAATCTACCCATCCTTTATTCCCATGCTCGAACTTCGACCTCAAAATTCAATTCAAACAATCCCCTTCATAAATAATAAAATGAGAACTTATTCTAAACTTAAATTACAAATATTTTTATAATTAACAAATAGAAAGTTTTATACTTGCGAAAAATAGCGCTTATCAAAATTTCATCTCCAAATCAATGATATTAAATACCTCCTGATTCCATTTTACTTTGACATCAAATCCCAGTTTACCACTCTGTCCATATTATCTCATATCTCCTTTTAGATCTTAATTTTCAAAGTGCATCTTCTATTTTTCAATTAATTAATTCAGCGTAATGTTTTGAATCAGGACTATCTATGTCGAAGATAGTTCAAATCTCCTAGTGTTTTAAAAAAATAATTATGTTCCATATTTATGTAGAGCTACGTTTTAAGAATTACATCTTAAATGTTAAATACTGTATGCATGCCACATACTTAAATTACTTTTCTCAAAGTAACATGTTCGACGTCTTAAAATGAATAGGGAATTTATGAATGAAACGTTACATTTTACTAGGTTTATGAAGGAATCTTGAATGAATTGTTCTAATCAAGTTTTAGCTTTTACATTAAAATTATTTCTATTCGAGGATTTTCCCGTTCCGTTTGAAACATAATACACCCTAATGATGTCATATTTCCGAGGACTGCACAGTTTCAATGGTCTAATTAGCGTCAAACCGCCCCGTCCGATTTGATTTACCAGCATCGCAAGCGTTGTTTATTTTTGTTCAACGCACGAAGTTAATACGTAAGGCTATTAAATCGCGTTCCTATCTATCTTTTTATTGCCTGTCTAACGATAACGCAAGTTCCATGAACCGATGTTTTATTCATAATTGGTTATTAAAAGCATTTCTTAGAATTTGAGGTATTCCTTTCTAAATAAAAAAGATTCTAGATTAATGATTAGGTTTGAAATTCATAAAGTGAATTAAAACGTTATACAGAAGTCAATTTAGCTAATAAAAGCTTTAATTGCTTTCCCAGCGAGTTTTGCAAATGCAAAAAGATTTTCATATTAATAATTGTAACAAAAAAAAATTGGTTTTTAAGGAAAATAACAGGAATTTTATGCACGGACGGTATATTTTTATAATAAATGAAATGAATGGATTTATATTTTAAAGATTGAGACTCATTTTATATTATTTCTAAACGATTAATTTGCACCAGGTTTAATGTTTTACAGTAACGCGAGATATGTATCCCCCAATTTAGGTATGTATAACGAAATAGAAATAATTAGGAATTATTAGAAATTGTTAAAGAAATTATTAAGTCAAGTGCAACAATGTAATACAAGGATAAACCAGAAAGGTTATTAACAGTTCATGAGAACGGATGCGGTACATTGTATCCAAGACGATAATGACAGTGCAGGTGGTAGGTCACAGACGGTTAAAAAACCGCGATTACTTAAAAAGTAAGATTGTTACATTGTATAATTAAGAGAGTGAAGAATAAGCAGACATGAGCTCTGCAAGTTCCTACAGAATTGTGAGGGGCAGGGACAACATAAATAGCCCGGGAGCCCAAATCACGGCAGTCAGTCAGTCATAAGTACTTCCGCTTCAGCATTGCAGTTTGATTAAGGCTGCTCACTCACATTAGTTCAATTATTAATTATTTTTTGATTTAGTTTAATTTAATTCAAGATTGTCAAAATTCCATGTTAACCTCTGTTTAACCAAATAAATTTGTTACGAAGTTTTGGAGAAGTTTTTAAAAAGACCGCTCCCAAGGCCCGAAAAGTAACTGGCGCACCCGTACAGATATCAAAAGGTCACTAGGGAATCCAAAAATCGAAGAACTGGCGGTGTGGAATTTCAATTCCCAATTTGGCAGAACCTAAACAGAACTAGAAGGAGATACAAGCATCGATCGAATCCAAACCAAACCAACGTGGACAAAGTACACGAATCGACCGAGTACATGAAAGCGACGAAGAAATTAATGTAAGTTCATTTCCTCAAAACCAATTGATTTTTACAAACTATTTTTGATATTAGCCAGTAAACGAATTTTTTGATTATTATTTTATGTATGTACAGATTTTAACTATTATTACTGCAATTTTATGCTATTTAATGAAAATAATTTACTTAAACATTAAGGGAATTATTTTCAAATACGAAAAAATTATTTTTAAAGTAAAAGAGAATCTATCTTAAAGTGAGAGAACTTCTACGCAACTATTAGACAATTATTACGAATTAAAATAATACAAAACGTAACTGATGCAAGAATTTTTAATTTAAAAGCGAAAATGAATTTAAATTACAAAAATAAAACGCAATAAATTTTACCAGTCTCATCACCGAAAACGAATTATTCGAAACCCAACCTTCAGCGCAACATAATATATATATAATATATATATATATATATATATATATATATATATATATATATATATCTAATTATAGTAAAATAATTACTGAATAAAACCATGCAAAAACGTTCATCATAAACTTTACAAAAGCTATAATTAACCCATTTAAAAAAACACGCATCGCAAACTCTATAAAGTAATTGAATATTTCTCAGTACGGAAATATCTAATTATAACAAAAGGCCTTACGCAGTTTATTTAAAATTACCACGAGACTAAAATAAAATCTTCAGTAGACAAAGTAACTTTATAATTAAAATTATAAAGGCAACATTGAATAAAGCAGTTGACTGAAAACTTGCAACTTTATTCAATGTAAACGAGACAGTACAGCCGACAGAAAACATCTTGTGCACTTATAAATTACAACACCCACGGTTACGAGATAACTATAACAGACTTAATTAAATCAGTAGAACTAAACTAAAATAAAGTCATAACTGGCGCAAAAAAACATACAAAGTAAAGTAATTACTGCGAGAAACTATTAATTCACATCGAAACCTTTCAGGAAAACCTACGATAAAAATTAACATTCGCGAAGTATAAAATACACAAATTTAAAACTACAGCAATAAACCGAGACATTGCCAAGTACAAATTCCGCAATTTAATTATAAAACCGTATAATTACGATTCTTTAAATAAACCAAACCACAAAATAACGGTATAAACCGCGAAATAAATCTCAACTTTTATAAAAAATCCCCACCTTTACCGGAGATCAGGCCCTGTTAGGAAACTTTATCACAGCATGTGAAATATTTTTGAAAACCTTTTACAAACCCGGAGATAACGAAAGCAATGTATTACTTTTACGCCTGTTAATAAGTAAACTGCCCGGACGGGCACTACGCTAATTGCCAGCCGAGATGACCTTGAAGAATGGCAGGACTTTAAAACGGATACTATTCGCATATTTTGGCGATCAACGTAACATAAAATGCCTTATACGTGAACAAATAAACCTTAGGATGGAAAATAACCAATCCCCGTACCAATTCGGAAGGAAATGCCAAGACGTGAAAAGTCGAATCTTAACAAAATTAAAAATCGAAGAACCCGACCAAAATATCCGACATTTAAAGACAAAAATGTATGACAAAATGGCACTGGACACCTATATAAACGCATTTCCGGACGACTATCAGATAAAATCAGATTCCAACGTCCTCAAAATTTAGAAGAAGCCATGAATATGATAATAGAAGAAGTAAAACCAACAAAGAAAACATTCAGCGCGAACCCTATTAGAAATACACCAATGACAAATAACAATGACAACCCTAATAGTCATTATAAACCAACACCTATAGATACCTCATCTGGTAACACCAGACAAAATACAAATATAACGCACATCCGACCAATTCACAATCAAAAACGCAACTTTACATCGGAAGAACTATTTCATCAAGAAGTAGAAAAATTTAACAGTGACCAGAATAATTACATTCACCCCATTACAAACAATGAATCAAATCATTCGGATAATTACGAACGTGACGAACCATGCGAAAATTACGAGGAGGACGACGACGAAAACGCGTGCTTAAATTTTCAGATAGACCGATTTATAAACGACCAAACCTAATAAATTTAAATAATATTACTCACCTAATACTACCATATATAGAAATATCCCATGCCGAACTTAAACTATTAATCGATACCTGATCCTCAAAAACATTTTTTAGCCCCCGAACCGTAAAAAAGCATTATTTAGATTATGTAGAGAGAGAACTATTTAAAATTAAAACAGCCCATCACACGACCCTACACCAATACGTAGCTAACATACCCCCTTACCTAGAACATTCAATGTAAAAATAAAACACGAATTTTGTATTTTCGAATTCAACGACAAATATGACGGACTAATAGGAATGGACCTTCTAAGAAAATTAGGAGCCAACATTGAAATAAAAAACCGTTTATTGAGAACAAAACACGGACAAATCCCCATTAAATTTCAAAATACCCAAACCCCGAACAGAGAAAGAAATAAAAATTCCAGTAAATTCAAAAAACAAATTAGGAATCATAAATCACATAACATTTCAACAAGGAGTAGAAACCCCCACCGCATTAGTACAAATAAAAGATAATTATGCCACTACAACGATTCTAAACTTAAATGACTACCCCGTAGAACTATCATTAATAAATCCAATTAACGTAGAATTAAATTTTAACGAAATGGAAATAAATGAAAATTTAGAAAACGGTTACAATCCCGTAGAAAACGACAAACTGTTAAGAGACAATTTAGGTAACATTCGCTTTAACACCGGCATTAACCAAGAAGAACAGAGAGCAATTAAAAATGTATGTTTTGAATACCGTGACATATTCCATTGTGAAGGAATACCCTTAACCTTTACCAACACAGTTAAACACAACATAGAACTAACAGACAACAAACCAATTTTTACAAAAGCGCACAGACTACCTCAGGCAAGCCAAGAAGAAGCTGACAGACAAGTAGCAGACTTATTAGAATAAGATATCATACAACACTCCAATTCACCATGGAGCAGCCCCGTATTAATAGTACCCAAGAAATTAGACGCCTCAGGCAAGAGAAAATATCGAATGGTAACAGACTACAGAAAGCTAAACGAAAAAACTGTAGATGACAAATATCCTCTATCCAATATCACTGAAATTTTAGAAAATTAGGTAAATGTCAATATTTTTCAACACTTGACCTCGCATCAGGATACCATCAAGTAGAAATGGATGAGAAAGATACATCGAAAACAGCCTTCAGCGCACCTAGAGGACATTACGAATACAAACGAATGCCATTTGGATCAAAGAACGCACCCGCAACTTTTCAGCGAGTCATGGACAATATATTACGAGGAATGCACATCGAGAAATGCCTTGTATACCTAGACGACATCATAGTTTATTCAACATCATTAGTAGAACACATAGAAAAACTAAGAGAAGTAATTGAAAGACTAAGACAGGCACATTTTAAAGTACAACTAGACAAAAGCGAATTTTTACAAAAAGAAGTATCATTTTTAGGACACATTATAACACCTCAAGGAGTAATGCCAAACCCCGATAAAACAAATGCAGTACTAAACTACCCTCTGTTACGTGCCAAATTGGCACTAAACATTGTCTTAGCTTAATTTTTATGTGCGGAAGTTTTCGCGCCTTAAAATTTAAAAGACTTGGCGTGTATTTTCGTCACGCCAAAGGGCGTTTGCGCAAGATCGCGCGGGAACTTCGCGCCGACGCGTGAAAAGAACAAAAGTGGGGAGTTTCCGGAAAGACGCTTAGGAAACGGGGCTTTTTGCCTCTGACCTTCGTGAAGAGCGGTTTTGTCAGGTATCGTATCGTGCCTGATCTTTATTTATGTAGATCTCCTTGCCTGATTATCTTTGTTTGTCGCCCTTATACCTGTTCCTGCCCTTTCCCTACATAGGTAGAGGTAATTTGTAGCCGTTGGCCGAACCGCCTTCCACGCCGGAGCACCATCTTTAATCACTCCGGAGTGGTGCCCTGAGATCCAGTCGAAGCCATTTGGATGGACGTTAGGCGTACCCTCCGTTAATTGCCTTAAAAGGGCCATCAGTAGCCCGGATGGACTTCAACAGAAGCCAACTTTAACTCAGGGACATATTCATGTGAGTATTTCGCTGTTATAAACTATTGTCTTAAATTTATATTTTCCGTTAATTGCGTATTAAATTTGTGCATTGGTGACGTCATTGTCAGATGGCCGCGCTAAAGCCTGTGTAAAGCTTGGAGCTTCCACCTGCCGTGGCGTCGCTTTTTCCGCGCTTGCGCGATTGCTATTATAAACCTTTAAATTGTGTAATTATGGACTTTTAAGTGTAAGAATTGGCACTTTTAAATTGTAAGACCCCTACCAAAAACAAACAAAGAAATTAAAGGATTTCTAGGACTTTGTCGTTACTACCGCAAATTCATTAAAGGTTACGCTCAGATATCCAAACCCCCTGACAAATTGTTTAAAGAAAGGAAATAAAGTTGAACACACCCCAGAATTCATTAAAGCCGTAGACAAAATTAAAAACATACTAACGAATCACTCCGTATTAGAATACCCAGGCTTTTCAAAACCATTTATACTAACGACAGACGCGTCAAATGTAGCATTAGAGCCAAGGAAAAGTAGGTAGCAATAAACCCATCAGCTACGCATCCAGAACCCTAAACGAGACTGAAAAGAAATACAGTGTCATAGAAAAGGAATTATTAGCCATAATATGGGCAACGAAATACTTTAGACCGTACTTTTACGAAAGAAAATTTTACATATACACATTTAAATAACCAAGAACGAAAACGAGGAGCAAATAATTAAAATTCTAAAGGAATACACCCCCGAGAAAAAACAATTTTACTTTTACTTCAACACCAAACATTTGTATAAGCGATTTTCAGAATTATACGTTAAATTATTCAATAACTCTGGCCCTGAACTTATCAGATGCACAAGAAAATTAATAATATTAGACGACCCTAACGCAATAAACGATGTAATTAGAAATCAACACGAAGGAAAAACCAACCATCGTGGAATTAATGAAACGATAAAGTAACTTATAAGACGATACTATTTTAAAGACACGAAAGAATTGACCACAGATTTTATTAACCAATGTGAACTATGCGACAAAGCAAAATACGACAGAACGCCCCAAAAATATCCTTAATATTAACCAAAACACCTGATAAACCTTTGTTACGTGCCAAATTGGCACTAAACATTGTTTTAGTTTAATTTGACGTGCGGAAGTTTCGCGCCACAAATTCAAAAGACTTGGCGTATATTTTCGTCACGCCAGAGGGCGTTTGTGGAGATCGCGCGGGAACTTCGCGCCGACGCGTGAAAAGAACAAAAGTGGGAGAGGTGTTTCCGAGAGACGCTTTAACGTGGCCGTTTGCCTTTGAACATCGAGAAGGGCGGTCGTGTCAGGCTGTTTGCCTTTGATCTTCGAGGAGTGCAGTTGTCGTGCTTGGTATAGTATCTTTATTTTTATTATGTAGATTTCCCTTGCTTATCTTTGTCTGTCCTTGCCTGATTAACCCGTTCCTATCGTTCCGCTGCACATAGGAATATGGATACGACCTTGGAGCAGCCCACGACGCTAGAACGAGCCGGATGTCCATGCTCCGCCAACAGCACAGGAGCCGTCACCATCTTTAACTATCTTAAAGGGGGCTCTAGCCATTTGTTAGGCGTACCCTCCGTTAATTGCCTTAAAAGGGCCATCAGTAGTCCTGATGGACTTCAACAGAAGCCAACTTTAACTCAACCCCGCAGGACGTCGGATTTCTTATGTAAGTAAACTATTGTCTTAAATTTATATTTTCCGATAATTGCGTATTAAATTTGTGCATTGGTGACGTCATTGACAGATGGGCGCGCCGAAATCTGTAAAAAGAGTAGCGTTACCAACCGCCCGTGGCGTCGCTCTTTCCGCGCTTGCGCGATGTATTTATGAACTTTTAAGTGTAAGAATTCACGTTTTAAACTGTAAGACCTTTCCAAAAATTACATGCCGATACTCTAGTAGTAGAAGCACAAAAGTATTCAACCATTGTAGATGCACTCACCAAAATAGGCCAAGCAATACCAATCACCTCTAAAAATAGCATTGACGTAACACAAGGATTTTTACAATACTTTACATTTTATGGCACACCCGAGCCAATAAGCTTAGATAACGGCAGCGAATTTAAGAATGAGACGATACAAAACACTTTAGAACTTCACAAAATAAAAATTCATTTTATAACTGAAAACCACCCTGAATCAAACGGATTAATTGAAAGACTACATTCAACCCTAATTTAATGTCATACGCACTAATTGCATACAATAATACAATTCACTCATCAACAAATTTTACATCCTTAGAATTAACGTTAGGACATTCAGATTCACGCAACCCTTACGACATACATTATAATAAAGAAGTATATCAGCAATATGCCAAAGATCACAAATAACTTACGATAAAGTAAAAGATAAATTAGATAACGACAAAGAACGCATCACCACAAACCGTAATAAGAATACCGACGCAAATAAATATTCAATAGTACAAACCGTGTACGAGAAAAATTTCCAAAGTAAACAACACAAAACGGCACCCAGAAATCTAGGCCCGTTTAAAATTAAGAGAATATCGGATAAAAACCTAGCCGTAGTAGACAACGATAAGTTAACAAAATATATTCACTTGAAAAATTTAAGACACTCTGAAATTTGAGATGGACAATCATCATCCTTACCGCCAACCTCTGCCCAGGTAGAAGGGACAACGACGTATTAATTGAAGACAAAAAACAATCCCGGTATACTACCAATAAAATTAGGAAGTATGCAAAATATAATAGACTCTTGGACATTCGCACAAAAATTCGACCTAACGGAACTAAAACAAGAATCTCAAATAATCAAAGATAATTATTACCGGTTAAAACAATCAATGGACACAGCAAAATTCTGAACAGACTACGCAATAGAAATGATGAATTACAACAGCATAATAGAAAGTATTTTAAGAAATATAGAAGATAAATTTAACAGATAAATACCCACAGAACAAATTACAAGACGAAAAAGAGGACTAATTAACGGACTAGGTAACATAATAAAAGCCATCACGGGCAACTTAGTTAACCAAGACGCAGAACGTTACGACAACGCAATACAGCAATTAATTGAAAATCAAAACGATATAAAAACCATAATTAACAACCAAATATCACTAACCCAATCAACTATTATAAAATTCAATGAAACATTAAGAAAGCTAGTAAGAAACCAAGATAGTATAGCCAACAGAATACAAACCCTTGAAACTAACATGCAAACCATCATGTTAGGCATGCGAGACTTAATTAGATTCAATACAATATTTACTCAAATAATATCAACCCTTACTTTAATACAACAAATTTTAACTACATTAGAAAACGCCGTAACATTTGCAAAATTAAATACATTACACTCTAGCATCATACAACCAACAGATTTATTAAAAGAATTACTAAGAATTAGATCATTTATAACCAACAGTAAATTACCCTTTGACACAATAGAATCAAACATTCTAATATTTGAAAAAATAGCTATAGTAAAGGCTATGTAAAGAATAATGAAATAACATTTTTAATAGAAAACCCAATAGTAGAAAGTAACACATAATTATTATCATTTATTTGCTTTTCCAATGAAAATTACTAGCATGTATCAAGTTATCTTACCCAAAACCAAATTACTATCCTTAAATGAACTAAGATATGCTTATACAAACGAAAAATGTAAGGAAGTCACGCCAAATCAATATTTATGCCAATCATTGACAACAACAACTATTCAAGAAGACAGCCCTTGCAAAGTACAATTACTAAAATTTTCCAATCATTACGAAAACTGTGAAGCAAAACCCGTACAAATCACCAACATGAAGATTCAGTAAATTACCGAAAACAAATGGATTGCCATATTTCCATCAGAAGTAATAGCAACCGCACATTGCAATCAAGACGAGAATAATCTAGCATTGACAGGAAGCAAATTAATCACCCTTAAGGAAGACTGTTATTTACGTTTCTCTTGTTGTCATTGTTCTGTGTCTAAAATATATACATTATTAAAATTAAATTGGTGTAATTTGTCAATTGCATGAGAAGCAAGAACAGTACTTTTTTATTATTACTTTTTATGCTATATTTGTGCTAATAAATTCGTTTACCAAGATATTGTTTAGTATTACCTATGTATACCCCAGGACATCTTGTACAGTTAATTTTATAAATTGTGTGTTCTGTTTGTAAAAATAAATTTTAATTATCGCATAAGGTGTAACCTGCAGGCCCATCCACTTCCGTGTATATAGTATAATCTATGATTTTACCGCCATTGACCTTCACGTGTTTTGTATTGTGGTGTGCCGCGACAGTTGTTGTAAACAGGCTGGTGTCATCGTAGCTAGGATGTAATAAACATATTAACCCTTGAGTTCCGCCAAAGGTCGACAGTTGCGCGTCCAGCCGCCGCCGTCAAAAATTTGAAGTTATTACAGGTAAGTACTTGAAGGTTCCAATTTTGTAAACTTTGCTCATAATTTACACGTCTCCTTTCTCTACCATCTATGGTTATCGAAGTTTAACGCAAGTTTATCGTAAAATTTTATGGTATGGTTTGAAATTTAAAGTTTACAAAAATACAAATTGATGTGTTTTATTATTAGCGATGCGAATGACACCGACAAACGTTTTAAATATTGTTTATTTGTTACTCATTAGCGAACTCCAATTTGTAATACAAACAAGGGTGTTCTACTTTACAAGTAGCAAGCTTGTAAAATGTTACTTTCAAAAGCAGAATCTCTAATGTTTCCTACGAAATTGAAATTCACAGAAAGAAAAGAAGGAAATCTGGAACTGAATAAACATTAAACAACGAATTTCAAAGTGTATCAACAAATGCTTACTGTCATTTGATCCTTTTAAATTTATGACTGCGGTCATTGAGTTTTTTCAACACCAACACCAAAAAGTAATTGCAAACGCCAATCATATGCTAATAGCTTGTAAAGTAATGTTTTGCAAGCTCGCTACTTGTGAAGTGGAACACGCATTGTTTGTACAAAACTCAACAAATGCAGTTTACTAATGAGTAACGAATAAAATTTTTTTGAAACGTTTGTCGGTATTATTGGCACCGCTAATAATAAAACACATCAATTTGTGGTTTTGTAAACTTTAAACCCAAACCATACCATAAATTGTACGATAGACTTGTCGTACAGCATAAACATTCTACTGGAGGTCACTCACCAAGGAATTTCAATTAGAGCGCGTGGTTAGTTGCCTCTTTATTTATATACGTGCCACGAAAACATTCGGTTGAATTTTAGTTTAGTTTTTGCGAAAATACTGATCTATGACCCATTCTTAAGCATCAGTTAAGATATTTCTATAAAGTTGTAAATCACCCTGTATATAGGAATATATGAACATTGTTCTTGTTTGTACTCATTAACACGTATTTGTGTTAATCCTGTAAATATTCAACTGTACTTGTAATTAACTAATTTAAGCATTTGTTATGTGTATGAATGTTTGTGCTTTTATATAATACAGGTATTTGTTGCTACTTGTGATTATTAACACGCGCACGTGCTAATCTTGTAAGTCGTTAGTTATGGTGTCGTATATTAATTGCCAGTATTGTAAATATATATTTTTTGCTTGTGTATATATTGACTTATATGTTGCAGTAGCGTGTCCTGCTAAATACCACCACAAGCCCTGGGCTCAAGTTCTTGCTCCGATACTCCTGCTTTTGTCAATTCTGAAACAGCAGTGGCTCGGTGAGAATGATTTGAAAATTTCGTGTGTGTAATATTTAAACTTGTCAATTCTGCAGACCTTTTTGGTCCATTTACTCTAATTTCATGCACTCCAATTGGCATATAGGTTCCGTTGTATATTACGTGACTACAGTTATAGACGCCTGCCTACTGGTAAACATGTAAGATATCCTAAATCATCGATATTCGTGTAAAAATGCAATTTTGAGATTGAGGTAATGTAACCTTCAATGTTATTTTAATTTCGCTTGCGTTTTATTTATAATTTGTATTATGATTTTAAACCTATTGCATATTGCATTATTTTTTCAGGTACTTTGTTTGACAAGCCAATTTTGAATTGACATGGGAAAATACAGCATAGCTTAACCTACGCCATTTTCGTCGTCAAACAAAGACACTTTCAAGCCGAATGTCATGGTGCATATTTTCCTACTAATGAAATTATCATTTAATATTACTAAATATTTAAAATTTCAAATTGGTTTGTGAAATCTCTTGTCTACGCAGCAAGAAAACTCAGATACGGCAAATAAACTGCAAAACTATCCAAACCCGAAAACACCATCCAGAAAGAAGAGAGTAATTGATCATACGTCCAACACGTAAAGGATACGGCTCATACAATAGATTTCAACAATACCAGCATACTGGCCAAGATTAAGAGTACACAAAGGTGCAATATCAAAGAAACTATTGAGGCCAAAAAAACAAAGAGCAAAATCTCAAATAACTTATGTAATCTAAAGACACTATCACTACCATTATAATATAGCGGGCTACCACTAACGCGTTTCACTAATTTAAAACAAGTAGTAATAAAAGTCTTTATTACTCACTATTCATAAGTCCAATTAACAGTATATGCTTTATTTAAAAATGTTTTCAGTCCAATTAACAATGAAGCACTATCACACTAATGCTATTTACAAGCACTAATATCTTCTTAAACTAAATTCTTAACCATAGGTCTATTAACAACACTAAATATTACTATTTATTTATTACACTTTTGTCTATTTATGTATTCTACAAGCTGTCTGTACAATAGACACGTTCACATAATATAAATTTATGTTTACTCTTGAACTTCCAAAAGCTTAACTATTTAACTTTACACGATATAATTTACATTCGACATTCTGATATAGATCAACTCTGTACTTCAGCATCGGTCTTATTTATACACTGAATTAAATAGATGGTTCATTATCTGGTATGTGCTCAAACATCTCGGTTCCTGGAGAATATACATTGCTTACCGCGCTTGTGTGTTTGACGGGTTGCCTAATAGTAGCTCGTAACACTGCCCCCTCTTTAAAACCGTTACGTCTCGTAACTGTAAATACATTTTGATGCCAATTCGATGACAGATGACAGTATCGGCAGCTATCTCCTCTGGTGCATCCACTGCGTCGTTGGAAATAACAGTCAACACTCTTTTCTTGGTCTTGGTAGGCAACCGGTCGATAGCAACACACAAGGACCTAGACGTTGGTTCCCTGGAAAATTACTTCTAGCATATTTCGAACTATTCCCCAATCTAAGCGATCCAGTCCACAGCCTAGCTTGGGCACCGCTAGTCTCGTTACTCCATTTTCCATTATCTGAGCCTTTTTGACGCCAATTCGATGACTGGTGATGGTATCGGCAGCTATCTCCTCTGGTGCATCCACCGCATCGTTGGAAATAACAGTCAACACTCTTTTCTTGGTCTTGGTAGGCAACCGGTTGATAGCAACACACAAGGACCTGGACGTTGGTTCCCTGGAAAATTACTTCTAGCATATTTCGGACTATTCCCCAATCTAAGCGATACAGTCCACAGCCTAGCTTGGGCACCGCTAGTCTCGTTACTCCATTTTCCATTATCTGAGCCTTAAGATTCAGCAAAGCCTCCCATAGATGTCCATAACTAGGTCTCTGCCATGAAGAATTTTTGGTGACCAGATACTAAACATAACGATTTTTATCCTGAAGAACCAAAGCTTTTCCTACAGTTAGCTGCTGTTGTACTACTTCATCCACACATCCAAACTTTTTCTTGAAAACAATAGCTATCCCTCTTGACATTTGCAGGTCCTGAGCTACGCAATGTGCAAGGGAATACTCTTCTGGTGCTCTAAACAGATCTTGCTGTTTTTCAACAACAACGCCAAATCTCGCCTTAGCGGAACCACCATATGCCGCCATAAAACTCTTAAAATCTACATTTGACTCAGGATTAATAACTCTTCCCACACCATTCTCATTACTCAAGTCCCCCTGGTTGTTGCCAGCATAAGATGTTAAACGGTCAAAGTGTACCACTTTCGGTTTACCACTGGGGGATCTTCTGATCCGGTACACTACATAATTGATTCTTTTTAACACTTCGTACGGGCCTTCCCATTCTCTTAGTAATTTTGGCGACAACCCACGCTGTCTTTGTGGATTATATAACCACACTAAATCTCCAGGTTGATAACCACCTTCTTGAGCTCTCGTGTCATATTGTGATTTCATTCGATCGTTTGCTACCTGGATATTCTTTCGGACGTTTTCGTGAATGCTATTTGATCTTTCACGAAGCTTACTAACGCAATCTTCACCTGAGATCTCTTCTCCAGGTTTAAATCCAAACTAAAGATTACATGGTAGACGCAATTCACGTCCTAACATTACGCAAGCGGACGAATATCCTGTGCTGTCAAGTACCGAAGATCGGTACGCCAGTAGGAACAAATGTAAATATTGGTCCCAGTCTCGTTGATGTTCAGAGACAACATTGGCTAGGTACTCTCCTAACGTCATGTTCATTCTTTCAACCATTCCATCCGATTGGGGATGAAGTGGTGTAGTTCTAGTCTTCCTGATTCCAAGATGCTTGAAGACGTTTTGAAACAACGCCGATTCGAAGTTCCGACCTTGATCGGAGTGTAATTCCAACGGAACTCCAAAGCGGCAAAACAACTCCCTCACTAGTACATCTGCAACCGTCTCGGCTTCTTGATTAGGTATAGCATACGCCTCCGGCCATTTGGTAAAATAATTCATTGCAACCAAGATGTATTTATTTCCTTTCTCTGATTCAGAAAACCGACCAGCTGTATCAAAGGCCACCCTCTCAAAAGGATTCCCTACGTTATACTGTCCCATTGGGGCTTTCCGTTTTGCGACCGGGCCATTTGCAGAGGCACACAACTCATATTTCCGGCACCACTCCTTCACATTTTCTTTGCAGTTCATCCAATAGAATCTTTCTCTCACTCTTCTGAGAGTTCTTTTCACGCCAAAGTGCCCTCCGGAAATACCATCGTGCAAGTTCTGCAACACTTCCGGCACTCTGCTTCTCGGCACTATCACTTGAAGTCTCTCAGTGCTATCTTCACATTCCAGGCGTCGTTTCAAGATTCTATTTTCAATCACCAAAGAGTCGCACTATGCCCAGTATGCTTTGAAGATCCCACTTGAAATACTAATTTCTTCCCAAGCTGGTCGTTGTCCTCTACTTTTCCACTCAATAATACGTCCCAATTCGGCGTCATTCTCCTGGTCTTCTCGTATTCTTTCGGATTGCCAAGTATCATCGGTTACCGTCATTCTATGGATGACACTTATTTTCTCTTCCATCTTGGAGCAATGATTGCAGTCTACCGGACAAGGTCTCCTTGACAGAGCGTCTGCATTCCGATGGTTAGTTCCTACACGATGTTCTGTGTCAAAGTCATATTCCTGCAGCAGTTCTATCTACCTTGCAACTTGCCCTTTAGGATTTCGAAACTCCAGTAACCATTTTAGAGCAGTATGGTCTGTTCTCAACAGGAATTTACGGCCGTATAAGTACTTATAAAAGTGCTCTACGGATTTGACGACGGCCAACAGCTTGCTTCTTGTCACACAATAGTTCCTTTCTGGCCAAGACAAGACCTTGCTGAAATACCCAATAACTTTTTCTTGTCTGTCCTGCACTTGAGAAAGAACGTTCCTATAGCTGTGTTACTGGTATCGGTATCCAACACAAATTTCCCCTCCATCCGTGGATAACTCAAAATTGGTGCTGTAACTAGTAGCCGTTTCAGTTGTTCAAATGCACTGTGGCAGTCGTCATTCCAATCATATTCTTGTCCATCTTCGGTTAATTTCGTTAACGGTTTGGCAATGTTCGCAAATCCAAGTATAAAACGTCGGTAATATGTGCACAATCCTAGAAAACTGCGTAGTTTACGTATATCTGCTGGAGTAGGCCACTCTTGTACGGTTTTTATTTTGTCAGGGTCAGCTCTTTTTCCGGTCTCCAAAACGACATGTCCTAGGTATTTCACCTCTTTTCCAAATAGGTGACACTTCTTGGGGCTCAATGTAAGGTTGGCCTCGCGTAATCTTTGGAATATCTCCTCTACGTTCTTAAGGTGTTCTTCAAAAGACCGACCTAACACTATCACGTCGTCTAGGTACACCAGACATGTTTTCCAGGACAGTCCACGCAGTATCGACTCCATCAAACGTTCAAAAGTAGCAGCGGCATTGCATAATCCAAATAGCATGACCTTGAACTGCCATAATCCAGTTCCAATTGTAAACGCAGTTTTTTCTTTATCGTTTGGCTCCAAGCCTACCTGTTCAAAAACCATTTAGATCCGGATAGAGTATCCAAGGTGTCATCAATTATGGGCAATGGATAGCTGTCTTTCTTTGTCACATTGTTTAAGCGCCGGTAGTCTACACAAAACCTTGTCGACCCATCCTTTTTCTTGACAAGCACTACCGGGGATGCCCATGGACTATTCGAGGGTTCAATCACTCCTTGTTCTTCCATGTCGGTGATAATTTGCTCGGCTTCCTTACGTTTTGCCAAAGGAGGCCGTCTGCGGTGTTGTCTTATCGGTTGCGTATCTCCAGTATTGATCTTATGTTGCACAACATTCGTCCTTCCTTTCTCACTATCATCCACTGCAAACCACACCTCGATATCGTCCGACCAGTTCTTTTACCTTGCCCAGTTGGTCGCCGTTTAATCCTTGACACGAAGGTATCAACATATCCAGCAATTTCTGTGAGCAACCGTTGGCTGGTTTATCTTTCGTGTCGTCCACACAACGTTTAATATGGCATACTGGAATGCAACTGCCCACAATCATGTCTTTCTTCAGGGTCACCGTATGCGGATTAATGTTTAGCACTCTTACTGGTATCACATTTCGAAACTTTACCAGCGTTCTTCCAATCAGTAATCCCTCCTGATCCATTCCCGATTCAGTTGCCTCCATCCTGCATATTTGTCCTTCCCGGAGCGTACCATCCGGGCGTCCCATTACTATCATTTCCGCCTTCTCGGGTATTTTCATATCACAAATCATTCGAACTTGCATCGTCTGGTTACTCGTCCCTTGAAATGGAACCTCATCATCATCTATCTGAAGCACATTTTCTTTCATGTTTACATGAAACCCATATTCTCTCATGAGATCCATTCCCAAGATCACTTCTTCTGTAGTTTCAGCTACCAACACCCGATGATTAATTAGTTTGCCCCCATTGCCAATGTAACGGCAGTCTCTCCGTGAGTACAAATTTTTACACCACTTGCCGTTCGAAGACACACCGATGCAGGTAGCACTTCTCCACGATCAACCAAATCTGGTCTCACAATAGTCCTTGTCGCTCCTGTATCCACGAGTAATCGGACAACCCTACCATGAATTTCACCATCGATATAAATGCCGTCCAGACTTCCGATCAACGATGCAGCACGGATGATAATCTCCGGGGCACTACGTTGTGCTGTCGACGTTCGCCTCCTTACGTCCACTTGCTCTAGTTTTCCTGCTGCTCAACCGGTTGTTTTGCTGGTTGAGTACAGCGTCTCTGTATATGACCAACTTCACCGCAGCTCCAGCATCGCAGACGCCATCTCCGCGGTCGTTGTCTTTCCAGCCTTTCCGCCACACAGTTGATTATTTCTTCTATGCTGTTCTGCGATTGACCAGGTTCTTCAAAGGCAGATCGAACTTTGTTACTCACCCTGTGTGATGTCTGCTTAGCTGCTTAAAATTCAAGTGCATGGGCCAGTGCGTCATCTAACATTTTTGGCCGTGCTAATATTAGCGCTTGCTGTATTTCGCTGTCTTTAACGCCATCCACGAATGTTTGAACAACCAGTTGTTCGAGGAAACTATCTGATGCCGTTGGATATGCCAATCTAACTAACCTGGCAATGTCAGCTTCGAATTCTTGCAGGCTTCATTTGTCTTTTGCGAGTGGTTCTTAACTTGTGCGTTTTAAACCTGTTGAAGGTGAGCGTCTCCATATCTCATCTCAAGCTTCGATGTTCTTTCGTTTAGAATTTCTCGAATTTCGCGTCACTAAAAATATTGGCTCCATGACTCGAAATTCCTTCATATATTTTTCTTGTACTTGCTTTGTCGTAATGTTCCACATCGTTTCAACCACATTTTCTTTATAATTTTTTTCATTACATTTTCGCATATTGAAAACTCAATAGTTGCTATTATTTCAGTGAAAATTGAATTATTCAGTACATAGTTTTTTTCACTACAGAACGTACGAAACTGTTTCTATGCATTATTGTATTATGAAACACACTATTTTGTATACTATCATCAATTGTCTTTAGTGATAAATTTTCGAATCGACTCATTTTTGAACAATTGTTGATAAATGTGAAAATTTGGTGGTGCGTATAGTTTGTACATAACAGTATGAAATTGGTTACTACGGAAATGAAAATATTGTACAATTTGTGATTGGTTGCGTTACTCTATGTATAATCATGCATTATCCAAATTTTACAAGGTAACTGAATTGGATGTGTTCTGATTGAGCGAAAATCGTATAAAAAATAATCATGTATTATCATATCAAAATTATACAAGGCAACTTAAGTAAATTGAATGTTCTGATTGATTGAAGATCATACGAAAAAAATAATCGGTTGAATAAATTGATACAGTAACAAATTATAACTTTGGAAATTTAATAACCTACAAAGAATTTCCTCAACATAAATTTCACATCTCCTCAATACCCGGATTACATAAATCATGTGGCTGCCAAATGATATAATAAGTAAGCGTGAAAGGTATTAGTGTTTAAATAAGTTTTTTGGTGTAGAGTAAGCTTATTTCTACAAATTATAAACAACTTAATATCGAATTGTGCCAAATAATTGAATAAGTCGCCAAACGCGCAAAATCATTACAGCTATTTCAAATGAAGCCGTTAATTTAAAAAAGTACAGCTTCAAAGCATGATGTATAACGACATCTATTGTTTTGCGCTCAATGTTAACTTATATTTGGAATATCTTGCCACTATATAATTGCTAATGGGGAAATGTAATTTATGTTAAAATATTAAAAACATCAAAGGAGTCGTTCACTTAGTACCTCAACCGAAATCCAAATTGAGTTAATAAAAAACATTCAAGTGATGCACCTTTCAAGTACTTAAAACAACATAAAATCTCATTAAATTAAAAATGCAAAGCAATACGTATGTGAAGTTGTCATTGTAAACAAGGGGTGCAAAATTTCAAATTGGTTGTATTTTGTTGCGCCCAAATGCGCCTATTGCGTCCTAAAAATAAACTGTCTAATGCTAAGAATAAAGAATTGTTGAGGCTAATTTCACGCTTAGCAAGTAAATGAAATATACGGTTTTCATCATTTTTGGCAATTGTTTAGTTAGTTGTGTTTTAAATGCAGCCTACTTGGTCTAAGAATTAAAATTTCTAACAGCAAACAAAAAAAAGTTATAAACACATTAAATTGATGAGTGCCAACTTTAGTCATTGTTATAATAATTTCAATTGCAGCACACAAACTAATATAACGTTGTACGTAATAAATTCGTAAAAATTGTTAGGATTGTTACTGGTAAAAAATGACACTACGTAACGAATTTCGACTGGTCCAGAAGGGGCGGGTACCCGGTAACAATTTTAAGGGTGTTTCGGTTAACGACATTGGTGCTGCAGTGGGTTCCCATGGAAAAAATAATAAAATCTGAACATGTAAGATGGCCGTAATACAGAACTACGTTACAAATACCACTTACCGTGGAAGGCTTTACTAGTTGTCAAAAATAAGAGCGTGAAACCGTCTTATCCCAGCAATTTCTTCGATATTTTCGCTACCCTAAAGACGGTATTTCGGATAGATCTTCTTGCTTTCGGTTTTCCTAATTCCCATCACCTCATACTCTACTTTTATCTACTATACCTTAAAAATATTCAGTAACTTTTTTCAAATTAAAGAAATTTTCAAAATGAAGGCCTCCCAAAATATGACTACATCACTGGAGTGTCTGGATATCTTTTCAAAATTTGTTCATTCTACCCTATATCATAAATAACTCCAAATAAAATTCTAAGTTTAAATTTCGAAAATATAATCGCAGGTACATTGACCTCAAAAACAAACCTTCAACTGACCAGGTATATTTAACAGAACAAATTAAAAAAAATATTTATCCTCAAATAATACTACAATTCCATTGTTCTATTTTCCCAGATTAATCTATTGGTCATTTTAAAAATCCCATTTATTTGGAAATGCCATTAACAATAGCAGAGGAAAACAGCGCAATACCAACTTTTTACTTAACCATTCCAATATCCATTAAAAATACCGAGTCTGCACTCTTTAACTAACAATAATTCCACAATTGAGCTTACATTTACATATTTCTTGCTGTTTTAAAATGTTCCAACTTCCTTAGTTAATAATATCACGCTTAAATTTAAACAAAACTATTTCCTTTGCTATTTCATAGTCCAATAGAATAATAATGAAAGGGAATATTAATTTCTCACTATATAAATACAAGTCACTTTCATTTAAAATCCGTAGATTCATAATTATGCATCATAAGCAAACAAAAAGTTCATATGGCACGCGCGGTTTTATTTTCCAAATTACTTTTAAAACTAAAGATGCAGTATGTCTAGGGATTTACCTGGTCTTTACTTCCTCGGTACCATAGGTCAGCTCATTCTACCTACGTAAATTCAAACTTCTGTTAACGAGTGACACCAATTTAACACCCTTTCATGGTTTAATAACTCCGGTCAACATGAATATAAATTCCATGATTCACGTATTTAATCTTTCTGGCCTACGTATCTAGCAATTTTGTAAATGTTATTAGAACCTATTTGCTGAAGGTAAATTTGAATAACATATAAATGGTCCCATGTGGAACAATTATTCAACAAATAGGATAGCGACATCACATTGTAGCGCCGATTGGTCTGCGTCCGACTATAATTTCGTTAGAACGTAAACCAAGCATTTGTGCACAAAAGATGATTGGTGGGAACCCTCTGGCGTGACATCTTCAAATAGAGTTGATTAACAACAGGTACTGGAATTTTGAATTTAAGAGTTATTTAGGTTACAATAGGTAATCTCGAGAGAATTATTTGCAAGCACTGGAATGTTTTAGAATAATCTAGAATAATTGGATATGGTATAAATTGCCCTTAAGGAGTTCTGCAATCAGCTCTGATTGAAGCTTTGATTACAATATATTCTAGTTTAAAGCTTTGAAAGATGTGATATAAATGTGATGTAAATTAATGTCGATATAAATTACTTTATGTCATATGAATTACTGTAGTGATTATATAAATTAATAATTAGTGCTTGGATAGTTAATTGTGGGCTTTGGTAGTAATTTAGAAGATAGCATTAGTTCTAGAAGATAATACTTGCACTGTTAGAGATTAGTTGGTAAATAAATTGTTTTGCAAGTCTGACGAGAACAATAACAGCGAAACTGGTCATTAGCTTTTCTTTTTGCAAAATAACCAACAATTTTAAATTAGTTTTGTTCACTATGCTCGAATTACGTTTCCAATGACAGATAAAATAATTCATTACTATTAAGCTGGAAACACGTATTAGTTTCCGTTGATCAACTTCCTCGTTTAGCATTGAGTGTAGTACTTTCTTAGAAGGGCTACCGGTGTTAAATAGGTAATGGTCATTCATTTGTTTATTTTCATCTTGTTTTTGACACGTTATTGAAATTTTGTCTGGCAATGCCATCACGTCAGAGACTTGAAAAAGTCACCGATAGTTAGTTGTTTGCATTCGAGTATAAAAGTCGCATGAGAAACATTTTGTACTGATTAATTCACCATGATTTGTGTATAATTCAACAACTTGCTTGGTTGTTTTGCAAAAAGAAATGCGCCAGTCTGACGAGCGGCAACAACAGCGAAATCTGTTGTTGGCTTTTCTTTTTACAAAAGAATCAACAATTTTTAAATTAATTTTTGTTCACTATGCTCGAATTACTATTCCAATTCCAGACAAAATTATTCATTATTACAAATGTAATTAAAAGAATGGATGGGTGATGTGTCATTTTTTGAGGCATAGTGTAATGGTTTGGACAGTAACAGCACAAAGTAGAAAATAACAACGTTGAGGTTATGACTAAGAGAAGGAAACACTTTTACAACACGGCACCAGCACACCAAAACACCTGTTTAATAAACATTTCCAGTAGCACATGCATCCTAGAAAAGTATAAGCGGAGTGAATAAACTCATTTTTGGAAAATTTCAAATCGTATACATCCCATATGACAACACATACGCACATGCGCCCGCACCCACCCACCCACACACAAAACACACGCACACAAATACACACAGGTACGCACGCAAACAAACACAACACAGGTACCCCGCCCACGAACGCACGCACACACGTACGTAGACATGCACTCACGCACACATACACACACACGCTCATATATATATATATATATATATATATATATAGCTATGATAATAGGGTCATTTAGCGGTATATAGGATCAAAAGGATAGTGTAAACATCATGAGAATCCAGAAAACTAGACATTTTACAAAGAAAATGCGAAATTTGACGATTTGGCGAAAAAGTAAATGCCAACGCCCTGTATATAAACTATAATTAGACTCAAAGAAAGAAAGAGTATTTCAAAAATCCAATTAAATAAACAACTTTACAAGTCATAAAACGAAATGGACAGAAGCTGCAACACAATACGCGTGAGTAGTGCATCATTATTTTACAAGGAATCCCATTTAAACAAGCAGGTTTGTAAATGCGTAAAACAGAAAAACGCATATAATGGCATACATCAATAAATATAAAGCTACATGACCGAGAAAGTATAAAATACAATACCTTGATAGATAGGGAATAATTACAGAATGGTGATAAATCAAAGTTCATCAAATTTGCAGTACAAACAAAGCATACGCGATTTGAGAGACCATGGAAGATTTGAAAATCCAACCAATCTATGTAAACAACTTGAAATCATACGTGCAGGGACGAGCGTCTCGACTTCATTGTAGATTGGAAATTCGTAGAACTACCCAAGTCTGCAGGTGAAGATTAAGGTACAAAGCGGTAATATTTGGCCTATGCGCTTGAACAATCAATTGTAAACAGATAGGCGTTCTCTTTTAATACAACAGGACTTCGTAAACAAATCAGTTTGAATTAAAAGAAAGCATGATTCACATCACCTGAAAGAAGATATTTACGTAAAAGAATTACAAGTGATTTTATTATTAATAAATTTTAATGTGGTGATAGTGGATAAGTATTAAAAGATTCGTCGTTTAATCCTTAAAAGCGCAAGTAATAAAAGGTTGCTTTTAATAGATTTTAAGATTTATGTTAACAAAAGGACTCTAAATTATTCCTGGATCCTACCTGGATGTCCAAACAATCTCTGAATCAACCAGGAGAATGTAAACAAGAATAGTAAAATAATCTCTAGATCAAACTGCAAAAATTATATAAGAATATGCAAACAGTATATAAACAAATATATCTGGATCCAACCTGGAGCATTTAAATGAATAAGCTGAAGCTGAAACGACGAATAGTTGAAGCAAAAACTGGTCTGCATTGGGGGAATGAGACACGCTGAAAAGGGACAACAGGTTAACAATTCTAAATATTTTGTTGCATTTTTATTTCCGAATATTTTTTAAATATTGCGTTCATGAAAATTTTATGTGAGGGTCATCAAAAATCGTTTTAGCACACGTTATAATTTACGTAAAGAATTAAGGAAGACTGATGAACGTTCATAGGGCTTCACGTAATAGTAATAAGAGTGATTTTTGCTGGATTTTAGTTCATTTAAAGGGAATTATAATTATTGAGAGAAATTAATTCAATTATTTAAAAGAGGTTCTATTCAAAGACATTATAAACGCTTTGTAAATATTGAGAATATTATAGTAATTGTGCTTAATTGTGTTTTGCTTAAAAGGCATAGGAAGTAGAGGTAAAAGGAAAAATCAAAATTCTTTGTTGTCGTATTGTCGCAAGCTCCATGCGTGGTTAAAATTGAGCTAGCCGAGGTAATTAACAATTAAAATTAAAAAAATTGAAATTAATAAAAAGAAATATTTTAACCTTTTTATTTCAACGATATCACAGCAAAGAAATCTGTCGCATCAACTTGAGGCTAGAATATCATATCAAAAAGAAAGTAATTAATATAGCAGCAACGAGGGACTGGAAAACCAAAAAAGTAAATTAATGTCCTATGGCTAAAAAATCACACTACAATGTAAAATTGGAGATCCGAATGTGGAGCTAGGAAATCATACTAAAAGAGAGAAAAATTGTTGCATCGACGTAGCACAAGAATAGAAATTAGAGGCAACGAAATCGAGGACTTAGAATTTAAAAATTGTAGAGTAATAAAAATGGATAAAAATAAATGCGGAAAGCAAGGAGGTAATATGCAAAGGGAAATGCATCAAGTGGGATGAAGAATTGAGAGTAGATAGTGAATGTGTAAATATAAATCAATGAGGGAAACTTAGAGAATGAGGAAAATGCAAATAAAGATATTAAATGTCCAGGTAAAATGAAAAGTATGGTTAGTGTATTATAGGAGAAACACGCAGAATCATAGGGTCAAGAAAGAATTTATACAAAGGTTAAATTTGAAATTAATAGGAACAATGAGTCGGAATTGAAAGGAATATAGGTTAAAATTTGAGAAAGGGTAAATTTCTGAGGGCTTACTGGAAATATTAGAATATAATAATATTTAGGATAAATTTATATAAATAGGAAGAAGTATAGACAAATAGGAATTAAGTTATTAGTCACAGTAGGATAAACTTATAATAAATAGCGTTAAATAGGAAAAATAAAAATGTAAATAGGGGTAAACAGAAACAATAGGTATAGTAAATAGGATTAATAAAAATTTAAACAGAACAATAGGTATAGGTAAATAGGATTACTATAACGATCATATGATAAAAACATCTACGACAAGAAGTATTTAGGATAAGTGTGTATAAGTAGGAATCAACATTAGGAGATATTATAAAATATTCATAATAGATACGTGTAAATAGGGGTGTAGTTAGGAGATAGGTTAGATTAGAACAGGAATAGAGTTGTAAAAATAATTTGTGAGTTTGTGTAAATAGGAAAAATAAAAACAAAAGAATTTTGGACCAATGTGAATTTTGTCTTCATGTTGGGCGCCAAAAATAGCATAAGTCAAAACATTTTTCTTATAATTTGGAGGGAAAATGTTATGATAATAAGGTCATTTAGGGGCATATAGGATCACTAGGATAGTGCGCTTTACGTAAACATCATGAGAATCCAGAAAACTAGATACTTTACAAAGAAAATGCAAAATTTGACGATTTGACGAGAAAGCAAATGCCAACGCCCTGTATATAAACTATAATTATAATTAGACTCAAAGAAAGAAGCAGTATTCCAAAAGATTCAGTTAAATAAACAACTATTCAAGTCATAAAACGAAGTGGACAGAAACTGCAACACAATACGCGTGAGTAGTGCATCATTATGATACAAGGAATCCCATTTAAACATGCAGGTTTGTAAATGCGGAAAACAGAAAAACGCATATAATTGCATACATCAATAAATATAAAGCTACGTGACCGAGAAAGTATAAAATCCAACACCTTGATAGATAGGAAATAATTACAGCATGGATCAACCTGGTTAAATTATATAAGAATACGCAAACAGAATCTAAACAAGTATATCTGGATCCAACCTGAAGTATTTAAACGAATAAGCTGCTGCTGAAACGAGGAATAGTTGGAGATAAAACTGGTTGGAATTGGGGGAACGAGACACGCTGAAAAGGGACAACAGGTTAGCCATTCTAAATATTTTGCTGCATTTTTTTTCTGAATACTTTTTAAATATTGCGTTCATGAAAATTTTATGTGAAGGTCATCAAAAATCGTTTTGGCGCACGTTATAATTTACGTAAAGTATTAAGGAAGACTGATGAACGTTCATAGGGTTTCACGTAATAATAATAAGGGTGATTTTTGCTGGATTTTGGTTCACTTAAAGGGAATTATAATTATTGAGAGAAATTAATTCAATTATTTAAAAGAGGTTCTATTCAAAGACATTATAAACGCTTTGTAAATATTGAGAATATTATAGTCTTTGTGCTTACTTGTGTTTTGCTTAAAAGGGATAGGAAGTAGAAGTAAAAGGAAAAATTAAAATTTTTTGTTGTCGTATTATCGCAAGTTCCGTGCGTGGTTAAAAATGAGCTAGCCGAGGTAATCAACAAATAAAATTAAAATTGATAAAAAAAAAGTTTAACCTTTTTATGGGTTTTCCGGTTTTACCGCGCTTCGCTAAGCTAGGAATTGGTGTTGTTTGAACCATTGTTGAGTTTGATTCTGCAACTTGTGCGTCGAAGTATTTTCTACATTTTATTCGTCACTGTATTTCAAAAAGCGATGCAAGGCCTTCTGTTCAACAACTAGGAGGTGTCTTGAGTGTATTTGGCGAATTTCCCCGCGCGTACCCATTCTAATCAGATTCTCTTTTTAGCTTTTTTTAGCTGGAGCCAAATAGGTTCTTTCCTTATGTAAAACAACTTTTTTTTTTATGTAGATCAACAACTTTTGTCCGTAGACTATTGTTACAATTATGGTAGCAGAGTAAATGTATGCTGACGACCATGGCGCTTCTCTGCTGACTCAACCCCGACGGCTTGCAAGCAAAGTATCAGGACACCTACAGGTATGCAACTTGTTTCTGGAACTATTGTTTGTTGCTGCGATTCAATATTATCGCTCTACAGGTGCGATGTACTATTTTAAAACATACTTGTCAAACGAACGCACACGTTTATTCGCTTTACGGACTAGTTTATTTTTCAAAAATTATTAGGTGAAATTTTAAAAACGTTCGACAAAAACTCTCACACGTTAATTCGTTCCTAATAATTAGTTATTTTATAAAAAGTATTAAGATAAATTTTAAAAACACTTGACAAAAACCCCCACTGTTTTTATTTGATACGATTAATTTTATTTTGTGTAAATAAGAGCTGCGCACTACGTATTTAGATTCCTAAATTGTCCGTATAATATAATTGTTGGATGTAAAATAGTAACTCTTAATTTATTTTCCTTTTGCTTGTTTGTACAGTTCCAATTTGTTGGTAAAGTTGAAAATAGCCTATCGTTCAGATAGATGCTTGTTCCTACAGAAAGTTCCTCTTTTTATAGCATAAAAGGCGCTCACTTAAAGCCGATGTAATCCAAGCAAAATGGCAAATACGTTGGATGATAATGGATTATAATTCTTAGAGTCTCGACTGACAAGTAGTCAATATCTGTTGAAATATAGTAATTTACAAGTGAGCCCCAAATACATTAAATGCATTTCTAATTGCATCCTCATTCAATAAACGGGTAGTCAGCAAGTCTCATTAAAATGAAATCTATCTTCGCAAAAACGTACACAATCAATTGATAGATAAGAGCAGTATTCTTTCTTATTAAAAATATGACAGTTAATATGAAGTGGCTCTGCTGTTTTGTATCACTATTTAAAAGCACATCAATACAATAGAAATAAGGTCTTATAAGAACAAAATGGAAAACCATAGAAAAAATAACTAGCACTTATTAAAACTTACCTTAAAGTCGGATAAAGTTGCCATTAGATCGTCCAATTCACGAGTTGCCGTAGAAGCTGCCGGCGGAGCATGGCTAGTACTAGTAATATGATTTGATACTAACTCAGTAGCACCAGGATAGCCAGTTTCGGTTTTCGTTTCTTTTACGGTAATCGTTACCTTTTTAGGACCCGTATATACGACTTCACTGAAACAATTAATAACAATAAATAAAAATATTAAGTAACAATTTATAGAAAACAGTACCATTTTGTAATATCTCTAGCTAAAAATTTCATACGTGTACGCAGATTAATAAATATTGGTTATGTACAAGAACGTGATTTGGAAATTTAAACTAATCGTTTATTTAAAAAGCACATTACCCAAACAATTACTGCAAAAATTCAACGTACTCTACCTCTCACACAATACATTTTCATCTACTCGGACAGACTAAACTCACGGTGCCCCTTTATAAGCTTTTGACTAGCGTTCAACAAGTCCTATACAAAATTTGACACTGCCATAATTTTCAAACTTTACGTCTGCTAATCATATCTTCAGCAACAACTCAAAATGATGATAATAATCAACGAAAGATCAATCGACTATGATTGAAGGAATGATGAAGTGGTTTCTATTTAGCATCTTGGATCAAATTATCTCGGATTAAAATAATGGCAAGGAATTTAGTGATGGAGTTTCATAGTTAGTTTCGGTAAGCGGGAATAATAGGAAGCATCGACCGTTACTGCCTTAAGAAAATCAACAAATACTACACTTTACATGCATCCAAAAAACGCAACATCGCGTTTTTCGGAAACGGTATTGTATAGTATTTTATTTTTAGCTATAAGTACTTTCCGTTTATTAGTAGTGGATTTTATTTGTAACCTGCGACGTCCGGTTAAGGCAAACTTATGCTGACCACTTAGGTCCAATACCATCAACCGATAAGAATTATCGATATTAATTAGTTATTATAGACGACTTTTCTAAATTTTGTTGGATCTACCCAACGAAATCGGCGACAGTTAGAGAGACTGTCGATTGCTCGGTAAAACAACAGAAAGTATTCGGAAGTCCTTTATGAATAATTACTGATGAGGAGACTGCCTTCACTGAGAACGAATTTCGAAGCCGCTGTAGTGAAAAAGTAACACGCATCACGATTACAACAAGCGTACCACGTGAGAACGGGCAAGTCGAGCTGATGCATAAATTAATTATTCATGTTCTTAGAACACTTAGCATGAAACACCATACGAAATGGTATAAATACTTTGACCGAACTCAAACAGCTCTAAACTCCACCTTCCAAAAAAGTATAAACACTACACCGTTTGAGGTGTTGGTGAAAGTGAAAATGCGGAATAAAAAAGATATTTTGGTTAAAGAATTGATTGAGGAAGAAGCAAGTAAGAGAAGAAATGAGAACAGAGAAAACTTGAGACAAGAATGTAAAAAACCCAATTTGGACCTGATCTAAAAGTTCATAAAAAATACCTATGACCGTACGAAATAATTAAAACAAAACCAAATGAAAAATGGGAATATACGAGTCCCATGAGAACATCAACGTGTGCTGAGTACATGAAGCCATGAATTGACAACGAAAGTAAATCCGGGTCGGATTCAATGCCGGATGGCCGAATGTAGGGTATTTTATTTTTAGCTATAAGTACATTCCGTTTATTAGTAGTAGGTTTTCTTTGTAACCAGCGACTTCCAGACGTTTAGATTTTTGCAGGTAACTGCAAAAACCAGGCAGTTGGTAGTAAAGCGGTGCAAGGGGGCGACGTATAACCCTGTGCTTCGAAAGACGAATAAGTCTAAGACAAAGACCGTGTCTGTGGGCTTACGACGCAATTGCCTAAAGTACAGAAAAGACAATCGGGGCGCGTATTGTAATGATCAAATATTATACGTAATTTACCATTACTAAACTTGTATTCTTAAAGGTTGATCGATTATTGACTATTGCGTTACTGTATTATTTGCCTATTGTATCATTAAAGTTTACGTTAACTTCACCCGGATTTTATTATTCACCCTGGACAACTTAATAAAACGCCAGAATTCTATTATTGCTTTTTGGATGCGAGTCTGCTTGTGTTTCCATTATATAGTCAGTCTATCTTGTTCGGAGATAAAATGGCGTGTGAGCAACCGGGATTCATTATCTGTTAATATTGACTTACGAAAACTTTGACATTTTTTTCACAGCAATTCAAAAATTGCTTCCGTTCTCTCGCAAATACTTCTCACCATCATTAGATCTTCAGTCCTGAAACTAGTTGGACGCCTACCTAGATTGTTCTCTATTCTGAGCTAACATACACATTTCTCTGAGATTCCCACAGCCTACATCTTTCACTATCTGTGTGCAATAGTTTAATCTAGGTATATCTCTACCTCTATTTTTCCTGTCTCTGCTTCTAATCTATTCCGCACTATTCCCTCATCCTTTAGAACGTTTTCTATCGTCTTTTGTCTCCTATTTTTACTGTTTTCCACATATTTCGTTCTTCCTCCGCTATTCTAGAACCTCTTGTTACGGTTCAATTTTACGTAACGCGTTTCCGAATTTTTAAATATACTTCGTTCCCAAATACGACGCCTATGGTTTATTTCCTTATTGTAATTTATCAAGTTTCGTTCATAAATTCAAGTTTTAATTCTTGTATGTTGATAACGTGCATAAAACTAATCCTTATCACTTCAATACGAGTCGTGATTATTTGTTCTATTCTTAATTTGATCCTCGACGCTTGGTAACGTGCATCTTATTGTGAACTAATTTGTAGTTCCGCCCTTATTATTTTAATTTTGGGAAATTGATGATCCGTTATTTAAGAGCGAATTATTAGTCAAGATTTTATATTTGCTGTGCTCTTTTGAGAATTTTATAGAAGTTCGAGGTAAGGTTATTTGTAATTTTTATGCACGTAAACTTCATACAGTTGTTATCTTTGTAGGACACACATTTGTAAACTCGTTGATAACGTCGAGTTTTGTTCTTATGATTTAAGCCCGTTTTGTAAAGGAACCGCAAAACGGTAAAGTAAATAGTAGGTGTGTTCACATCTAATTATAACATTTTAGGGTCGCAGTTTTGCAGTTTACAGTTTGCAGTTTTACAGCTTTGTAGTTTGCAGTATTGTAGTGCTTGGTATTTCAGTCTGGTACATTATGTACGTATTTTATCGAAACAAATTCAGGCGTACCTGCAAGATACGATATCCGCGCTCAGGACCTGTTCTGGTAAGATCTTTCCATATTATATTTTGATTGTACGTGCCGCTAATCTGGTATCCATGCTTTCCACCTGCAGATAACATTATAGAGCCATCTCACATTATAACTGATATTGTAATTTATTTTAATATCATTTTTGTAACAGTTGTGCGTCGGAGGGCGGCTCCGTGGCGTAGTGGTATGTGTGTGACTGCTACGCCCAAGGTCCCGGGTTCGAATCCCGACACGGTCCGCTTGAAAAATGTTAGGCGAGCATTTTTCACAAAAATACACCCTCGTTCGGATGAGAGGTAAAATGGAGGTCCCGTGTGTGAGTGTTGTCACGCACGTTAAAGATCCCTACCTTGCTTGGAACAGCAAGGTTTCGGCAAAATTCCAAATTTTCCAGGTAAGAAAAAACTCGCTTCCTGGCCAATGTAGTACCTTCGGGTGGAGCATTGGAAAATCAAATGTAATGTAGTTGTGCGTCGGAATTAATTTAACCCACGAATTATTGCACACATTCGTTTGATAGATATTTTTATCTGCATAATCGTACGCACAAGCGTTGGTACCACCGCGAGCAGCGTTCGACTGATTATGAATTTATACAGAGCGAACCTAATGAAAATATACTGCAGCCATTTAATTTCTAATAAGTGTTAGGTACATATTGAAAAGTACGTTGGTTTCATTAACCCAATCGCTTGCATTTAAGCTTTATTATGATGTAATTTTTTTATTATGTTCAACCCTATGAATATTAAAAACCATAACTGTGTCAGTAAACTATTATATGTTATTTGTAATTTCTTGTTGTCGAGTTTTATGTCCGTTAAGCATCTACAGATTGCGTGAAAAATTTCCTAGATTGATTTCGCGGGAGGCGTACAGTTCCGATTTAGGTGGCACTCTCCAAGACTCTTGTTCACCGTGTCGACCTTAGGTTATTTGTATCTTGGTGCAAACTCCCACTCCCCCTCACCGACCAGAGTCTAGTCGTGGTAAAATACGGTTACTCCTGCGGCTAACGGTGTGTATGTTTTTTGTGTTAGGAAACCGTGTTACTCTTTGTCCATAATATTTTCATCATACGTCTGTAGCACCACATTAGAAAGACTACTATCTTTTCCTGTCCGCTTCTCCTGTTGTCCAAGTTAGTTACAAATGTGATAATTTCGAAAGATATGGGCTATACAGGATAATCATAACTATTTATTAAGGACTTTCGAAAAGTGAACTTTGAGCAGAGAGGCTTCCTATGATTAATCTTCCTTCGTTTTGAGTTACTCAAGTCAAGTTCTTTTCGCATTTTGGCGTCAACTTGCTGGTTCATTTTTCATTACCACGTCGAGAATCTGGGGTGTCAAAGGCTTAAAAGTGTATTTGTCTTTTTATTTGCATCGCTATCACGGCGCAGCACCTTCAATTGGTTCCGGATTAACCAGACAACGCCGTTCTAGATGATTTACGCCCGTTAATTGATAGGGGTGGCGCTGTGATCAACTATTTATTATGATTACAGTACAAAATTTTGAAAACTGTATCCTGTATAGACCATATTTCTAGCCATTCTATACCACCTTCTGTGCTTTATTTTGGTAACCTGTGAAAAGCAAGGATGTAGTCCTCGTTTCTTCGGACCATAGACGAGCAAGTATTATACTACAAATTACCATCTACTCAAATTGAGCCTATCTTAAATTCACGTTCCTTAATTTACATTAGCATCTACCACGATAACAGACACTAGCTCACGACAGGCCTATAGCTGCTATTTCGGAACCTGCCTCCTCAGAACTTCTGCACAACCTCTGCTCTCAGTAGCAAGTGTTTCGGTAAATTAAATGGGACTTTTGGTTCCGTTAGTCCAAGGAATTCACACATGCTACATCAATGTTTCAAATGGCACACAAATTTTCCTGTTGCTGATTTAAGCGACTTAGTACTAATTAAGGCAGATACTGTTCCACCTCTTCAATGGTACCCTAGATGTATTGTGGTTCTGCATCCTGAAATTAATGAGGTCGTTCGGTTTGTGATCCTTAAAACGGTACATGGCAAACAGAGGTGCTTGATTGCAAAGTTGGACCCGTTTTCTTTTGTATAATTATTCTTTTAATAATGTTGCATATTTTTAGTTGACTAAATATGTTTGGTTTTAATAAGTACTAGTGTAATATATTGTTGTTGTTGTTGTTGTTTATTATGGAAATTTGAAACTATACCTAGGTTATAGGCTCAACCTAGTTTTTGGCTAGGGGTGGAGCATCTTCATTGTTGGGTCCTCTGACAGGTTATATGTTCTCGTTGATGTGGGCGGAGGTTAAGTCATGTAAGTAAGGGAAAAGGTAAAAGCTTAAGAAAATGGCTATTTACTGGTTAGTCTGTCTTTTGGGATGTGCAGTTGAAGGGGGTAGTAAGTGGCAAGATAGGTAAAGTTTGAGAGGAGGTTGAAAGGGTCCAAGTTGATTCGCAGTCTAAAGTTGTGTCGAATGGGTACAAGGAAGAGCAGTGGTAGAGTAGGTGGTGGGGAGTTTCACGCGCATTATTTAAAGTACATGAAAACAGTGATGTTTGTGGCGTGTGGGGGGACACGGTTCTCAAGCTCTTGCCAAAGAACTAAAGTGCGATCCTGTAAGGTAGCTGGTCTGTTGTGTTCGAGATTTTGTAGTTGAATTACGGTTCGTAGTTGGTAGTCAAGTGGTGAGATTTTTAATTGCACGCAATAGCGTAACTACGATTTTTGGGCTACCTCCGCAAAAATTATTGTATGCGCCCCCTTTAGGATTTATTAATGGTGATGTTTTTCCGTATTTTCGAATTATAGTACCTATAGAGAAGAATTAAATACATTATATAGTCAAGTGCTTTATTGTACAACTAAATTATATGCATTAAAAACTTTTAATCTAATTTGTGAAGTGGAGTTCGGAACATAATTTTTTATTTTGAGAAAAATCTCTTCGCATCTGCAGTGGTAACAAGTAAAGTTAGTGCAGCATTAAGGTTGTTATTGTGTTTGGAAAACTGCTAGAACTGTAGACTTGGAAAGTACTAAATATTCTAAGAATTGTAAAATACCGTTAACAATTTATAATTTGAATTTCTTATCGTTTAGGCTTCTTTGCACTTAGACCCCCCTCCCCGCATCACGGGGGCTAGCGAAGATGTAGTTACGCCACCGATAGGGCGTAAAGAGCGCATGTAAATGTATTAAGTAAGCTCTTGAGATGTATCAGAGGAAACGTCGGATCATCGAATTTAATGCTCGTGAAGAGTATGGTGTGGTGAGAGTGAACCAGGAGTCGGCACCATAACGATGAAGGGATAATTATACTATTGAAGATGAGTCTGGGGGTTGGACGAGTTTGGTGAATGTATTCAGGTAAAGATTGCTATATGTAGTTTAAAATAGACTTTGTTTTAGTTCGTAATTTGAGTAAGTGAGGATCCATGACTAGCAGGTTTATAGGTTAATGCCGACGTAAAAAACAGAATTAAAAGGGGGAGGGAGTACGTAGGCGAATATGAAATTTTAGACTTCTTCTAAGACCAATTAGTAATAGTAATTTGGATGCATGATGACACATTGGTTGTTTGTTAGGGATGGAGCAGGATTCAATTTGTTCGATTAGGATTGATGAGGTTATTTCAAGGGCGGGGTGAATTGCCATGGATCAGGAAAGTTAGGTCATCAGCATACGCAAAAGTGGAAGTGTTAAGGATACTGAGATCGAGTATAAGATTAATTGCTAGTTCCACAGGACAGGAGTATGGAACCTCGAGTTATTGGTTTGAATATAAAGTGAATTTGGTTCTTAGGGTAGTTGTTTGTGAGATAAGATTTTATTAGTAATCAGTATTAGTACCTTATACATTCTTGGTTTGTAGATTAATATTTCTCTACCCGTTTTGTAAATATTTGTTACCATAATTTTTATGGCGATAAACCTTCAAGTGCCATTTGATTGAGCATGTGTTCGTCTTGTAAATTGTAAAACTAGATTTTTTATCTGTAATGTGCTGTCTGTTGACTTTAGAATATCGGACAACTCACGCTTTCCTATCTGAATTACCTTCGTTTAACTAATAAGTGCTATATATACACAACACCCGAACTATATAAGTTTGAAGGTGTTAGGCGCAGTTCCTGCATTGGAATATTTCCGTTCTACCTAATTGAATTTCTATATTCCTTACTGTATTCACAGTCATTTGAGTATTTATTAACAATTTCGACTGCCGTTTCAATTTAAACGGTTGCTTATCTATCACCCCGTATAATTCTATTAGAATATTTAATTATGATTTAAAACATTTAAATCTATTCTATTTTGATATAGCGTTACAATGTGGTGTTCCGTTATCAACAACATTTGCTTTCTGAAATGATATGCTTGAATTATTTAAAAGTATTACCACAACTTTTATATAAAATGGGTTTCCTACATATGTGATTAGCGAGTTCGATTAAATTCGAATTTGTCGGTTTCTTTATCTACATATTTAACTACATATTTAAAATACCATACATTGCAATTCGATTATTAGACGTTCGTCTTTCCTGGGATTAAGGCAGAATTTTGCTTTCTGGCTTCAAGGCGAGGCAGAATAAGAATGGGTATGATCCGAAGTCTTAGTTAAACCAAATAGTCAGCGTGTCTGTACACCCATTCTGGCCGACGATTTTGGTTTTACGGACCCCTTTCCTGATGGTTCAGCTACGCATACAGAAAAGGATGAAGTTTTCCTACTTACGACCACAATAGTTCCAGCGGTTTTTTAAGGTCATTATTGTTCGTAAAAGTGCAAGCTTGGTCACATCAATAAAAAAGTAATGCTTTAGATACAAAAACAAGAAATAAGCAATTATACGACTTGGAGGATTCAAGACGTGAATTCCTATTTAGTCACCTTACATGTGATTTTCCAATGCTCCACCCGAAGATACTACATTGGCCAGAAAGCGAGTTTTTTTTTTACCTGAAAAATTTTTAATTTTACCGAACCCTTGCTGTTCCAAGCAAGTTAGGGATTTTTAACGTGCGCGACAACACTCACATACGGAACCTCCATTTTACCTCTCATCCGAACGAGGTCGTGTTTATGTGAAAAATGCTCGCCTAACATTTTTCAAGCGGATTGTGTCGAGATTCGAACCCGGGACCTTGGGCGTAGTACTCACCCACATACCAACTACGCCACAGAGCCGCCCCTAGTTAGTCACCGCTACCTCCAAGGCGGTCGTCGTGACTAATAGATACAAGTTGCGATACACCAAGGTGGAAGTGTAGGAGTAGGTGAGTTGTATTGTGTTCGCTATTTGGTTCCTGTGACATGCGATGACAAGCGCGATTTTAGTCCGTCCCATTCATACTGTATTTGACAGTATAATTGCGCGCGAAAAATTTAATCCTTAAAAGTTTCCAAGTACATTCGACTTATTCAAACACTTATAGTAACGAGGGAAAATGTCTCATTTATGTTTTGGGTTTCCTTATGTGGTAGATTTCGGTTTAATTAATCTTAGACATAAGTTTATGTAGATGCTATTATTACATAATTGTGGACATTACTCCGGAAATGCATTTCAGTAGTAAGAGGTTTTTCTTTTCTTGCTTGTATACTATTAAAAACTTTTTGTTTATGTTTATTTATCAGAAGTTTACTTTTAAGGAGTGTTTGTAGACAATATATAAGTATACATCTTTGGCGAACATTTTGAATATACATAATGTTCGGTCTTTTTATTATTTTATTAAATTTAATTTGAAGACGACCCGCTTCCTGTACCCTATTAATGTAGACATTGGAAAAACGCATCCTGAATATAACATCCCTTTATCACGAAGGTTACGCGAGATCAGTTTTAACAGGTAGAAACTTGTTTCGTTTTCCCTGCACCCCTAATTACAGTGTATGAAGAGAGTCATTGTTATTCGTTCGAAGCGGTAAGACGTTATTAAAGCAACATACAGTTCGGTGTGTTTTCGAAGCTTTTTTTATGGTTCGTTTTATATTATAAAAGATTAATTATTGTGTAGTAATTGGAATAAAGGGTTGTGGTTACACAAGTGTTATGGCCATAACAGTGTGAGCTTTGTGAGTGATAAGAAACTTGTCGTTCAATGGATATTATTTCGTCTCGTCTTGCAGAGGAAGCACTACCACATCATTAAAATACAGTCCTCTCATTCGTCGTGCTATCAATCGTTGGACCAGCAAACTTCGTCGTCGATAGTATTTCAAGGTATGTAAATTGCTATATTCTAGCTACATCCTCATAGGTACGTTCACATAAAGTATTTAAAGGTTGTTTTAAGCAAGTAGCGTAACACAGCCACTCAAATTTGTTTTAATTTTCTTTAACTTGTGTTACATTCCAAATTTGGACATGTACACTTTTAAATTTGTGAGTGAATTCACGCCATTATTTTTCAAATAAACTTGTTAAATTTCCGCCATCCCGGACAGTTGCGTCCGTGCAAAAGAATGCGCAGGCGCGAAAAAGGTACGTGCGCGGTTTGGACACGACATGAGACTATTAGCCAACGAGACGTCGAACGGTGACGTTTGCCTGTGTCTTTTCTCTTTCAGAATGTAGGTTTCCTTTTAGGCAGGTTAAACATTCCCAGGAACATCAAATTAGGTGATTTATTCATAATTCAACAGTTTGCACGATTTATATTACGTATATACATACTTCAAATTTCAATCATAAGGCAAACGTCGATGTTATCAATCGCTGGTATAGTTTACGTATACTGCCTAAAACACCAGAGAGTTATTGCAACGTTCATTTTACCAATTTTTAAATAAAGTTTTCCCATATTTGACATTTACACATGTGCAATTAACACACCTTTAATGTTTGTACTTTATTAAAATACAAGACACCTTTATTTAATTTAAATACAGGCAAGGAATGCTTTTATTTAATGCGCCTTAATTTTGACATATACCAAATGCCTAACGTACAAACTTACATTTAATTGTCTGCTTTCTGTATAAATATTGTGAAATTAAATGGCTGTTTGTAGTGTTGTTTCCGTAATTAAATTTAGAGATATAATGTCCAAGTTTATAACACGAAAAAAATATAAAACGTCAACGCTCTAAATACGAGGATGCTGTTTTGTAATGCTTTCCCTAGAAGTAAGGTGTAAAAATCCTTTTGAAAACAGATATGCTATAGGCTTGGGAAGAAGTAAAAAACAGTGTCTTGAAGTAAAATCAAAGAGTATTCCGTGAAAAAACTTTGACAACACATACAAATGTTATCGAATCAGTGGGAAATAAAAAACTCAAATAATAAATAAAAGACTTATCTTTGTGTGAATAGAATTTTTTGATCTTTACCAATATAGTTAAACATGTATTATAAGTCACCTTATCATAAAAGAAATTAATTCTTTATTCATTTTTAAAACATAACCTATAGATATAGAATACTAAACATATATGTCAAAATAAAGAATAAAGGAAAAAACACTTGCTCTGAAATAGTGTAGGAAATTGAGCTATGTAGTACTAGCGCAGCTTGAAATTTTCAGGAATTTTTAAGAATACTGTCGATGTTTTAAATTTATGATTTCCATAGCAACGTGCGATGTAAAGCCACTATATAAACATATAAATTCTAGCTATAGCTTAATCAGTTAAGTGAAAAAATTTTGTAGTAAAACCATGCAAACGGTTGCACCTAGAGCACGAAATTATCTTAGCGACCTCGAGAATATATTGCTTCCCTCGCAAGCGATCTATGCAATAAACTTTCTCTCGGTACGCTAAAAAACAATTTCGCGGCCTTGATATACAGATAACTATTTAAACACTACCATGTACTATATATATATATATATATATATATATATATATATATATATTAGCGTTAGATTCTTTACTGCTGCATGTATTTTAAAATAACGATTTCAATAAAACTTTCGAAAACAAAACGTTGATCGTCTATTCGTAGACTATAGTTATAGAAGACACTTCTACGGTACTTGAAATTTTGAACTTATACTTTGAACACTTTGATATTATCACCAGTAATGTAACTAGTCTTTTGTTGGGGGGTGGGGAGGTGGTGGCAAATGAAATAGCCATTAATAAAATAAATAAAATTTTATTGGTATATAAAAGGAACTATGTACTGATTTATACCTTTTGGTAATAATTTTTAAAAAAATTTTCTACCTAAAACAATTACTTCATTTTACTTCTATTCCATCAGATAATATGTATTTCTAAAGAATAAGGTATCCTCTACATAGCACAATTTAAAAGTCCAACTTTTTTTAAGGAAACATTCGGTATATTACTGACTTTCAGATTCCTTAAGTTCTAATAACATTAGGTACCAATTTTCAATTGCTTGAGATATTAACCGATAAAGTTTGGTACCGTTTATACTAAGACCTGTAAACAATTTATTTAATTTTTAGCATTCAGTAATTCGCCAAAAGTGTTAAATCTTGAACTTTGGCACGATTTGTCGGTCGGTCAAATAAAAATTTAAAGGAACTAGAACAAAGACAATCAATCAAATTATAGATCAAAATTCAATTCCAAAAGTTTCAATTTCTCAAAGTAAAAAAGGCTATAAAAATCCGTCTGTAACAATTTCATATACATTGAAAATTGCTAAACACTTTGTACTTTTGTCACATATTTCTAGGATTTTTTAAAGAATCAAGAATTAAATGATATATTACGGTATGTTCCACAAGTATCTTGATTGTAACTCAAAATCATTATACTCTAAACTCAAACAAAAGAGTGATAGTTATTTGTTGAAAACAACTGAAAAAAATATCTTCTCATTCACTGAATGAAAGTCGGGCCGGCCCGAAATTTCGGGCGGGGCAGGCCCGGCCCGAGTCCATCCCTAGAGAAGTCCTTTTATCGTCTTTGGCCCATACCCGCAACTTTTTAGCTAGCACGGCATTCTTTTGATTCCTTTTTATTGCGGTATTCGGTGCGGACTATTTTCGTTGCGTACGTTATTTTTTCTTACCCACGGAATACCGTGACAAAGGTTTCGCTTATAGTATTTCCTAACTTACAACTACATTACTTCTCTAACATTTGTTGTTTATTGAAGTTAATCGTACAATTATGCAATTTCAATATGTTACGTGTTGAGTTGATACTTACTCCTGAAAACTTTTTGATTTTTACACTACTAATTTGTCAGGGTGCAATAGCGTTTTATTCGGCACAATAAATCTATAAAAAAATATAAGGAACAATACTAGTGTGTTTGGAGGCCGAACATGAAGTCGGTTCAGTCAATTTAAATTTTACGTAACTTTTTGTTTTGAAATTGAATATTAGGAACAAAATGGAAACCAAAACTTAATTTTTACTTTAACTGAATTTTAAAAATTTGTTTAAACATTTTTGTTCATGACATTACAGTTTAACTTTAAGGTGTAATTAGGGTGTATTTTAGGCGCTATGTATAACCATTTTAAAATTTACGCCGCTCTACGTTGTGGTGCGAATCTGATGCACTTTATGTTACAAGTGTTTCAAGTAGTATGTCATTAATCAAAAAATATTTTTGCTGTATATTACGGACGAGAAACGTTGTCGATTTTTTGCATTAGTCGTAGTAAAGGAATATATACGAACTCCGCAGAAAAAGTTAATTGTAATTAAAATTTTATTTCAAAATAAAATAGCATTATATCTAAGGTCAGAAACGATGCCCTTGAATCGTCCAGATGCGAGCTTTTAACGTTATAAATATCTTAGATACACGAACACGACGACTACAAGTATTATTAGAGTGCCAAAAACTATTACATACATCCAAATCAGTTAACATTTTGTAACTCAACTGAACCCACCGGAACCGTATAACAGGCAGACGCACCGAATTTAATAGTAGAATAATGCAGGAAATTGAAGAAAATTAAAAACTAGGATCGCGGCCAAAAATTCTGATAGCGCATTTGATTTGTTTGGACAGTTTCCACAATCGCTACAATCGTCGAAAACCAAAATAAATTTTAAGTCTAAACAAATTCGTGCAATAACCGAATTTCAGTATAATAATAGATAAAGAATGTTTGTTTTAATTTATGCTAAATTTCCTAACCAAATAATATTTCATTAGAAACGTTACAAATAAAGCCTATCTGATTAAAATTCTTTGTTTCAACTTAAAGCTCGACTCTTTAAAGTACCAATTTGACAAGTACCGTTTACAGAATTTCCTTAACCAGTACTAAAAGATGTTGAATTGAAAGGTAAAACTGACATGTCCTATTACTTTCAAATATTGGTATCATCATCGGTTTCGGTTCTGCACAATTCCGCCATGAACATAATGCTTGAATTTCCACTTTATCTAAGCAGCACGAATGTGAGACTATTTGCCGATGTCTAGTTTTCTGTTTCTATTTTTTTATTTATCTTTTCCTGTCAAGATTCTTTTCCCATTGTCTAGAAATTGCAAATAAAAATTGGCATTTTTCTTTTTACATGTTCCAGTGTTTTAGGTTTTTTCTAGAAAGCTATTTATTTGAGGTCAAGAATTGACAGCTAAGAACAAGTCGCCCCGTCATATCACTTACTAAATCTGTTTTGCGAGTTTCCTGTATTTGCTTTGTGCGTGTTTCGCTGAATGCTGATTATCCATATCTCGCTAGCGGCGATATATGGTATGAGTAGGTATGTTTCGTTTCCAGACAACATTTTAACGTTATCTGACAGCCTGTTTCGGCGAGTCATGCTGTCGTTAATTTCAGGAGATGGTACCCTTCGTTTATAATAATTTATGCATCTTAATCACATAGGAATTCGTTTGATCGGTTTCAAATTTCAAAATTTTTTCGAAAGTTACTAGATATGGGAAAAATACAGAATTGACGAATTCTTTATTTCCTCGTAACTATAGGCTGCTAACTAAAATAGAATGCTCAAATTTTGCACATTATGGTACTTCGCCATTTAGCTACAGATTGTGAACATAGATTTTGTCTAAAGCACATAATTTGCATGACGAAGTTCAATTTTTTATTCTCTAATAGCCGCCATATTGGATTTTTACATTTTTGAATTGCTGACAAAAATTCTTTCCAAAGAAGTATATCATGACTATGTTTGATTGAATCAAAACATTAAAAATTGGTCGTAGTAGATTTTAATTCCCATTATCACAAAAAGACAATAAATTGCTCTAAGCATTAGAGACGTCAAAGTTTGTTCTTTATCTTATGTTTCAAGTTCGTATAAATTGTAAAAATTTGAACAAATCATTTGCGTGTGAAATGGATGGCTTTTTAACGGTGATAAATATCAAATGATACAATATTTCATTCTTTCTAGAAGGAATACTAAGTCTGCTGGACTATATTTAAACAAATATCCAAATAGATACCACCCAAACAGATGTATGTTCCGGCGATTAAAGAATAGTTTAATAAATTATGGAAGTTTTGTTCTGTATAAAAGAAATACGCGAACTAAAAAAGATAACGAAAACTGTTTACAATAGGGATACCACGGGCCCGAGCTTTGGCCCGGCCGGGCCCGAATATCAAGCCGGGCTTCGGGCTGGACCGGCAAAAATTTTTTCGGACCCAAGCCGGGTCAAGCACGTGTCGGGAACGGGCCGGGCCGGGCCAGACACCTCCCGCTTTTCGGCCTATTTAGGGCCGGCCCGAAGTTTATGTAACAAAATCTAAAATTTATTGATTTAGTAAAAGATTCCATTTAAAGATTTCTTTAGTTGTCTCTTAAGCAAAATTATAATTAACGTACCTTTTAATATATCATCCAGGTTCAGTTACACACATATTGGTAGGTATGTGATAATGAAAGTAAATCGAAAACAAAAATGTGTTGATTTACACCGATTTGTGAATTTCGATTTTCTTTCGATAAGTAATATTCATTTCTTTCCACTTTTTTCAAGAAATTTGAAATAGAAATTGACCGTGTTATATTTAATTAATTTGAAGGAGTATTGCAACGTATGTTAATTGAGCTGGTTTATTTTATTATACTTATTAATTAACTTAATATTGTGGCCTCGCACTAAAGATTATTTATGAATAAATCGAAACCACTCTGAATACAGAGTATAACAAAATAGGTGTAAAACATTTCAGGGTGTGTATTTTTGATAGTAAAAAATGTCACCTTAATTTCAATTTTGTAACTTTTTTAATGTTTGTAAAAAAAATAAAAAACAATTTTATGTATCCCCTTTAAGGGGCTGTATCTTAACAAGGGATACTCCAATAAAGTTTCTTTATATGAAAGACCCTATCTCTTTTACGATGAGGAATCACCCCCTGAAATGTTTTACACTTATTTTGTTACACACTGTATATAAAAATATTAAAAACTGCACGATTACAAAAAACCAACTCAATTATATTTAATTATTTGAATGTATCTTTTGTTGAAAACATACCGAATACAATGCGATTAGTTTTTTATATCTTTAAATAACAGATGGATATAGAAAATTAAAATGTAAATACTAAATAATATTCTATGTCGCGGCTCCTAAAAAGGTATAAAGAAAAATCGTGATATTATAAAGGGTATATACAAAAATAACGGAATAGAGTAAATATTATTTTAACAGAGGCGTCTCTAGCTCCTGCTATCTGCAGAGCTTAGGCCAATAATGAGGACCCATAAAATTTATAATTTGCATTTTAGGTCGCATATTTTAAACAGCTGTAGTAGTTGGTGCATGCAGTAGTAGTTTAATTTTAGAGGTTTTTGCTGCATCGACCTTAATCCTACTAGGACTTATTTTCATCAAATAGTACGAACTAGCAAAGAATGTACCTGATTCCAGCGTGCTTCAACAAAAGCTGTGTAAATTTGGATTTGTCATTTCAAACAGTTTTATTATCCCTTTTACGCACTAGGAGGCATGCGCATGTGTTTATTTTTATTTTGGTAGGTCTTTGCATTTTTTTGACTTCCTTTGCACTTAGAGTTGCTTGACCCATGATACAGACATTTATTGCAGGTGCGACTATTTCGGCTTCTTTCTTGATAAATATAAATAACCTGAATTGGGAGACTGCATCATTTCCGTTTCTGCACTCTGATTTAAATCATAAAGATTTCTTTATTTAGTGCACTGTTTTAAAAATATTATAACCAAGATTCTAAATTTTGAGCTATCCGTTTTCAATCACAATGTCTGATTTCAATAGTGATGATAGCGTGGGGGGGATCCGGATTATCAACCTCGACGAAGTGAATCGGTAACGGACAACACACAATTTGGAGACATAGATGAAAGTTCACGAAATATACATTTAGTGTCAGACAATTCTAAAACGTGGAACAAATTTAGTAAGTTTTTGAGTTCATCCCAAATTCAAAAAAAGTAAAAACTGCAAAATGTAAGATATGCCAAAAGAAAAAGTACGATCAAGAATTTAAAGTGAAAAATTCAACTACATCCAATCTTAAAAAGCATTTAAAAACAAAACATTTCAAAGAACATCGACATCTCTATCCACAGACTGAAGACCGAGCTGAAAACGAAGTTGCAGGTGTATCTAGTACAGTGTCTCATCAAAGAACCATTTCGGAAATGTTCCAGTGCAAGATAAGTGTGAAACCTACTTTTCCATTTTTTAAGAGTTAAGAAAATTCCATTTAATTAACCATATAACCGTAACAATTCATACAATGTTATCGAATAATGCCTGTTTTTATCTTTAAAAAGTACCACACATGTGTGTAGTAATTAGCACTGCTAAGGTGTCAGGTCAAAGAACTTCATTTTTAAATTGGTTTAATTTTTGTTTTCATTTTATTATTAACATTAATTGAACATTTTTTACTTCCGTTTTATTGCAATCGCCAGGATAGTAAAAGCTTTTAAGTGAACCTAAACAAAAACCTGGAAAAACAGCCGCAAAAAAAAACAACGGATAAAAAAGTTGTAAAACTGAAAAAAAGTCACTGATACGAGAAATTAATTATTATCCTTTAAACTGTTTAAAATTCTTATATTGTATTCGAATTGTCTAAATTATAGTGTAAGTAAGTAGATGTAAAGTGGTAACTAATAAATTTTTTCATATGAATTGTAGTTTCGAAGTTTCGGCAGACAAAACACGTTGCCAGTTATTTCATTAATTCAATATGAAAAAATTATTATAAAACACTCACAATAATAATACCATATAAAACATTCAAACTTTATTTACAAATTACTGTGCATACATAAATAAAGTACACGTGCAAATACATGCAGTTTTCTTTTCCTATGCTTTATCCCGCACAGCCTATATTTTCCGTCATCTTTTTCTTTCGTCAATTTTAATCCATGGAACTTTTTCTTTTATATGCGGTTTATTTTAGGGTTTTTCGAGTTTTAAATAAGTATGTATTGTTATACAGCTTGCTTATTTACATAATTTCGGGTATAAATAAAAATTGGGTTTTAATATACAGTGTGTACAGTATAAAATGCAGTACATGGGGATCTTGGAAACTGTAGGAGATACGATCTTGGTTAAATGAGACAAAAGTTGCATAATCATGAAGCATTCTCAGATCGGTTTTCAAATTTCAAAAATTTTTCATAGGTTACTAGATAGAGGCAAAAAACACAAAATTGACGATTTCTTTATTTGCTCGTAGTTAGTCTACTAATTGAAATAGAATGTTCAAATTTGGTTTCATCATAGTAATAGCCCATTGCGCTTCACATTTTCAACTTAGATTTTGTCTAGGGCATCTAGATTTTGCGTGACGATGTTCAACTTTTTATTTTTAAATAGCCGCCATATTGGATTTTTACATTTTTGAAATGCTGACAAAAAACCCTTTCCAAAGAGGTATAACATGGTTATGTTTGATTGAATCAAAATACTAAAAATCACATAATTATGTTTTGGTCGTAGTAGGCTTTAATTTCCATTACGACAAAGAGAAACAATTGCTCTAAAAATTTTAAACTCAATTTTCAGTGGTAATAAAAACAGTAAAAAACGTAGAAAATTGAAAATAAATCTGTATTAATCAGAACTTACATAACTATGCATTAACAAAGAATAAATACAAACTAGCATCTATTCAATACAAAATATTATTTAAGCTGTTTTTAGTTGTCATTCATGTTCAGACAAATGCAAATTAACAATCAAGCAAAAAATATAACAATAGTCAGTCACATGAATTCATTATTTATTTTAAATGTTCAAATAACCCCCCATTTTGTTGAACACACAACCGACACCTTTTATAAACATCTTTACAAGATCGTCTTATCATAGTTGGAGTTATTTTATTTACGGCCTCTTGGACTGCTTGTTGTAATTGGCCTACATTATCATACGTTTTTGAGTACACACAACTTTTTAAAGACGTTGAATCCCCATTTAACTTGATGTCTATCTTGGCGGTTCAAATGTGGATTTTCATCTGACCAAAAAATTGTATTTTTGCGGTTGAACATACCACAATTCGTAAATCGACTTTCGTCAGACCACAAAATTGTATATGCAAAATTTGAATTTTCGTTGCACTTTCTGATGTACCAAGCCTAAATTCCATTCTTCGAATTTGATCTTCAGTACGCAATCCCTGACATGGTCGTTCATGATATGGATGGTACTTGAAACGTTTTAAAATAGCTCTTTCCGTAGAATGAGCAACACCTGTTATATTCTGAATTTGTCTAAGAGAAGTACGAAGATTTTCGACAACTGTTTGTAAAACGCTGTTTTCATTATTTTTTTTAATTTGCCTATTTCTCTTAGACAAGCCAAAACTACCATAATTTATTAAATTATTTTGTAATCTCCGAAACATACATCTGTTTGGTTGATGTTTTTCTGGGTATTTATTTAAATACAATTCAGCGGCTTTAACATCATTCCTTCCAGAAAGAATACAACATTCTAACATTTGATATTTATCACGGTTAGTAAAGCGATCCATTTCAAGCGCAAATGCTTTGCTTAAATTTCTATGTAAATTAATTAACTGTTTTTTTAAACTGCACTACTTGAAACATAAAATAAAGGACAAACCTTGACGTTTCTCAGATGTTGAGCAATTGTTTCTCTTTGTCATAATGGAAATTAAAGCCTACTACGACCAAAACATAATTATGTGATTTTTAGTATTTTGATTCAATCAAACATAACCATGTTATACCTCTTTGGAAAGGGTTTTTTGTCAGCATTTCAAAAATGTAAAAATCCAATATGGCGGCTATTTAAAAATAAAAAGTTGAACATCGTCACGCAAAATCTAGATGCCCTAGACAAAATCTAAGTTGAAAATGTGAAGCGCAATGGGCTATTACTATGATGAAACCAAATTTGAACATTCTATTTCAATTAGTAGACTAACTACGAGCAAATAAAGAAATCGTCAATTTTGTGTTTTTTGCCTCTATCTAGTAACCTATGAAAATTTTTTAAAATTTGAAAACCGATCTGAGATACCCTCATGATTATGCAACTTTTGTCCCATTTAACCAAGATCGTATCTCCTACAGTTTCCAAGATCCCCATGTACTGCATTTTATACTGTACACACTGTATATCTCTTTTCTTTTTATTTATTTCGGTTTTTAATATTTTGTATAATTGTAATTAAACTTGTTGTTTGTTTGTATCTCGTATTTTGTTAAAGCTCTGCAGTTGATTTTATCAAATTTATATCCATTTAGTCGCTTTTCTAAAAAGTGAATGCTCTGACCAACATATAACTGCCACATCCATCTTGACACAGAATTTTGTAATGATGTGCGTTTGTTTATTTTTAGGTGTTATGTCTTTCAATTTACAAAACCAGATTTTGTTTAGGTTATATCCTTTATGTGCTGAATTTAAATTGTATTGTTTAAATACAATTTGAAGATTTTCTAACAATCCAGTGATATAGGGCATGGTTATGTATTTTTCGTCATTTTTAGTGTGATTATGTTATTTTTTAATATTCCTATTATTATAACATTTATTAATTTGGTCAACAATGCATGTTCAGCTTTATCGATTGCGTTTTGTCTGTATTCAGCATCATAAATAGGTCTTTAGTCCTGGAACTGGTTAGACGTGTGCCCTCATTGTTTCCTATTCTGTGCTAATCTCCACATTTCCCTAAAATTTCCACTGTCTGTATGTTTCACTATCTGCGTGCAATAGTCTAATCTAGGTCTACTTGTACTTCTTTTTTTCTTATCTCTGCTTGTAATATATCGGGCACTATTTCCCATAATGCCTTAGAACGTATACTGCCCTTCCATTTCTCTTGTTTTCCGCAGCCATCTTTATTCCCTCACTATTTCTATAACCTCTTTGTTATTAATTTTGTCTGTCCATGCTATCATCCTCATACATCTGAAGCACGACATCCCAAAAGGCTTCTATTGTTTTTCTGTTTGTTTCTCCTATTGCCCCTATTTCATAGACGTACTGTGCTGTGCTCCACACATATGCTTTCAACAATTTTCTCTTTGTTTCTATGTTTGTTGTCTTCGAACATAGCCGCTGCTCTTTCTTGTTAGATGCAGTTCGATTCTCCTTCTATTGTTTATATATACCCTATTTCCCCGATATTCAATAGTATGTAAAGGGGGTTAAACAGCCTGCGGCTACCAAGATTCCCCAACACTTGAATATTTGTCGAATTAATAGTTTTCCAATATATACTTTCGCGCAATCAACATTAGTTGAAAGTATTTCAAAACCAATACCTGTAGTTGTTTATAATAATCATCAGATTTAAGTGCAATTATTTTTTCAGCATTAGGTTTTCCTCTTGAAACTGGTTGGACGCGTACCTTTACTTATATCTATTCTGAGCTAGAGTACATTGTTCCCTAAAATCCCCAAAGACTAGATACAGCTCTGTTCCACTTCTGTTGTTTTTTAATTATATTTTACCAAGATTAAGTGGTATATGAAGGGGGTTAAGCCACCTATGGCTTTCAAGGATACCCCAACACTTAGACATTTACCGAATTAATTAATAGTTTTCCAGTAAATCTTTTCACACAATTAACATTAGTTGAGAGTATTGCAAAACGAATACCTGTAGTTGTTTATAATAATCATCAGGTTTAAGTACAGTTATTTTTTTCGTCATTAGGTCTTCCATCTTGAAATTGGTTGAACACGCACCTCCATTGATTTCTATTCTGAGCTAGTCTGCATATTTCTCTGAAATTCCCACAGCCTACATCTTTCACTATCTGTGTGCAATAATCTAACCTAAGTCTACATCTACCTCTCTTTTTGCCTATCTCTGCTTCTAATATATTCCTCACTACTCCCTCGTGCCTTAGTATGTGGCCTATCATTCTATCTCTCCTATTTTTTACTGTTTTCCACATACTTCTTTCTTCCTCTGCCATTTCTAGTACCTCTTTGTTCTTAACTTTGCCTATCCATGATATCTTCATCATACATTCCAAAAAGCGGTCGGAACGGTAAAAAACCCGTAAAAATAGATAAGAATAATTTATTACCTTTCACAATCACTGTAAGATAGGAGACGGCGCCACAATAACTTTAGGTATTAAACAAAGACAGAAAGCGTACATAAATCAATACGAACGAGGTAATAAAATTGGACAATTTTGAACGCTAAGGAGGATTTCCCACAAAATTACGTCAGATAGGCGTATATTATTGGAAATGGAATCACGTAAATACTACTACATTCTAGAAATAGATAATTTGGTATATAAATGGAAGCGTTCATTAAAAAGATCATTCAGTCATTCATGAATTCGAACGAATTATTTACGTCGCGAAGACGTCATTTGAAGTATGCAATACACATACTGCAATTTAATATTTAAAATGTGACAGTGAATAAAGAAATATGTTTTAAACGTTATCTGCACATAAATATGAAAATTATTAAATATAATTATATACAATGAAGGTGGGTAATGCTTCGATATAAAAAGCTATTAAAAATTTTATTGACTAATTTCGAGGATGCACATTGGTATGAAGATTTAAATAAATATGCAAGACTTTGTAAACTGGGATTTGAACATCAATTTAAAATAAAGCCAAGAAGTCGAAGATATTTAATTGGAAATGCCCTTCGACAATTTTTGCAAGTATAATTCTTTTTAACATTATTTGTAACTGATCTTGAAATTTGTCATTTAAATCTAAAGACCAGGTCTTAATTATATAATAATTTTATTTTTGTAAGGATCTTTACCAGGAAAGTTTGTGTTCAGAGTTCGAAACACTCTGCCCTTTTAATAGATTATCTATCAAGGATTTTTTTGGCCAAAACAAACCTTACAAGCGTGAGAATCATAACCAGGTAAATTATCCATAAGAGAATAAATTTAGTTCTGTAAAATTAAAATAAGGTAAGGAACATTTTTATAAACAAGTAAATAAGTACTTCTTAGAAATTATTTTATGTTTCGAAAGAAACGATGTTGTAAATGTTTTATATGTTTTTGTTGAGAGAAAATATTTCATACTGTATAAATGCATCGTTGATATTGCTGTGTTTGCTTTCATTTTGAAAACTCCAACATTTCCGTTGAGGTAGCCAGGAAAAGTTAGAAAAGAAGGTAAGTGAATAATTTCAAATTTTACAATTTGCTGTATCTGTTTCACAGCACACTCTTTTGGTGACACCACAACACGCGAGGTTGTCACAGCACACTTTTAGTAACGCCACAACTGTTATTTTTGCAAACTAGTGAAGTAATTTGAAAATTTAGTGCATGTGAAATATTGAAAGTCATAGAGTATTTTACAGTTAATTTGATTTTTGCTGATTCTGACAGATCATAAGCAGACCTACATATTTTAAATTAATTTAGGAAATAAGAATTGTTTTAGAGTTTCAAATGTCGCCTTAAATGCTACTTTAAATACTACAAATACTACTTTAAATCTTGGTTCAAATTTTAAGCAACTTGAATTAAAATCTTTTAAAGTTAATTCCACTTCAATTGAATTCGTTGCAAATTGGTTTTTGGGTTTGTGCTGGGAAGATCGTGTGTAGTTCATAATAACATTAACAGGCGTTCGTGTTAATCCTGTATTCATATCGCATTTGCCTTAACTGACTTATGGTTTGTTCTTGTTTGTGCTTATTAACAGGCGTTCGTTGCTAACCCTGTATTCAAATTGGATTTACCTTAATTAAATTAACGATTGTTCTTGTTTGTGCTTATTAACACTCACTCGTGTTAATCCTGTAAATATCCCACTGCAGTTGTCATTAACTGATTTGTTATACATATAAATGTTTGTGGTTGTTTTTATATAGGAATATATAAATATTTGTTCTTGTTTGAGCTCATTAACACGTACTCGTGTTAATCCTGTAAATATACGCATTGTGTTTTGCATTAATGTAACTATTTTGCAAATTACTAGTGTAGGATTTAATTTTACAAAGAACTTTCAGGATGCTTAAATGCAATGTAGCATAAGCGTATAACCATGAATACTAATTAAAGTAGCGTGTGTTATAATGTAAATATTCTTAGCGTGTATTTAAAAGAATCATAAACATATTTAATCATTGAATTTAATAAGTGTAGCAAGGGTGTAAATATAAAGCTTTAACAATTTCTGTTTCATATTTAAAGTGTTGTCTAACTAATGTTTCTAAAAGCAAACAATGACCGTTATAGTTTTCAAGTGTAAATGTAACCTTCAAAAGTTACGTTATAGCAAAGAGGAGCATTTTCTAAAACTCTTTTCTAAGATTTCAAGCAAGATTGGATGTATACTGGCGAGAGTGGGAGCATTTAAACCGTTGGAATTCTACGGATTGTGTATAACAACAATACGAGTGGTTATAATTTTAACACGGTTTCCGAGTATAATTTGTAGATAAGGGGAGACAAACAACATCGAGTTCTAGGAAGAGTGGCAGGCGATGGCCACTTAAGAGAGATTTATTGTGTGTGCAATGGGTAATATTTAGTTGTCCGTTAGAATGCAGGGACCAAAATAGCAGAAGGAGGGTTATATATGGAATAAGTCGGAACAGGATAGAAATGTCACGTATCAAGTGTTAGTTGAACATGGAGGAAAAATAAATAAAGATAGTAGATATTAATGCATATGTGTAGGAGGGAGATGAGCTTATTTGAATGTTATTTAGAGTGGGTATTTCATCAAGGACAAATGAAACTTGCTAACAGTGGAACAAAGAAAGACTATCAGACAGAATAGGTATAGGACTTTGACAAGCATAGTTTTGAATATTGTTTAGAGAGGGTAATGTTTGGTTACTTCTGCAGGTGGCCAACATGCGCAACAAGGAAGGATTAGTTCGTTAGTATGGATACGAGTGGGAAAGAAATACAATGTGTCAATATAGACATATTTTGAGTAGGGTTATTTTGTCGGTTTAGAATGCAAGTGGTTAACTAAACAAAGAGGGATTATTTTGACAGAATTAGTAAAAGAAAGAAAGACATAATACAAAGCTCGTTAAGTTTGGGGTTCAGACAAGGTAGTGGGATGAGAACAGATTGAGGGTTAGACAAGGTAAGGAATAGAAGATTGAGGGCGTATGTTGAAGGGAGACGGCTATAATATGTGTATTATGGAAGGCGTGTTTTAACATTGACTTTTGCCAGTAGGGGCTAAATTTCGGAGAAGTAAGTGTCCGTTGAGAGATATACGGAGAAAATATCTACGTGAGCGGGTTTATGCCGGTGCAAAATTCCAGGATGTGAATGGTAGTTGATGTTTTGGTAAAGAAATTTCGAAGAAGTGAGTGAACGTTAGCTTATGAGTTTTAAGAATTGGGTAACCGTTGGAAGTTTACAGAGAAGCCTTGTTTGTTTGTATCGCCGGATTTTGCGAGAATTTAGAGGAACAGAAAAACCTATATAAGCACAAGGAGTTGGTGGGGGAGCTCTCTTCTCTTTACGCTTTTACTTTGTCGCTGACTATTACGTTAGTAGTAGTGAACGAGATTACAACTGACTTGTCTACAAGTGATATCAGTCTTCGAGTACAGTTTGAAATATAACTGACCCCAGTGGTGTTGAGTTCCAACCAGCAGTCAGCAAATGCATTATAAAAGCTTTTAAAAAAATGTGCAGCAGACATAAATAAGTAAGTACTAAGTAAGTGATATTTTGTTAGGTGTATAGTAAGCACATTAAATGGAGTAGAGGCCGATGGTTAAACGATTTGATTGGTTACCTATCGTAAATGGGATCTGTAGCAGAATTGGGGGAATTTGGATGTATCTGGTAGTCAAGAGGACAGAGTATCAGCTTGCAGTTACGGCTGGTGCAATCCTGATTGGGGACGTTCCTGAAGGCGCAGCTACTGATAAAGGCCGCAGACGTCTTTGGTATAAGAGCAGGTCCATGGGCAGTGAAAATCCAGGTAACGGATGTTTTTTTAAATTTGCTTTTTGTGTTTAACTGGCGTGTAATGACTTTTGTACTTTATGGGTATGTGCCGTTGAACTAAACGTAACAGAATCGAAAACAGTTAATGATTGAACTTTTATGATATTATTTTACTATATTTTTTTATGTGGGAATTTAGGTTATTAAAAATGATTGATGTACTATTTTGTTATGTGCAAGGTAAAAGGGACTTTTGATAATTTGTTGGGCAGAAATTAGTACAGTGGTTAAAGGTTTTACTATGAGCTCGTATTAAGACAAGGGTTATATAAGGTTGGTGGTAAAGCCCTGTTACTTTTAATGATTATTGATCTGGGTAATATGTGATATAAATGTATTATTTGAAAAAGGGGAAGCATGTAATATAATTGATGTGTGAACTAGACGTTGATGGTGATTTTTGGTGTATAATTTTTCTTTGAATAAATCTAAGAGAGTTACCGTTGCAGCGTTTTTCTTTTTGTGGAGTAGTTAGTTGTATTTTTCAGACAGCAGCAGAGCGGCCGTGGCAAACTACACTGCTGGAGATGAAAATTTAGTTTTCCTAATTTTGTGCTTTAGTAGGAAAATAGCTTGAAAATTTAATTCAACGTTCAAAGCTGAAGTAGCAAAGTAACCTCGCAAGAATTTAAGTCGAACAAAATTGTGGGGCTCCTATCAAGAGAAAACTCGCAGTATTAATGAATCCAAACGTGGGGCGTTAGTAATTGAAAATCGCAGTATTTATGTCGTCCAATTGTGGGGCTTCAGTTACCAAAAAGTTCGTAGTAATTATGACGCCCAAAGGTGGGGCTCGAATTGGATTCAGTAACCAGAGTTCGCAGTAATATATATATATATATATATATATATATATATATATATATATGTATATTACAATTATGTTCTGCAAAATCCATTTAATCTAACATACGAGGTGTGGCTAATAAATAATGAGACTGACGCTGTAAAACATTTTATTTTGATTTCATACATATTTACCTATTGTCACCTTCAATCCCCTCCTCTATCCCTACAACGCTCCATGCGAATCTTCCATTGCACGCTTTCTTTTTCACAGTTTCAACGTACTTAAATCTCGCTCCTTTTAATTCAGATTTTACCTTAGGAAACAGATAGAAGTCGCACTGCGCAAAATCCGGCGAATAAAACGGATGGTCTAACACTGGAGTGCCGTACTTGGCAAGACACCTCTTGACAGACAATGCGGAATGGGTCGGCGCATTGTCTTGGTGGAAAACTCATGACTTGTTCTTCCACAATTCGGGTCGTTTTTTTCTTATTCTTTCACGGAGTTCGGCAAGAGCGTGAAGGTAGTAATGTTGATTAATAGTTTGACCTTTCAGAAACCCAGTGAAGGTGCGTAATCCCATGATTATTGAAAAAAAAATTATCATTGCTTTGAATTTTGATTTGCTCATTAGAGTTTTTTGGCTCTCCGCGAAGATGAGCTCTACCAATGCATGGATTGGAGCTTCGTTTCAACATTATAAGTAAAAACCACGATTCGTCACATGTTATTATCCTTTCCAATAAGTCTGGGTAATTTTCAATGGCATTCAAAGTGTCAGTACAAACATTTTTACGAGCATCTTGTTCAAACGTGAGAATTTTGGGCACCATTTTGGTTCACACTTTTTGCATGTTAAAATTGCTATGTAAAATTTTCCGTACGGATTCCTTATAAATTCCTACAGTTTTGGCAATCGCACGAATACTTAACCGACGGTCAGATCGAATCAGATTACTGATTTTTTCGAATTGTCATCAGTTTTTGACGTGGAAGGGCGACTCGACCGTGCATCATCTTGAACATTCATTGCCATACACTTCTTTCAATAAATTATAAGTTTCAGTAGCGGTTTCTCCGAGATTCATGTGAAATTTCACAACAATTCGTTGCTCTATTGTTACACTTAACATTTTTCCGGCGAAACAAAAAACAACTCTAATGGAAACGAAGGTTACGGCTATACTAATTTGTTTACAGAAGCGAGAGGCGCTGCATTCGAAAAAGAAGGCTGCACTGCGCTTTCGGTCGCTGGCGTTTGGTGCATGCGCACTTCTTCTGTAGCAGCGTCAGTCTCGTTATTTAATAGTCACACCTCGTAGTTCGATTTAAATAGTAGAATTTCTCATAGCAATGCATTGTAATTAGCAAAAGTTTAACCTAAGTTTTCCTTAGTAAAGTTGATACCAAAAAAACGGATACAGATACGAAAAAATTATATAAAAAACTATTTATAGGCTACGTGATTTGAGTCAACAGAGTCACCTTAATTTTTTCACAACTCTGTACCTGGGAATCAAACCTAGAAATTAAAACCTTTGGACTGAATAATACGCGTACTCTATTACACCACAAAGGCCCTTAGTCAATTACTACTTATAGTATCAAATCAACTCACCCTGCATTTAATTCATCCAATAAGCTATCCACACTCGGCCTGTTTAATGTACCTTGCGAGCTAGGTGGCCTTGAATGAGTGGTACCAGGGCTACGTCCTTCAGAACCATTCTGGTAGGCGCCATTGATACCATTTATTTCTGAAATAAATAATAATTAACAAAAACGATAATAAAAGATATGCTCATATAGTATATAATAAATATTTTTATTACAAGGTTTTTCAAATAACTTCTAAGTTTGCGTGAAAATTAGTTACTGCCAATAATATGATTGTATTTATTGTGTTAAATGGACATACGCAATGTATGTACCATAGGATGTTAAAATAAAAGAAAATAAATCGTCAAAATTTAATAAAAAAGAAAACAAAAATAAAGGTATACTTCCTAGTTCCCAACACTTGTAAAAAACAATGAAAAAATCGACAAAATAACCAATTGACTGCAATAAACTATGTAGAGAGTATATATAAATACTTTGCTACAAGACACCTTTTGGTTTAAATGGGCTGGTGAGTCTGCTAGTTTAGAAGTAACTTTACATAATCTTTACACTTTAACTTGTCTACTTAATATTATCATTCATATCTTTATTATTATTTTTATCTTTAATATTTTTATTATTTATTTTCTTTTCTTGTTCTGATGAAGCCCCTTACAAGTGGGAGAAATGTCGACCTTAGTTTATAGAATGACACGGTCTCAACCCGGAACCATAAATATTTATATATATATATATATATATATATATATATATATAAATAGTTAAGATGAAATGAAAACCCAACTTTGTATTTAAAGTTGAATTACCATTTCAAATCGAACTAGTAATTGAAAACCACTAAAGAACAGCTACAGCAGGACTTGAACCTGCAACCTCTGATTTTCCGGATCAGTGCTTAACCAATTGAGCTATCTAGCTTAATTGTTTAGATGATGTTATACTTAATACTACTGAAGCTTGGCTCTTGTTAACGATTTTCAATTACGTCTTGCATTTAAAGAAATTGAATCTAGTTATATACATAATTCATGTACTAATAACTTCATCATTATGTATATATGTATATATATTATATATATATATATATATATATATATCGTTAACAAGAGCCAAGCTTCAGTAGTATTAAGTATAACATCATCTAAACAATTAGGCTAGATAGCTCAATTGGTTAGAGCACTGATCCGGAAAATCAGAGGTTGCAGGTTCAAGTCCTGCTGTAGCCGTTCTTTTAGTGGTTTTCAATTACTAGTTCGATTTGAAATGGTAATTCAACTTTAAATACAAAGTTGGGTTTTCATTTCATCTTAATAACTATTAATAAATATTAAGCATTCATTTGCATTCCAAATGTGGATTATTCTTCTCTATTATATATATATGATAACGCTGGACGTCGATGTAATTATTCAAATAATCCTCTTCTGATCACCACCGCTCTGTGTATTTTAATCTCCTGAAATTTTAAATCTGCATCGGCTAGCCCAGTTTAATTCACACAGAGTGCACAACGTTACGATAATCAAATAGTTTACCCCTTTTCCCTAAAACTTTATCTGCTTTCAATGATAAAACGAAGTCGATTAATATTTGTATAATGAGAAAAGAAAAATTATTTACACTTCACAAATTAATCTGTTTGACTGTATGATAAAATTAGCCCCTGAATAAAATAACAATAAATTTTAAATTGTTTATCCCCAAAAATTAAAGCTCCCTTTTCTTATTTTAAAGTCAGCAAAATATTGTTTGTACTCTACTGGAAATTTCTCTGAACGTTCAAGATTTTCCCTTGTTTACGAAATTTTTCACGTATCAAAATAAATTTTTGTTGACTCCTTACATAAATTATTCAAGTTTAAAATGTTCAAAATTAATAAATAGAAAATAATGCCTTAATACGAACAATGTTCAAATATAATAAATAGTAAATAATGTCTTATGCAAGATAGTTCTGACCTGTAGTTTTCCTTGAGCGTCTTTCAGGTTCATGTCGTGGATCAGTACCTCAATATTGCTTTTAGTTGAGTTGCTTATTCTCCAAGTTTTACCCCGTTTAATGTGATCTGCTTTAAATTTTCATAACGTTGTAATGCCCTTTGAATTTATTCTTAGATTTATTCTTAGAGTATCCTTAGAATTTTGTACTTAGATTAATTCTTAGAATATTCTTAGATTTATTCTCAAATTTTGTACTGAGAGTTTTCTTAGAATTGTTCTTAGATTTATTCTTAGGGTTATCCTTTGATTTATTCTTAGTTTGTCCTTAGAGCCCTGAGTTATAAATAATTTAGCTAAATTAATTAATAATTATCTAATTACGTTTTCTAGCAAACGGCCAAGCTTGTCTCATATATTTTCACTATAATTAATTCAAAATATTTTATAACATCACTTTTCACAAAATTTTCATTGTTTAATTCAAATATTTACTTGGCGCGTAAATTCTTAAGTATCAGTGATTCAGCTTGTACGTGGTTCAAACTAAGACTGTCCACTTATCAAACCTGCCACAGTATATAGCCTACGCCCCATTTAAAATTCATTAATTTATCTGAGCTGTTGTTCAAAGTATATGACCAACCATCGGTTGTTTTGGATATTCTTGGCCTTTAACAGGTTTATCACTAATATTGCCTTATAGTAACGATTCGTTGATCACGTAGGTACACATATATTTTTGGTTTGTATTTATTTTATAGCGTCTGTTTTGATGTTGTTACAGGAATTTCTAATTCGCTTTGGCACGTAATTTCACTTATGGCTTTGTTTGTCAAGATAATACTTTTGGGATCTGCACTAATTTCATGTAGAAAATCACGTAGACCAAGTGACGTAAATTAACATATTTCTGTTTACATTTTTGCGTTTCCGAAGCGTGTTTATTTTGAAGGACGCGTTTCTTATCAGGACGACGCTATGCTATCTGCTTTAATTATCGCTTGTTTAATGTGAATTGTATTATGAGGCGATTGTATTACGAGGCGACCCCATCGGAGTACCGAAAATTTTCGGTACTCCGATGGGGTCGCCTTTATCTCCTGTTATCGCCCAGCTGGTCATGGATCATTTGTTAGATGTAGTTACCCCCAATTTGTCCTTTCAATTTCCTTTTTTGGTCAAGTTTGTTGACGACATTCTTTGTTCTATTCCAGAGGGAAAAGTTGATGAGGTATTGATGGTATTCAATAATTTCAACCCTCGTTTACAATTTACTGTCGAGTTAGAAATTAATAAAAAGTTTCCGTTTCTTGATACTCTTGTTATTAGAAATAATGATAACCGGTTAATATTCGACTGTTATAAGAAACCTACTTACTCTGGTAGGTACATCAATTATTTTTCTGACCATTCCTTTAAACAAAAGATTAACACCATTCTGACACTAAAACACAGAGTTGATTCGTTATCTGAACCTGAATTTAAAAATAAGAACTATAGGGATCTAATTACCACGTTACTTAATAATGGCTATCCAAAACAATTAATTTTGAGGTGCATTAATGGTACTTTTTATCGTCCAAGCCAAGACAGACAAAATACCGTCATATTTAAAATGCTTCCGTATATTCAACGCCTTACGCAACTTAAAAAAATTTTAAAAATACCTGGCACTTCCATTGTTTGTCAACATCAAAAATCTATTAATAAATTGTTTACTTCACTTAAAGACAAAACTCCAAAATCTTTAGTCAGTAACGTTGTCTATAGGATTACTTGTAGTTACAAAAGCTCGTATGTTGGCCAAACGCAACAATGGCTGCGTAATCGCCTCACCCAACACCGTAGTGATGCCAAAGTTGGTAAATCTTGTTGTGCTGTATCCTCACACGTCCACCTAACAACCCACCAATCTCCTAATTACGATGACGTTAAAATTTTAGAACGAGAAGATGGTTACAAACGGAGACTTTATCTAGAATCTTACCATATTGAACGTCAAGTCAACTGCATTAATAACAAACATTACATTCATAATTTATTTACTACTTATGCTTTATTATATAGTTTCAATAGATATAAGTGATCCAATGGTGTATCTTAGGTGTTATAATGAAATGGGTCTTTAAATTTATTTGACAAAGTTTTAGGGATTTGCAATACATCGACATAACACATTCATTTGTAATAGTTGTATATTAAGTTTTCTGTTTGTTATCTATCACCTGGCGAATTTATCAACTCTGCTGTAAAACAAACCTACTTTGCTGTTGGAGTTTCTTTAATTGTTAGACGTTAGTTCTTAGTCTGTGTTTGTCCGTATTGTATGCTGTTTGTAGTCTTAATTTTATCTTTACATTTTATTTTTACATTAAATGTTATTACTATTTATTTGAGATCCTCCTTCATGTTAAAGCAGTACATGTATTAACATCAAATTGTGTGTAAGTTTCTTAATTTTAATTAGGTTAATGACTGTGCTTCACTCTTAATTTTTAAATTTTAGATCTTGATAAATACTTTATATAAGTCGAAACGTAGATTTCACAATAAATGATTATTTCATAATAGTTATTTTTTGGTTACGAACGACAATCCCACGAAATACTACCATCAACGTCGCTATATATATATATATATATATTTTGCTGTGTTACTAAGGTCATTTAGGGGTAGTTAGGACCAAGAGTAGAGCGCACTCCACATAAAATATATAAGGGCTCAGAAAACGACACAGTTTTCTGAAGAAAGCAAGAAATACGATGATTAGACTGGAAAGTAAATGACAACGCCCTGTATATAAATAATAATCATAATTAATGAAAAATATTTTGAAGATTTATTTGAATAAAACAAATCCGCAAGTCGTTAAATAACATAAATGCAAGCTGAAACGCGACATACATGGATAACGCAACATTATTACATCAAGAATCCTTATTAATACAAGCAGGTTTAATAATGCGTAGGATAGAAAACGCAGATAATTTAATGCATACATTGTATTCGTCTACGTGACTAGAGAATTAAAATCGACACCTGATTTATTGAAAACAAACAAAGCATGTTTATTAAAATTTAAAGTTCATCAAATTTATTTGAACAAACAACGGTTTACTTATCTAGAAGTATGAAAATCCAAGCGGATCAATGCTATTAACTTGAAATCGTACGTGACAAGAGGAACGCGTTGATGTTAATATACAACCATAATACAATGGAATATCCGAAAACCTGGTATTAAAGCCTATACACAAACAACGAACTTTGCGCTTGTCAATAGATAGACGGTGAATTAAATACGACCAGATTTGTAAACAAATCAGTTCATCATAAAGTAAAGTACAGTTCAAGTCTCTAAAAACCAAAATATACACGTTAAGTGAGTAATTGTGAAGTGTGAAATAATTCCGCTGAATATGGAAAATTAATGGTTTGTCGTTTTACCCTTAAATAGAAAAACGACTCTAAAGAATCTCTAAAGAATCACCGGAGACAGCTCTAAACAATTACGAAAGACAAATTTAAATAAATTACTGGAGTCCAGTATATATAAATATGAGAACAAGTTTAACTAAATGCTGAAGCAATTATTACTGGAACAAAAGAGTTTAATGGAGTACGCTAGTGTATTTAAGAGGGTCCTATGAGGGATGCACACAACGGTTGGACCAGAGACTGATTTAAGCTGAAAACAACAGGTTAGCCAATCTGAATGTAATGTAACGAATTTTGGCAGAAATAAGATGACGTATGATCGAGAACCCTTAAGATTGAATCAACCAAATATTACATTGGATCAGTATACGAAATTTTCAACAAGTAACAAACTCAATCCGAAATTATTGTTAAAGGACATGAAAACACTGACGCAGGGCATAACGGATGAGCCGTATAAATTAAATCTAGTGAAGGCTATGATAAAAGGCGATGCAGAAACATGGTTTGATCTGATCAAGGATGAATTGACAACGTTTCAAGATTTTGAAAACATATTTTTGAGACAATTCTGGGGGGATACTCAATATAAGGTGAGAGACGATTTAATTATGGGGAGATACAATAAAAATTTAGGTCTGACCAGGAAACAATATGCAATTAAGAAATTTAGTATAGCAAAACAGTTGGAGCTTCCTTTAGAAGAGAAACAAATTATTAAATATCTGGCAGCACATTTTGAAGTAGAGGTGACGCAGTACATCGCTCTACAGAACATTATGGATCGTGCCATATTCCTAGAATACGTGCAGCGATACGATGATATGGGAATGAATTGCAGAGAAGAAGGTCGAACGATCACTCAACCAACAAAACCAGAGAAGGATGCCAAGCAACAGAATACCATATGAAAGGACGAATCATAACTACAGAGAAAATTTTAGAAACAACTCCAACGGTAATAAGAGAAACAATTGGTATATGAGAAATCGACCATGGCAAGCTTCAAATAGAAGAGACCCTCTTAGGTATGATAACCGAAGCCAAACTAACCAAGGACATGAGCAAGGAGCAACGGAATCGAAAAGGAGTAATTGTACCTATGCTGAGGTCACAAATCGACCAGGCCCAACTACTACGAATATAAATTTTTAATTGAAGACGGGCCAAATAAGCCCTTCCAAATAAACAAATATGAACATCAGCGGGAATTCATAAAACTGGAAATGGAAAATGATTTTAGTAGAAATTTATTGCCTATAGTTAATTTAAAAGTAGATGATAAAGTAATTGGGATACTCATAGATACCGGAGCAGATGTATCACTCGTCTCAGAAGACTTTATTAAAAGAAGAAAATTAATAAAGAAAATATTGCCGATGAAGAAGTGTAATTTAATAGCACCAAACAATAGAAAGTTTGCATGCGTAAGTAATTTAGTGATTCTGAAGTGTGAGATAGGAGAAGAGAAATTTGAAAATGAATACGTGATTGTACCTGGATTAAAAGTGGACGCTATATGGGGGATGAATATTATAGATAAGTTGGGGATAAAAATAAATGCGGAAAGCAAAGAGATATTATGCAAAGGGATATGCAACAAATGAAAATAAATGATGAATGTGTGAAGATAAATAGATCTGAAGGGTAAATTAGATGAAAGTGATGAAAATAAAGATATCAAGTATCCAGGTGAAAAAAAATAAAGTTAGGGCATTATTGAAGAAAGATTGAAAATTATAGGTAAAGAAAAATTATTATAGGTACATTGGGTCAGAATAGATGTTGATAAGTTAGAATTTGAGAAAGGGTGAATTTCAGGGGGCTTATATTAGAAATATTAGACGACAAAAGGCCTATCATGGGTTAATGAAAATGAAATAGATAAGTAAATAAAAACTTATTAGTAAATATTAGAAAACAATAAAGCATAAAATAGATTAATAAAAATTAAGAAAAATTAGGAAAAGTAGGAGTAGTATAGGTTGATGGAAATGGGAAGAAACATGTAAATAAGAAACTAGTTTAGTAAAAATATTCAAAGGAAGAATATATAATATAGGTTAATGTAAATAAGAAAAGTATAAATAAATAAATAGGAGTGGTTCATTAGAAATAAGAAGAGATGATGATACGTGGTATAAATTTAATGATAAATGGGAAAAGTATAGATAAATAGGGATAGATAAATAGGAGTGGTTCATGAGAAATATGAAGAGATGATGATACATTTATGAAAAATGGGAAAAGTATATGTAGATGGGAAAAGTATAGATAAATAGGGATAGATGAACATTAAAAATAGGAAGAGATGATGATACGTTGTATGAATTTATATAAAATGGAAAAAGTAGAGATAAATAGGAGTGGTTTATTAGAAATAGGAAAAGATGATGATACATTTATGAAAAATGGGAAAAGTATATGTAGATGGGAAAAGTATAAATAAATAGGGATAGATAAACATTAGAAATATGAAGAGATGATGATACATTCATGAAAAATGGGAAAAGTATATATAAATAGGAAAGGTATAGACAAATAGGAAGTGAAATATTAGTAGATTATAATATGCATTGTAAATTTAGGAAAAATAGGAAAAGTATAGATAAATAAGATAGGGAGATAAAATGTTTAGTATAAATTCACAGAGCCTTGTATATATAGTAGTTATTCATAAAACGTAATAAAATATTTGGAATGGATAGGTGTATAGTTATAGAATAGGTTAGATTAAAATAGTTGAGATTATTAATCGCCTATTAACAAACGAGGTGATTACAACATTTTTTCGTCGACCGCAAGTACAATACAATTTACTTTTCCACAAAGACCGTCAGAATACAATAATGTCAACTTCATACATTTTCGCTTTTACATAAACTTCACTTTTGCTAAAGGAAAACTAGTCACCACTGAAATATATGACATGCGAATTTAACAACAAGGATGCGTATCCGTATGTCTGGTTGAGGTTATACCTCTATTAAAACATCAAAACGTCAAAGTCACAACAAGAGTTACTTAATGAAAAAGAGTGCATTAATGGCGTCCATTATTGCATCCTTTTTAAAACAAAATTGTTCGTTAATATTGACATTAATAAACGGTCAACGAAAAATACATTTACAATTTTAGATAAATCGAAAACCAGGTTAAAGAATTTCTAAAAAACAAATTTTTAAAAATATAAACTCTGTACTTCCTTAAATACATAAAATCCTGTCATATCGTAAATAAATTTTACAAATAGACCTCAAATCAAATTAAAATTGTTTTCAATAAAACAGAATGGGAAGCTTTTTAATTTTTATGTGAAACTGTTGGTTGTACCACATGTAATATTAATAAGATTATAATATGTCTTCGGGACACATATTTTCTCTTTTAAAACATTTCAACTAATGAAATGTTGGGAGAGAAACTACAGATAAATAAATTTGTCAACAGTTAACTAGATTCTCACATCTTGAAGAAGGTATAGACTTAGGAGTAAGTGTATTTCACCTCTAAATTTAACTATTGCAATTTAACTGGGGTGTTTAACTGATGACAGGGCTGTTAAGAATAAAGATGTAAATATTTTAAACATCCGCCACTGACTCCTGGAGTTTAATAATTTGGGAAAACGAATTTTTAGGCTCCAGTGGACGGGACACAAACCACAAAAGTTAATAACGATAGTGAGAAGTCAAAACGGATATCAATATTAAATAAATAGAAACAAAAATAGGTAAGCAAACAAAATGTTTAAGTGTCTTGTTGAGTTCTATTTTGTAGTTTGAATATATTCTGCATTTTGCACTCTGTACCCTGCTTTAATAGCTGTTTGTTTTCACCTTTGAAAAATTGCTCAATGATGCGTTGATTTTAATACTTATTGTAGTTAAATGACCTAAATTAATTATAATTAGATAAAACGGCAGTATTATCTTTGAGTGCGAGAAAAATGCTAAAAGTTATTTCTTTTCTATAATGGGTTTTCCGTGGGTATTGTTAGGAAACAATTTTTGAATACGTTCGTAGAACCGGTTCATTATATTCCGACTGTTGGTTTGCGTTGGTTCTTTTGTGATAAATATTATAAACCCCATCGGGTTGCACAATCTTTATTGTAAAAACTTGCTTTATTTATATGTGACTGGTAAATATTTCAAGAGCGATTTTTTTTAATAAAAATGTTAAGGTTTTAAGCTTGGATTTTAGACCACATTCTTATGTTTTTTGAACCAAAGCTTACTTGGCCTTAACACATAAATCTAACATTGTCGTTACACAACACAAGTTAAGTTATGATGAGATAAGTACATTACAGTTACCAAAAACCCTTAAAAGCTTACGTGAGAGAATGTCATCATAGCCAACACGTAACCATTGCTTTACTCACGAGACGTGGGTTGGCTTGTATTATATAAATATTAAAATCAGCAAACCATTGTTGCTTATTTAATACTATTATTATTACAACAAGGATTTAGTATAGATTTTGTGTGATATTGTCTTTACATCGATGGACAACTGAGTTAATTGCTTTAGAAAATATATATAGACTTGATAGTTATTCATCAGCTGTGATATTTGATTAGTTTTTGATGCTGGTTTGTTGATTGCGGATAAGTGCACTATTTTAAATATTTATTTTGTGTCTTAGGTTCAGTAGATTCTTTCAGGGCGAGCTCGTAATATTCAACGTAGGTAAGATTTTTCTTATATTTGTATTTTTTATTGGTATGTGTTTCGGTGTATAAGTATGTGCAAACATGCTGGAATAAACCCCATAACTATTCTGTTTATTTTTCTATGTTATTAGTTGAGTGTTGTATTTTACTGTATCGCAGAGACAAGCGTCTGTCCGCGTGTATGTGTTGTGTATCTCCTATTAATTATTTTTTCAGGGCGAATTGGGTTGTGTTCTTTTGTTCCCCCCCCCCCCAATCCACATTCCGATTGTGAAGCGTGGCATTCATTTTTTTCTTTCCCATCTCTGTTATCGTAATTCGGGCGAACATTCCGTTACTAGTTGCGCGCCTTTTTTGGCTTTCTATTTTATTTTAATATTTAAATTTAGAGGATTTTTAAATCCAGCATGGGCAAGTTTTCCTTTATCATCATTAACTTAAGCTTTTACGTGTACGTTTCACGATTATATTTTCCCACGCATTCCACGACATTAAGCTATGAGTCACAGTAAAGATCGTGGGAACCAATCCATTTAAAAAGGGACACTCGACTATTGACGAGGTTGGACGTGCGTGCAGATAAGTTCGGTGAAGTGATTCCCTTACGTATGTATGTGCCTTCCGATATCTAAAAACTACCTGTACTTTATCGTGCTAAATCTGAACCGTACCAGGAAGATACACCAAGAACCCACTCGTCTATGACTTGAACCTGAGAAACAGCTTGGCTTTAGTAAAAACCAGGTCAGCTCCTGAGTTTCTTTTATCAACCTTAAATTTTCTAGATCGTTAACACTGTGAGTACTGTACCAACTTTTCTTGTTTTTCGTTTGCGCTTGATGAAATTGTGGATATAAATTGTAATTGGTTCGTAGAGCGACAAAAGTAATTTTGTTACATATAAGCTTAATATTATTGGAAAGGGAATTTGAAATTTTTTAAACAATAAGAAAGATGTGCATATTAATTTAAACGCAAGCTTTAATTGTGGGATGTATTTGCTAATAAATTTCTTTGTTTAAATTTAGTATTTTTAATGGACATTGGAATGACGAAAGCAGAGTTGGTATTGCGCCATGTTTTTCTATGTATTGTTGTTAAGGGAATTTGAAAATAAATGGGATTTTAAATGTTGTATACATCAATCTAGAAAACTAGAACAATGGATTGATAGTATTATTTACGGATAAATGTTTTTTAAGGAATTCTGTCAATAATGTCTAGCTGGTTGGACCTTATATTAAGTTTGTTTGTTTTCTTAGGTTAACGTATGTATATTTCCGGTATTACGGTTAATAGAGTATCTGCTTAGATGAATTTTTATTTGGAGTTATTCATAAAATAGGCAAAGGTGATCATTGTGAAAGGATATCCAGCTACACCAGTCATGAAGTCGTATTTTGGGAAAAGCCTTTATTTTGATAAAAAGCTAATGGATATTTTTAAAGTATGGTGTGTAAAGGTACAGTACGAGATGACGAGATTTAGGAACACCAAAACCACAGATACCTATCCCGATTAATCGTTTTCCGGGTGGCGAAAATATTGAAGGAATTGCTAGAATAAGACAGTTTGGCGTCCTTATTTTTAACAACTAGTAAAGCGTTTCAAGGTAGATGCTTGTAAAGTAGTTTGGTATTTCGGCCATTTTACATGTTTAGTTATATTATTTTTATCATTTTTTTCCCATAGGAACCCATTCCCGCACCACTGCAGTTAGCCGGGGCATCCTTAAAATTGTCACAGGATTCCCGCCCTTTGTGGGAAAATCGAAATTCATAACGCAGCGTTGTTTTTACCCGTAATAAGCATAAGCTAAAATTCAATAGGACATATGTAAACCGTGAATCAGACCTAAATAATTTATGTTATTAAAAACCTTCATTAGTTTAAGATGATATTATTTAATTTGATTTTGAAAATTCGTGTTGATTTTTGAATATATAGTGTTATCTTGTGAAAAAAAAATTTTTGTGTTGTAATTTGAAAGCAAAAACATGTTTTAAAGTATCCTTTAAAATATTATAATATAATATAGAAAAGAAAATTAGAAAGTTTGATTTGAAAGCATAATATAAAATAAGACTAACTTTTTTTAATTTCAAGATACTTGGATATTAAAAATCTACTAGAATTTCTATATTATAAGAAGCTATTTAAAAAGAAAAATAGTTAAGCTAGACTTGAAACTACAATATAAAATAAGTCTTTCTTCTTTTTTAATATTTCAAACATATACAACTTAGTATTTAGATGTTCACAAACGTTCCTAAAAATGCTTTTCATCATTAAAAAGTACTTGATTATAAAACACGATTTAAAAGCGTTTTAAAAGTATTTCAGTTGGTAGGGAAATTACAGACATAACATTGAAGTTTCAGTTCATTTCATAACCAGATTAAAAGAATTGAGTAGCGTGCGTGTACAAAACTTAATTGGGTTTGCTTTTAATATTCAAACGGAAAATGTATTTTAACTTGAGGGTAGGGTAACAACGTGATTCGTTGAACTGGAGAACATCCCTTTGAAGGTGAATGGATATTCCAATTAGGAACTACAATATGAGATAAAACAATTGGCGAAAGTGATAAATCACGATAACGGTCATAAAAATGAGCAAATGACAGCTATTAATCTTTAAGATAACAGATAAGCGTGTAAAATGTATTAATCAATGATAGCAGCGAACGATGCAGCTCCACTTTCTGCAAGCGTTACATCATCCACGTGAATTAAATCGTAGAAAGAACAACCAGAAAGGCCCAGATGTTTCTAGATTTTATGACGTAGTAAGGTTTAATACTATACAGGGTGTTTCAGGAGGAATAGTAAATATTTTAGAAGGTGATATATTCCATATACCATGTGTCCAATTTTTTTTGAGTTCAGAGATACAGCTGTTAGTATGTAACCCAAACAAAAGGCAAATGGGACGTTCAAAGTTGATTTTCAAAATTCCACCACCAACTTCAATACACTTTTGACTTCTGTTGATAACATCTCGTGTAGATCTTCTGAGGTCGTCTTGGCGTTCTTTTATGTGGGTTGCACTATTCATAATCCGAACGATCAAATCGGCTCGTGTTTACTTTTTTTTGTAGATTTTGCTTTTCAACATCCCCACAGGCAAGATCCGGGGACCTTGGTGATCAAGAAACGTATGCCGTATTCTCTACAAGCAGCAGCTTTCCATTACAAACTCCATACACAAATACCATATTGGCATACTTAGCATGTATAAATACGTGCGGCAAGCTTAAACGATACAGTAGAATAGGCCAACAAATCACGATGACAGTTAAAAAATCCAATGTAAATTAAAGCACAACTTCCCAGCTTGAACATCAACGCACTACTTTTAACAATCGATAAATACGTCCATAAAAACTGGTGTACCAACACACGAAACGAAAATGCAATAAACTCAGTGGTGAAATGTTTTGAAAATCAACTTTGAACGTTCCATTTGCCTTTTGTTTGGATTACATACTAACAGCTGTATCTCTGAACTCAAAAAAAAATTTGGACACATTATATGGAATTTTTTATTGCCATTCGTTTATACTACCACCTCCTAAAATATTTACTATTCCTCTTGAAACACCCTTATAACTTATTAAAGAAGACAGGTTCAAGTTTGGTGTTTTACTACTGCTCGTTAAAAACGTTAGTAAATAGATAATAATGAGTCGGGTTAATGAACAGTGTTAACTGCTTGTTTGAAAAGTATCACGTAATTTATAATCGACTTTTAAAGCTATGGCTACTTTACAGTAGATACTTGAACTGGTTTTTAAAAGAATGAACAGTTATAAATTCCAGCAAGATAGATTTAAATTTGAATGGAAGAATATAATAATGAATTTTCAAATGCATTAAAGGGTAAAATAGTTTTAAAAAAATTGAGGGATACTGATATGCATTTGAAAGGCATGCATGAAGTTCAATTGCATTTAAAGATTTTGGACACTGAAACAAGTTTACGATATACGAAGAAAGAACAACCAGCATAATTTAACGGTAAAAACAAATCTCATTGTTTTTAAAAAGGCATTTTTGTTTTATTTATTTAACTAGGTTAAATTAAGTAAAATTTTGATGTGTGAGTGGATAATTTAAAATTGAACGAGGTCGAATTTCGATGTGTTTGACCATTATAATAAGATTTATTGAAAATAAATGATCAGCTACATTTGAATTTAATTTAAAAGGGATTATTAACAATTATCCATTTTAATTTCTAACGGTTTGTACATGGTATGATTTAGACAAGGAAGGATTTGTGAAAGGAAATACTAATCGGAAAGAGATAATTTTTTGGATTCTACTTAGTGTAAGCGAGCGATTATCTATTAGTTATAAAATTGTTTGCTCTTAGACTAAAGATATTCTGACAATATTGGACTACATCTTTAAATTCTAATGTTTATATGTAAGAATTATTTTTGAGAATATTGTTTGTTAACGAAAAGCTGTATGTGGATATGGCAATTATTATTTAAAAGATTATTTGTTGAAGAATATTTGATTTCATTTAAGTTTGATGTTTGATTCTCGTCGTTTCGTTTTAACTGAGTTAGCAAAGTAATTAGGGCAACACTTTTAATTCATCAACAGTTACAGATTACAGCCAACCTCGGGCTCATTTTTTTATCGTTTCAATCCACAGCACGATAGAAATTTACTAAAAGTCATTGTTCCACCCTGTATAATATAAGTGTATTTTAAATACATTAATGTGCAAAGCGAAAAAACAATTCCGTGTTTGCAAATAATCACTCTAAGAAAATACAAAGCCATTCGTTTGTTATAAAAATGCAGTTTCCGTGCATAAAATAAATAATTTTATATATAAAAACACGTCCTTAAAAACAAAACACACTTCCCGGATATTTAAAAGCCTCAATTTTAATACAGACGTGTGCACAAAAGTTAAGTCGTATATGTAAAAATAATTACTCTCCAGATACCTTCAAACGCATTACATGCGAATGTAAATTGATCATTTTCAAGCGTATTATAATTATAAACACAAATCCATTTATTTTCATTTATTAATTAATCATATAATTTGACTCCCGTATGTATACAACATAAATTCAATTTTAAATAAAACATGTTCTCGAAGCTTCGGAAAAGAACTGGAATATCCTTTAGTGTGGGCTCATCAAAATTCAATAACTATTGTAATTTGATAATAATTAGAAGAAACGATACGTTCGTTAAGAATGTTATAGAAATCATTGAATAACACTCACCATACGAAATGTGTATTTACAACAATCATTTCGATTTGAAGTTGAATTAAATGATAAAACCTGGATTTTTTTACTTAAGAGCAATTTAATACCTTTTTATGTTCACGAGGCAATATAATTAATTAACACATCCTTAAAAATAGAAAATCACTCACCACTGGTATTTACGTAACGTGCGTTACTCAGATCTTGCAATAACGTATCCAACTCCGATAAATTATTGTTAAAACGTTTTTCGGTTGCACCAACGTTTTGCCTAGCAGGAAGTACTCCACCATGGTGTTGAGGCTGTGTCTTGCCATAGGTGCCCTGAAAATAAGTTGAGAAGAGTTATAATAAGTAACAATAGGTTAAGATATCAACAATTATACATGAAAAATTAACTTCAATTTTATATCAACATAAATCTATACCCACCTCTGTTACAAGTAAGATAATATTATATATGTTAGACAAAAAATTACAAGTATTTCAATTATCGGTCTTAATCAATATGTCTGAATTCTGCAAAAGATATCTCGAATCGTTCTAGGAAGGGAAAGCTTTTTGGTTACGCACTTCGTCTTTACCTCCCAAACAGATAACATGTAACTTGAAATGGTTAGTTGACTTTGAAGAAAAGTATCGAACTGAATGCAATTAATCAATGAAGTTCGGATAATACCCTACCAGGTTGGTTGCTTTAAATTTTAGTGACACCTTGGTTCCCATTAAACGACAACTCCATGTTGGAATACAAGCATGTTGAATCAGAACAGCTAATTTTTTTCGAAGTCCCAGTAGGATCTGGTCAAAACAGATTAAGTTCAGAAGATAATAGCTTTTTGTGGGATCCGTGTTTTCTACAGTCAAAAATCACTCATCAGGTACTTATGACTAAATTTCTGAAACTATAACCTACAGTAACGGTAAATGAATTAACTTTTTTTCTTCTATTTGACTGTATAAAATTTATTAAGGTAACCACAGTACGTGCTTGTCATTAGGTTAAGAATTTAGATACAAATTTTGTTCGCCGAAAACGTTTTATTCCATTAAGCTAAGTAATTGTTGGTATATATGATTTCTTTTGTTTTGATTAAAAATGTTTTATTTGTAATGAAAACAATTGTATAGTAGTTCTATATTTGTTTTTCACAACTAATGTATAGGTAATAGTTTCAACCTTGTAATAAATTAAATTGCAATAACCTGGATGCATGATTAATATTCAGGCGATTTAACAATTGATTATAAACCTTTCTTTTCAGCCAGCAGTATATAAATAAATATATTAGTGTTCTTATTGTTAACGTTTGTTGAGCATTAGTGTATTCGATTATTTGTCGTGTGATTTTAGATCAGAATCAATTTTCTGATCTAAGGTTTCGACATCCTCTTTGTTATTCCTTCTAGGGTTTTGTCCTAGAAATGCCCATAGTTCGAGGTTAGGTGACGTCCAATATAATTCTCGATTATGACATATTTCATACGTGCAACATTCCGGGACCCTGTTTAAACCCTTAAACCGCCCGTCCCGCTGACTTAGTCGTCAATCATTCTTTTTAGTACAGTCGAGGTTTTTGATACTTTATCGAAACAGAATATTTAGTGGGGTACTTCACACTTTCTCTGTGGATTACCGGCTAGATTTCTGAGGCCAAAACTGTACGTAGCAATTGGCTCGCCAACGTGAGAGCCTTGTTTGTCATAGGGCTTCTTTGTTGCCTATGTGAATAGTTTATCCATTTTTATCATACTCATAAATTTAAATAATTTGAAAACTACATATATACACACATAAGCGTATAATATTTTAATTTAAAATAATTTTGCTTATTGGTATGCACAAAAGTTAAACTTTTGTAGTAACGATAAAATCATTATTGAACTTTGATATTAATAATAACTGATTTATATAATGAATTATAAGATGCGTCTACAACCCTTGTCACACGATGCTTTTGATTTAAAAGGTTACATTTAGTGCTAAGTGCGCTCTCTACTAGCGTAGGCGAGAAGAGTTCTTCCTATCAAATAAGACTAGCTGCATTATCGACAAGAAGAAGCAAGTCCTTATTATATAGAATTTGGGGACTTCATTGAGTGTGGTGCACGTGAGAGGGTCTGATAAAGTCAGGGTATGTATCTTTACCTAAAGATTATTATCTTCATGTTGCGAGGGTAAATAATATGTAGCTCTTGAGTAATTACATATGTCGTGATCATTACTGAGAAGTCCTGATATACCTTCATTTATCTGTGTTGTCTCGATGTCACCTGTCTAACAGTCATATCTACAACATCTACTCTGGCGGGCATCCGTCTAATGGTTTGGTTAAGTATGCCTTACATTTGATTTTCCAATGCTCCATCCGAAGGTACTACATTGGCCAAAAAGCGAGTTTTTTACCTGGAAATTTTGAATTTTGCCGAACTCTTGCTGTTACAAGCAAGGTAGGGATCTTTAACGTGCGTGACAACACACACACGGAACCTCCATTTTACCTCTCTTCCGAACGAAGGCGTATTTTTATGAAAAATGCTCGCCTAACATTTTTCAAGCGGATCGTGTCGGGATTTGAACCCGCGACCTTGGGCATAGTAGTCACACGCATACCAACTACACCACGGAGCCGCAGGTTAAGTATGCCGTTCATTTATATTTCCAATGCTCCACCCGTAGGTACTACATTGGCCAGGAGGCGAGTTTTTATGTTGCCTGGAAATTTAGAATTTTGCCGAACCCTTGCCGTTCCAGGCAAGGTAGGGATCTTTAACGTGCGTGACAACACTCACACACGGGACCTCCATTTAACCTCTCATCCGAACGAGGGCGTAATTTTTGTGAAAAATGCTCACCTGCCATTTTTCAAGCAGTCGGCCGTGTCGGGATTTGAACCCGGGACCTTGGAATCCGTAGTCTTACGCTTACTACATTGATCCACGGCGACGCTAGGTTAAGTATGCCGCAGTATCTTCAAATAAAATTAAAGGTTTTCATAGTCATAGTTAAAATTTGTTACGTCGCGAAATTGTCTAACAATAAGAGTGCGAGAGAGGAAAGAAGCATAATAAACATGCCGTTAAAAACTCCTTAAGGAAGAATTAAAATATGAATTACAAATTCGCAATTCAAGTACTGATAATTTGAATGTATCACAATTAAGAAAGGTTCTCCAAGCAATGATAAATGGAGATGTTTAGGACGATTTTGAATACGCAATTGAATTTAAAAAAGATGTTTTAGCAATTAAAAAATTTATACGTACAGTTTTGACCCCAGAAAATCTAGCCGGCAATCCACAGAAAAACTAGGTGACGTTTCCTCTACATTTGACTCTCCAATCCTCCACCCAAAGGTACTAGATTGGCTAGGAGTCGAATCTTTTTTTACCTGGAAATTTTGAATTTTGCAGAACCCTTGCTATTCTAAACGAGGTAGGGATCTTTAATGTTCGTGACAACGCTCACACACGAGATCTACATTTTACCTATCATCAGAACGAGGACATATTCCTGCGAAGAATGCTCGTCTAACTTTTTCAAACGGTCGGGAACCGAACACAGTACCTCGGGGTCAGCAGTCATACGCGAACCTGTCTGATCCACGGAGTCGCCGGTGAAGTACCTCGCTAAAAATTCCACTTCGATGTAATACCGACTGTACCAACAAGAATGGTTGCCGACTATCGCAGTGATACGGGTGGTGTAAGTGTTTGAAGAGGGTCCCGGAATACTATCGCGCGTGAAATATGTCTTAAATATGAATTGTCTTAGACGCCACCTAATTTCGAACTACAGGGATTTCTAGGACAAAATTCCAAAAGGAATAACAAAGGGGATGTCATAATATGAAATAAGAAAAGTGATTCTGCCCTAAAATTCACACAAGAAATAATCGAGTACATTAATGCTAAACAAACCTAAAACAAACGTTAACAATAAATTTAATTATAAATATGCGATGAGTGATTTTTGACTGTAGATAACTCGGAGAACACTAAAAGCCATTATCTCCTGAACTTAATTTGTTTTGACCAGATCTTACAAGGACTTCGATAAAAAAAACTAGCTGTTCTGATTCAACATGCTTTTGTCCAATATGAGGTTGTCGATTTAATGTGAACCAAAGTGTTCCTAAAATTAAAGGTAACCAACGAGTGAGGTATTATCCGAACTTAATTAATTAACTGCAATCAGTTCCATACGTTTTCTTCAAGGTTAACTAATTTACTCAAGTTACATGTTATTTGTTTGAACAGTACAGACGAAGTGCGTAACCAAAAAGACTTTCCTCCATAAAACGATTCGAGATATCTTCGGCAGAATTCAGACAAATGAATTAAGAAGAAATTGAAATATTCTGTATCACACTTTCTCTACCTTACATAAGTGTTATTATTTTTTCTTAAAACCTTTAGCTAAATTCAAATGAAGGAACTTTTCATTTTTTGAATCAGCACAATTTTGCGTGTGAAAGTTCTTCATGCCTAGACAATAAGGTCAAAACAAATTAATCATAAAACTGTACTACTTTAAAATACGAAGTTGCCATGCCATCATTCTTAACCTTAAAAATCGCCATTATGAATTTGACAACTTTTGAGTGTGAACAATATAAGATATAAAAATAATTCTTCGTTAGATAAAGAATGTATGTAATCTAAAAATTATATTGCTGAAAGGAAATAACATAAACCTATTGGTAGGATTTATCAATACAAAAACTATTAAAATAAAATATGATTATAAACGTTTCAAGGAAATGTAACAAAATGGATATTCAAACTGCAAGTTAGGATATACATTCGTTAGGCACAAAATTTAAGTACAAGGTAATACAGATACGTGAAAGAAAGCTTGAATCTGAAATAGGCGCATATTGAATTAGTGGTAGAAATGTGATTAACACGATTTGATGTTTATAATAGCGCGATTTTATAAGAATAGAATGCCTCTTCTTTAGGAATATAATAAATTATATACGATCCATTCCAGTCCAAAATTAGCCGTCAACCTGAAGTATCTGTTGGTACAGAGATTAAGAATTTCAATTATTTAAATTGTAAGAATGGCACGTTCAGCGCACAAAATTGCTGCATCGCTTCAATAAAGAATATTGTTGAACGGTAGCTCTGTCACCTTCTACAGTGCTTCATGTTAGTCTCCGCCATTAATCAAGCGTATGATTATTTCATTGTAAAGGAGCACTTAAATGTAGCATTTAGATAAGAAAAATAGGTTAAGTTAAAATGTAACAACAGAAGAACAGTCGAGAATCATAATGGTAACATGTGTTAATTTAGTACTTGACTTACTTCATAACAAATCTCGCTTTTAACGTAGGGCAATCGATGCTATGCACCGGGCCCTTTGTAGTAATCACGTGCGCCCAGAAAATTGTCTGCCGTATACAGAAATATTTTTTTCTATTACTAAACAACTGCACTTATTGTTTCTTTGAAATGCAACTTCCTTCTTTAACAATCGAGTTAACAGGTCGGGTCCCAAGTCATGGATGCACCGAATTGCAATAGACCTAAGAATAAACAATTATTGTGACTATTGTCAAATGTCAAAACTTTTGAATTTGTTTACATAACCGTTCAGAAAATACGAAAAGCTGCAGTAAATCGTAAAAATATAGTGCTTTAACGTTTTTTGTATCTGAAAACGTCCAATGTTAAATACGTCTTCCTCGTAACCTGTAGATGTCGAATTATCTTAGTATTTTTTTTTCGTGTATAGTTGAAACTAACAATATCCAAACCATTACCAATTTAGCAGTCCCAAAACTAATTTTAAAAATTGTATAGATGTGAAGATGTAACGCTAGCTAGCAGCAAGTTGTTACGTTCAAAATCCTGCAAGCGATCATTTCTGCATGAATATTAATTCATATTACTTCTATTTAAAACACCCTAAAATTTTTCAATAAATAATAAAAGTTATCGATCAACAAGCTCGATTTCCTTCCACTTGAAATTCGTGCTAAGTATAAAATTTCATCAGGTATTTACTCTATAATATTTTGCCTTATAAAATCAAACAGCTGCTTAGCAATTTCACGTTACAAAGTTGCTACAAATATGTTCTAACACCTGCAGTTAATACGTTTCAACCACAGCTGCACATACATTCATGGCTTCCTTTAAAAGATACGGCCGCATAACCACCTGCCTAGTAAATAAACACTTGGAATGGCTTTGTTATCATACCAAGTTTATACTTATCAAGCGGTATACTTTACCTTGCAGCTGTGCAGGTGTTCAAAGCAATAAGATTGTCCCCTTTTGTTAACAATTCTTGGTAGCCGTTATCTCCTTGTTTGCAAACTGTGCTTGGCAGCTGGAATATACCTTTGCAGGTGCTGTCTGAGAATTCTTTACATTTGATCATACTTTTGAAAGCCAAACACGTTGCCTCCTACATGGTTCTTTTCCTTACAACTTCAGACCGTACTCTGAATGCTGTACATTGAATACAACATCCTTTTAGCGAAAAGAGGTGTTGTGAGTCGCGATATTAAAATGCTTTATGTGCTAACTTAGTTAAATTAGTTGAGTCAGTGTCCAATTCATCGACGAAAGTAAACCACATGTCTCTTATCCTGCAAGATGGTACCAGAGTTATTGTGTAATATGCAAATTGACGCTTTGCTTACATCACGTTATAACACGATTACGTAAATGTGTGTTTTTGACTTTTGTAAATATTCTTTCCGAACTGGTTGTAATATAGTTTTTTACTGAAGTTTCCAATTTTTCTTTCTGTATCACCCACCCCACTCTACGACGTTTTTGAACTAGCCAGAAATCAAATACCTTTTGATTTCGATTCTACCATTCTGTGCCTATTTTGTTGCGGTATTCGGTGTAGGCGATTTTCTTTACTGACTTTACTACTTTCTTTCGTATTTGTACGGAATACCATAACATAGTACTATTTTTTATTTGTATAGCAGGCGACCATACCATTGCAAGACAACCTTTAAAGCATATTGAAGTAAAAGAATAATTAGCTGGTAGGCTCCTATTCAGAGCTAATAAATGCTTTGCACAGTAAACGATTAGCGTGATGTAGTGCCTCAGACTTTTGATGTAGGGATTAGAATAATATGTACCAGAATTAAAAGTACAGAAATGAATTCGTTGTTTAATTTTTCCGTCCTCTGACTAGGAACTAGCATTAAGTAGGAGCGTGACAAATTTTAATTAGTGAGAATCAGACATGAAGTAAAGAGAAACAAATCCTCAACTTACGCGATTGGTTGCTCAAACGTGAACCGCGGATTAACGTGAGTTGAATTAAATGCCATTCTAAATGTGCATATCATTTTCTCACGGTAAATTCCTAGGAGTAGAAAATTAAAAAATATTCCGGTTATGTTTCAATAAACGATACTAGAGAAGTAAACGAAAACGACCAAGTTAATGATATAGTTACAATGGATTAACTAGTCCTACCATGTAATTCATGCAGGTTATTGTGTTGATGATGGTCGTTTCTACAACATTTCTCCAAGTATTTGTGTAGCAAATTAACATTAAACAGTTCAACATTTCGTTTGATATTCTTTTTAACTAAAACAACTATTAGTTAATACCAAGATTTAGACTAATAAGCGATAGGCTTTATTTTATCGTGCACGTATATAGTCTTTTTACCGAATCAATAGTATGACGTAACATAGGACGCTATGCACGCAATGTCCCATTGTTGCTATACTGTTTATCGAATATTAATAATACACAACGTAAACATAACGTTATTCTTATTCTGCCATTTACCATCTCCGATCTGAATTTTAGATTTCTACAGATATCAAGAAATAATGGAAATAAAAGAGCATGTTAAGACAATATACTAATGAAGTACGAAGGACAGTAATTACTTGCATCTTTAATTCAATTAAATATCTTTACAAAAACTTCAATAAAATTGTTTATCTTAAAACAAAACGTTCAAAATTCAAATAAATGCTGCTTTTTAAAATTTAAATTGTCGATGTATTATTCCAGGTTCCAATGAATTTTACAATATGAAATTAGGCTTTTATATTTGTATCCAAGTTTCTTAAATTTCCTATATTCTTTCGTCAATTTGTATACAATTCCATTGCACAATTTATATCCATGATTTAAAATTTCTGTTCACGACTTACGTATATCCAGCATGTAAAACCCTAATATAAACATTTTAACGTCACCAGATAGGTTTTGGGCCGTTGGGAACATCTTTATAAAAAAGATTTTATTTCCAAACAAAACACTCCTATCAAGTGCATTTTAATTAATTAATTACAAAAGACTATTTCTTTTAAGACACTTGAATGTCTATATACATTAAACATTAAGTACTTGAAATTAAAAAATACTATAAGTTAATACTTTAACAAATCAATAATCAATAATTAATAATTACAAATGAGTAGCTTTAAACAACTAACAATGCTAAAGTTATGGAGTTCTCAGGCTGACTGGCCATCTTGGGCTCTTGAGGGTATTTATGCAATCCCTGCTTTTATGGGAAATGCAGATCTCATGTCTGCAATTTGTTGTTTTAATAAAAAGTATTACTTTTTAATAATCTTAATTCTAACAATTGGTTTCTTATAGTTTATTGTGACCTGCACCTGCAGTGTCATATTACGTTTGGAATACAAAGTAACTGTTTCCGTTCTCATGTCTGGTTTATTATGAACTTCCATTAACCTTTTATAACGTGTCCTTCAATTATACAATGAAACAATCTATTTCTTAAGACTTAATAGTTTCATTTGAATATACATATATATTAATTTGGGGGATATGTAACTCAACTATTGACTAAGAAACTACCTTTTATACTTATATAAATGTTCTGGTACGAAAAATTTAAATAAAATCATTTTCGTTGTGCAACTTTTCAAATTAAATTTCAGGCAAATGCTTTAATTTATTTAATATTAGAAGTTCTCTTTAAAAAATTATGATAAATCAAGCAGCAAAGAATCCCTTCTAAGAACTACTTGAGTCGCTTTTTACTATTAAATATCAGATATTTCCCTTTTCTCCAGCCAATGATACCCTTGGAATCACCAAAATCCGTTTTCGTCTTCTTTTCTTGTTAATATAACACATCAAAGATATACTACAATATGGTAGCTTCAACTCATACCAAATTTGATCACCCGCTGCCTCTAATATGAAGCGCTTAAATTATACCCCCTACATTTGATTTTTCCAATGCTCCACCAGAAGGTATTACATTGGCTAAGAAGCGAGTTTTTTTTACCTGGAAATTGCTGTTGCAAGCAAGGTAGGGATCTTTAACGTGCGTGACAACACTCCCACACGGGACCTCCATTTTACATCTCATCCGAACGAGGGCGTATTTTTGTGAAAAATGCTCCCGTAACATTTTTCAAGCGGACCGTGTCAGGATTTGAACCCGGGACCTTGGGCATAGCAGTCACACGCACACCAACTAAACCAAGGAGCCACCGCTTAAATTATACCACAAAATTCCACTAATTAGGTACAGGTGTGCAAGTACAAAACCCAAACTAAGTTTAAATACATATCTTTAGTTTTTAAGGTTAATAAGAACATTGTTGTACTGTTGGTTTGAATGAAGATCTGGTCGCGGATGTGAACTTCCCCTTCGTGCTGATTTATGTCAAATTACGCAGAATGATACAGAGGGTTCCTTTAGGAAGAGAACTTCAGAACCACGTGGGATAAAGCAAGAAGTTGACATTATGTCGGAGACAGTTGTTGAAAATTATTTTTCGGTGGAAGTATTAATAAGAAAGTACAATAAAATTGTAAAGGGCTATCCCATCTATTTCAGATATTTTCTAGTTACTAATATGGTCTTGAACATCTTTCTATAATATTTAAACATTTTATTGATGAAGCGTGAGCTGTGCTGCTAGCTCTAAATATGTTCGAAACGCCAATTACGGTTAGTATCTTAAACCTGTTTCATTTACTAAGATATAGATTTTTATAGATTTTTTAAATATCGCAATTTTATCATTTCGAATCAATGACAATTATGCAGTCGTTGGTGTCTATGCTATGGGTTTGTTATTATGTAAATAGTTTTAGTAAAATAATGGCATTTAATATCTACGTATGCATCGAATTTATTTCAAACTGAAAACGAGATATTGTATAAGAAATACATTTGATCAGATGAAAAGCGTGTGGGAGCTGATAACTTTTATGAACATAAAGTTTCAAACTTTACTCCAGCTGCAACCAGGTGGAGAATTAATGTTAATTAATTTATATAACAATTTCAGTTTGTAAATCATTTTCTATTAAACGTATTATTACTTTGTCAAATCAAAAACTGCCACTACTGCTCACCTGTCCACATACATATCACTAGTGCAAATTTATCTTCAGACCTTCAGAAATACCAAATTAAGATTCAACATTTAAAAATAAACATTATATTTTTGCCGTTGGTAATTAGTTACGTACTATTGTAAGTACATTAAATAATCTACTCGCTTTGGAATTTCAATCAACACTCTAACCTCAACGATTTGAGTAACACTGTCCTCATGTCGTCCTGTATTGAATTCTATAAACCAAAAGCTCTCGACATCATTGCTTATATTCGAGTCCAGCTGATTCCTGAACGTTCTCTTTGTTTTGCTATGCTCTATATTCTCCAAGTTTATTCGAGGGCATAGGTGTGTCGTTTATGCTATCAGCATTCGACATTTCATCGTTCTAGAATATGGGGTCATGTACTACGCTTTTTAATTAGAAATACGTCTTTTTGTTATCAAATTACAAGTGAAATCCTTTCAAAATGTTTACTCAGGCGAGTTTCCCTAAGTAATTAAAAGTATTCAATTTATTTGAACTACATTTTTACAGAAAACATTATCTTGTAATTAAACATGAAATCCTTTAATATCATTCACACAAATACAATGTTTTAATGGATGAAACTCTTTTAATAACACCCGTTTACGCATCGAACGTAATAAATGCCTTTATTTTTATCTAAAAATTAATCCTTTTGTTATTAAACTATCTAATAATGACGGTTTTATGCGTCAAACCTAATCGACACATTTAGGCAGAGTACTTCACACATATTTTCTATACAAATAAATATCTAATTAATTTGGCTTTTTTTCTCGAATTTATAGTAAGATGTTTATCGTATGGTCTACTATGATCCTGCTATGACCTTTAATCACATCAATGTGTGCGTGTGCGCGTGCGTGCGTGTGTGCGCGCGCGGGTGCGTACGTGCGTGTGCGGGTGCGTGTGTGAATAGAGGTCATATAATATCAAATCGTTAACGTCCAACGCCGTAAATTCGAGCAAATTCAAAAAAAGCTCAAATTATGTAGGTATTTGTTTGTATAGAAAAGCGTGTTAAGAAAAACGCTCAGTATATAAATTATAAATGCACAAAAACCGAGATTAAAAAGGTTTTCATTCTTATTATGTAAAGATAATGACGAAGAAATAGTGTTTTAAGATAAGATTAGTGGTATTTACTATATTCTGCGCGTCGGAGGGCATTTTTAAAAGAGTTTCATTCTTAATTAGAAAATTTCATAACGTGTTTACATTCAATTGTGTTCATGAAGCGCAAACAAGAGTCTTCATCTACATGTTGCTATCAAAGTACTCAGTTTTCAATTAATAAACAGTTTGTGTTTTTCAAGGGATTGAAAATGCCAATTTATGTAAGTCGCGCGAACAATAATATTTAATTTCAATTTCATTAAATAAACAAACATACGGTAGTATTTCGACGAAAACGCATTGATTAAGTTTAAAAGGAATTAAAATTACCTAATTTCAATTAAAAAGACTGTATTTCTAGGAACGTGTTCATTGACCTTCTATAATAATCAAGTACTAAAATGAAAACGTTCATCTAATTAAAACGAGTTAAAGTGATAAAATCGTAAAGATAACACAAAGCATAGGTAACCGGTATTAATTACTGATAGGCAACGACACAACAAATTTACGAATATTGCATCACGCCTTCGAAAACCAGCCAATTAAAAACAACTAGAAATTAACGAGAAAATTCTAGATGCTTACGTAAGAAGACAAGGCCATTTCTAGGACCAATGCAAACAAAAACAACAACAAGATTTCGCCAGAAGGATCTAGTTGCGTGACGTTACAAGGCGACAATGTAATCAGTTGATAAGTTGCTATTCAAACGTCACCATACTGGTCTGAGAATATGTTACATAGTATTTAGTTATTATAGAAGACATATGGACGATGTTGAAAGTTAATTGCTACTCGAAAAAGAGTAGATAAGTACAATGTTTTTAAAAATGGAAACGAAGAATTAAAAATTAATTGAGATGAAGCGTATGGAATGGAAATAGTTTGTGTCTAGCTGTATGAAGCAATGTGCATGGAAAGGCGTATTTGGTAAAACAATAAATAACTTCGTAACCTAGGATACCACCAAACATTGTGTTTCCAGCTAACTTTGTACATAAAATTCAAACATATTACTTATAAACTAAATTAGACAGAGTGCATTTATAGAAGATCACCTAATTTTTAAATTATTGTACAATACACATGAAATTTATTTCATTGGTTAATATATTACAACATTGATAATATGCTTTTTATGAAATTACTTTATTTCATAGAAACATATTTTTATATGGTATGACAGTGCTTTATTACATAAAATAACTAAGTTGGAATCGTTCAACTACTAGAATAAGAAGTTTTTCTGAATTCAATAGTAACAAAATTGCTTAAAGATTAATTTCTGAATTAAAATTGCTTCGCCTTGTCATTTTAACGTATTTATTAAAAATTAAATCGTTGATTTTTATAATGTTTACATGAAGCATTCCTCCCTTGTGACCTTATATACCCTTAAATAACCCTACTACCATAGCATATATATATATATATATATATATATATATATATATATATATATATGACGTGCTTTTAAATGGATTGAAAACTTATATAATGGTTGCTTACATCGTTTTCTAAGGGTTATGGTTCAAATAATTTAATTTCTAATAAAAATAAATACACTAATAAATCTAGTTCTCCAAAAATTTCTCTATATTGCCTGATTATTTTGATTCTTGTAAAATAATTATTAAAAACCGTCACTTTAACCCTGTTGTGAATGATCGAAATATGAAAATAACGTGTATTTGATTGTTGGAAAGTATCTAAAACTTTTCGTACACCACATCCTTCGCTGACCTTTCACATCAAATCCAGAAAAGCTGATAAAGATTTGTATAACTTCACAAAAAGGTATAAATTCATAGAAGTTGTTTAAGGGATTTGGAAATCGCAAAATATGCAAATTCTCAAGGGCAACTAACAAATTAATTTTAAATAAGAAATTTGAATTAATTAATTTTTTATTCTTAATTCGGTGACAATTAATCCGTGATGTATGCTGCCAGTTTAAATTTCTTAAAATAATACAAAAAAATTTGACGCTCAAATATGAATTTCAGCTCGCTTTCCTCAACCACCTGTTGATCAAATCCAACAAGTGGTTGAAACCTTTACTGCGGCCAAATACTATATCGAAGAAATTCAATTAAAAGTATGTTTTAATTTACTCATAATATATAAAAATACAGAAAGCAAGATTGATTTAGATCAGTTACTCAAATAACAGCAGTCATCGAGACTCCCTTTATGGAGCGAAGCATATTTAAATTCGTAGTAAGTGACAAACATATACACGATATACGAAAGCAACAAGGATAAACGCAGTTATAAGACGCATATACGGAGACGTGGTTGTGAGGGAATATCTCTGCGCCTCGACGCTGCACACGGCTCTATTTTGTGTAAACAGCGCTTTCGAGCGACGTAATTATTAGAAAATATTTAATTTAAAACTTTATTGCTAATAAAATAATGCTGAATCTCGCTTGCGTTTATTTATAGACGTTTAGCAAGGTAAATGCAAAAATAAACCAAAAAGAGTAATCGGTGTTCCATAAATTAGATGTTTTGTTAATTCGATTTCTATTATTGGTGAAGTGCCAAGAAGTAACATAAACAAGCTATAGAGATGTTCCGAATTTAGGGTTCATTTATGTAAACGAATAAAATTAGATTGCAAAAAGAGATGAGGTCAGTACTAGGAGAAAGTGTGAAACGGGGCTTCGTACAAAATTTCTCACATTGGGGGAACATCCTGAACACGCAATCAGCTACACTTATTACAGGAAATTTTTCGTTTTATTCATTACATTGCTACCTACCGGTAAAACATTGCATGTAACAATTTTGGTAAAAATGAGAATTTTATGTTATTGTACCTTTCTAATTCTTAAAATGTACCAGCAAAATGTCGTAAATGAAAAATTTTTTGTTATCTCCAAGCTGACTGATTTAATGTAATTTTTCAAGCCATGTAATTTTACATAAGTTGCTTCAGGTCAATAAACCTGGCGCAACTTACATTGTTTATAATTTGCTGTTGTCTAACACCACAATTTTTCTCCACTAATCTTTCCAATACGAGGGGTGTTCGATATGTATCGGGAACTGACAACACTATGTTGCTAGGTGCGATCTGACGTTTCTAACCTAAGGTTTAACATTTTTGACAGTATATATAGGGTGGTCCGGTTATCATTAGCCAGCGCATATCTTCTGAAATATACAAGATATAGAAAATTTTCATGGGAAAAAATTTTTTTAAATATATTTTCTCTACAAATATAAGACATTAAGTATTTTTCATGGTCTACTATATTTGAGCAATACTATGTCACTTTGGATTTTTAAATAGAATACCCTGTATATTTTTTTGAAAAATTATTCTACTTAAAATTGTCCTTACGGCAATGTCACAATCGATCATTTCTGTTCCAAGCGCACTACATAACTCAAATAATAACTCAAATAACTCAAATAATAGAATTCTAATAGGAAACAGTGATTATTGTTTATTTGCTGTATAAATTAATAGATTGAAAATTTTATTAATACATTTGAAAATAATAGCTAACAAGAAACTGATTATCTTAGTATATGTTCAAATTGTCCACTATTACATTCTAAACATTTATTAACTCGAACAAGTAAATTTCTTCTAGCATCTTGCTACATGACCGAGGTAATTAGCAAGCAAGCTGCTCTTATTTTAACGATTAACTCTTCAATATTTCAAAAAGGGGTAGAATTAAAATACACTTGGTCTTTAAAAACCCCAAGCAAAGAAGTCAAGAACTGATAGATTAGGTGATCTGGGAGGCCACAAAATCGGTCCATCTATTTACCAATTCAGTTCTGACCAAACTAATTATTTAAATAAGTTATAAGATTGATTCTATTATATGGTGAAGCGCCATCGTGTTGATAGTTAGAGAAATATCATCTAAGAAATTTGAAATGAAGTTTGCAAAATCATTAAATATCTATTTGACAGATAATTGTAAATATAGAACTGAAATACTGCAACGGCATTTGTTAACAGAAACAATCAGACCCTATAGAAATTCTATTATTTAAGTTATTTAGCACACTTTGACAAGAAATCATTAGTTGTGGCATATTGCCGTAAAGACAATTTCAAGTAGAATATCTTTTTAAAACAATATACAGGGTGCTCAATTAAAAAACCAAAGTGACATAGTATTGTTCAAATATAGTAGGCCATGAAAAATACTTAATATCTTATATTTGTAGAGAAAATATATTTAAAAAAATTTTTCTTGTGAAATTTTTTTATATCTTCCATATTTCAAAAGATATACGCTGGCTAATGAAAACGGGACCACTCTGTATACTAATAGTATTTTGCCTATGTACACTATTTGTTTTGTTTTGATAGTCCGGTTAATTTAGCCGAAAAAATAGGGGTACCCTTGCAAAAATTCTCAACAAGCTGCAACTTTATATGAACTTAAGGACGGCATTATAATGACATTGTGAAAAGTCCCCATCAATCACTTATGTGCAAAAAATATTATTCAAGGTCAAAGTTCGCATAAATTTGTTTTTTTATGATAAAAATATCCCAGACAAAAATTGTAAATCATGCAATTATCTACAAAAATTATCCTTACACATTTTTTAATAACATTAACCATTTCTGAGAAAAAGCGTTTCTAAAATTTACTTTAGTTGTATTCTCTATAATATTCATGACTACGCTGCCTATGTACATCATTGGACGCATAATATAAGTAAAACTATTAGTATGCGTGACTAATACATTAATATTGATAATTCTGAGAATATGAACTGTAAAGAAACCAAGTCCCTGATTGTATGTGACCATGTGGCCTTGAGCAACATCTGTCTTCTGTTCAATCGTTTACGTAACAGTCTACCTGCTCCTATTTCTAAGGTCCCAACAAAATTATCGTTAATTGAAAAAATTATTTATTTTTTGAAACCCGGCAGGGCTAAACAACGATCGAAAATATTTTCAAATACGAGTTTATCGGATTATCCTAAATATATAAATCATATACTATTTTTACATGCTATGACTGGCTCTGATACAACATCAACCATGTTCCGGAGGGGTAAAACGACAATTTTTAAATTGTTTGAAAAACACAATTTTATTACATGTGCAAAAACTTTCGAAGATATGAACCCTACTCCAGAAGCTCTAATCACCAACAGAATTCGCTTTCTTCTTTCTGTATTTGGAGTTCCAAAAAAAATTACTTGCATAGACAAGTTACGTTACTTATCTTTTGCAAAACACACGTAATAAAAAACTTGTGCAATTAGCTACTCTTCCTCCAACCGCGGTTTCTGCTCACAAACATTTTTATCGTGTATATTACCAGGTTCAAGTGTGGCTTGGTAATCAACTGGGCCCAGAGGAATGGGGTTGGAAGATAATTAATAATGTATTGGAACCCATCCACACTCTACTTCCACTTGAACGAGAAAACCTCTTTAACACAATTTTTATCAACTGCAAAATGGAGTGTAATTCGAAATGCGACTGCAGAAAAGTAGGCTTATCTTGTTCACCAGCATGCACTACTTGTCAAGGCCAGTCGTGTTCAAATGTTGAATCTCAAACAGAAGAAAATCCTTACATCAACGGTGAAACAACTGATGTATCGCTGTTAGAACAATTTACGTCAACTCAGGAAGATGAGAAAGAAGAAGAAAAAAAAATAGAAGAAAAACAAGATGGAGGAAGAGAAACAGATGATGATGAAGAAGAAGAAACAGACGATGACAATAATGATAAATAAGATGACCTGACATTCCATTAAATTTTACCGAGATAGATCGTGGAGTAGGCCTTTTTTTCAGAAATGGTGAATATTATGAAAAAAGTGTAAGACAATTTTTGTAGATAATTGCATGATCTACAATTTTTGTTGGAGATATTTTTATAATAAAAGTAAGCGTTTCGCTTAAAAATCCAAAATACCCATTTTTGCGAACTTCGACCTTGAATAAAAATTTTTGCACACATGGGATCAATGGGGACTTTTCACAATTTCATTATAATGGAATTTATGCAAAGATGAATGTCTAAATTGACCGGACTATGATTGAGTTGAAAATTTCGTCTTGGCCAAAAAATGGAATTAACTCGTGAATATTTTCGTACGATGATTTATACGATTTCCGATGTGGATTATCTCCACAACAGTGCCTGAATCAACTTATTTCGACTTTTAGGAAAGAAGCTCCAACTAAAACCACTGTATATTGTTGGTATAGCGAATTCAATCGTGATCGTAGTTCGTTAGTGAATGAATTTAAAGATGGTCGTTCAAAATCAGCTGTTGTGCCAGAAAACATTAAATATGTGCGCGAATTGATAATGCAAGATCGTCATGTGACTTATTGTGAGATTCAGAGATCCCTAGGCATTAGATATTACATGAACATTTAGCTGTGAAAAAGCTATGCGCGCGTTGAATCCCACATAATTTGACAATCGCTCAAAAAAGACTAGTGTCGATTGGTGCACAGAAATGCTCAAAAAATACGATGGCGGTGCATCAAACGCAGTGTATAACATCTACACAGGTGACGAATCTTGGATTTATTCGTATGGACCCAAAAGTAAACAGCAATCGACTGTATGGGTCGTCCAAGATGAACAAAATTCAACAAAAGCTGTCCGCGCTCGAAGTACTTCGAAGAAAATGGTTGCCTGTTTTTTCGCAATAAATAGACATGTCACGACCGTAGCTTTAGACGATCGTAGAACAGCCATCTATTTGCCACAAGTTGTCTCACACATCGGCTCAAACCGTCGTATAGTCCTGATTTGGCACATAATGATTTCTTTTTGTTCCCACACATAAACAACAAACTGCGTGGACAATGATTTTCGATACCAGAACAGGCGGTTGATGCGTTCAAAACCCATGTTTTAGAGATATCTGAATCGGAATGGAAAAAATGCTATGAAAATTGGTTCCAACATATGCAAAAGTGTATTAATCGTGGAGAATATTTTGAAAAACAGTAAAGTAGTTTTCATACCTTAAGTTTTGTTTTTGTTACTTATTCCCTATACATATCGGGCACCTCTCGTAGCTATCATGGATATCGTAAATATTCTCCTATTAGTTGTTTCCTTCTGCTTATATATTCCGCTAAATAGAACGATCGTCGTCAATTAGTTTCAGTACATCATTTGTTAGCTTATTTACAAAGCTAATTTTCAACATATGTTACAGTACTTCAGTTCAATAGCTTCGATCTTTCACCAATTTGCTTCCTCAATAGCGCATATTTTGAATCCATACAATGTTCTTATAAATTGTTACCATATATTGAAATTAATGTTTGATGCCAATAAATTATATTTGTAGAAGAATACTTTCGTTGCTAGCACAATTCTGTGCAATACACACACACACACACACACACACACACACACACACACACACACTATATATATATATATATATATATATATATATATATATATTACTGTGATTGGGTAGACTTAAGTGGGTGTAAATAGGCCAAGAAGTTATTTATTTGTAAGTACTCTGTACAAAAAAAGCAATAATTTATTTAAAGCGCTTCAATAATTAGATTGAGATTAAATTACAATTTATAATGTAGGATTAATTTGTATAGGCTAATTTAAGACAAGGACAACAATCAAGATCGACGACAAAATTGAAAATCGTGTACATTTATTAATAGGATTAAAGCTTTTCAGTATAAAAATCAATAATTTATGCACGGTACATTTGTTTAATATAGCATATGTCAAAAGCTTTCGAAGAACGCTACGAGCTTTAATATTTGTAAAACACGTTACACCATCAAGGACTTCATAGAACATACGATTGGGGTAGGATAAACGCTTCTTGTAAAAGCCAGTTTACATTGAGAATAATTCGAGGTAGTTTGTGTTAACGGACAATGCAAGGTTAACAACAACAGTCGACTAGTTCAAAACAGATCGATACAATCATGAGACAGACTATGTGTAATACGTAACAGAGGAAGATAAGAGATAGCAGGCGTTTAAGTGACAAATATTTTTCAAGTGCGTGTTAGACAGGTATACTTTAAAAGAATATAAAGACGCAAATGCAACATGTTTGTGGACGGTATCGATTTTTCAAGGCACACAGAAAGGATGGTAGATATAACTGTGCACAATATTCTTATAAAGGGGCGACAAGCAAGACGGAAAACACAGGACGGAAAGAGATACCAAAAAAAAGCAGAAATAACGTAGACACTTTAAGTAGGAAAGATAGAGAAGGCCGAGAGATGTGATTATGTGAGTGCAAGAGAGATAATTGAATGAACGCGCACACGATAGGCGTAATTGTATTTGAGTGAACTTGACGGTTGGATGTTGTTAAACAGTTTTTATCGTAAAAGAAGTGTTATCTTGTCGATTTCTTAGTTTTAAAAACCGTTGTGTTTACGTGCAGCTAGATGTTGCAGAATTGAGTGGCGGTTTACGGAGTTACAAGAATTGTATAACAAATATACAAGCAACTAAAGGAGGATGGATATTATATAAGCGGTTCCGGAGATGGCGTTCGCTCTCTATTTTCCAAGTCCACAAGAAGAACATCCTAGCTTTAAACCACGTGACAAGTGAAGTCCGATTTAAGATTTATAAGTGTTTAATGCACAAGTAAAGTGTAAGTTAATTTAAAACGGAGTGAGCCGTAGTAAATGGTTGTAATTGAAGCAGGATGTCTCGTAAGTAGAGATTTAATTACAAATTAAACGGGGTGCTTGATGCACATTGCTTGGAAGAAGTGTGATATTTGGATCTGGAGCGGCAGGAATTGGTGATGATTTGGATGAACAACGAGTTTGCGATGGAATTGCTTTTCAAAATGGAAACCAGCAACATGGAGTGATCCTGGTACGTGCAGTCGTGTGGAAGGCATCTACATAGGCATTGATCTGGAAGCAGTATACCCTCCAGGTAATGATTTTTTTTAATTGAAACTTGTGCTGGCGTGGATTTATTTAAACTGTTAGTGATTTGTGTTTTATTTGATGAAAATATTTATGAACTGAAAATTAATTTATTGACATAAGTATAAACCTGAGGGTGTAAATGCTGGTATAATATTTTACTGATGTAAGAGGTAAACGGGTTTTTTGTTTAATTTTTAGTGCTAAAGTTTGACCACACAAATATAAAAAGGTTTATACTGAGCTCACCATAGACCAGGGGAAAGTAAATTAAGGTTCAGGATAGGTCCATCTACTTCAAACTAACATAATGAAATGTAGAGGAGCATAAAATTGGGGGATATTAAGCTGATTTCTTTTGATACCGAGTAGAGTTATAAAAAATGTTTCACGTAGATCCATATTGTACATATTGAGATCGTGTTTATTAAATTTTTATCTTGTTAGAATAAAAGGGTTGTATGTTTTGTCGAATTATTTGTTTATTTTTTTTATTATTAATTATAAAGCTTGTTGAGAGAATGAGTAGCTGTGGTGAGTATCTCCGAAGAAATCGTGAGCAGAGCTAGCCGTTGAATGTCAGTTTCGGAAACATCTTCAGAAGATACCCAACCAGAACATCTAGTAATCAAAGCTGGGATTCAAAAATTTATTTGGGTGGAAAATTAGTAAAGTTAAATTTTATTTTTCAGCAAGTATTTTTATAACACCCGAAGTGTGGGGCACGATGATTTAGGGCTTCCTTCCCAGGCAATCCAGGACATAATTATATATATATATATATATATATATATATATATATATTATAATGTCTAAGGGAGCTACTAAGAGTTATAAGGGTTGTTTAGTACAAGGTAGTATATGCCAAACAAAAATAATCCACATAATCGATCACAGATACTTAAAAATGTATGTTTGCCGTATTTTAGGTATACTAAAATACCAGTCAAATATAGTAGTTGAAATTAAGTGCCAAAAGGCAATTTTAAAATGACTAAGTGGCGTAGTAAGATGTGAAATGCTCAAGGGTTTATACCGAGTTGAATTTTAAAAAGCCTTTGAAAGTACATTTGCCGTCCAAAAGCCGTATGCGCCTATGAATGTTCACTATCAATGCATCCAGGGTCAAGTATACTTTATTTTGGTTTCATTTTCTATAGAATCAACTTTTGGACAATATTTGTAAACCCAAAATTATTAGTTAAAACATCGTAAAATGTGATTGGTTGAATGTAAAGATTTAGGACTTATATTAGAATTTAGTGTGATTATAAAACTGTATAAAAGACATGAACTATGGTATGTGCGACACGGACTTAGCTATTTGTATGAATTTAAGATGTAGTAAGCTGGTGGATAATTAACATGGTCACCGTAGAGAATAAACAAACCAGATTATTTTCGAACGAATTTTGTAATAGACGTGTTTTCAGAGTTGTGCTAATTTTGTATTCAGATATTTTGAAATAGAAAATAAAAGAAATTGATTTAACATGAGTTTAATTGACAAGTGGTAAAAAGAAACAAGCAGCGAGAGTATAAAGAAATAGTAGTGATTGTGCAACGGAAAGTTAGTGGATTTGGAAAGTGGTTAAAGGTAGCAGGTTATTGAGAGTGGTGATACAGATTAGAAGTTGGATATTGGAGTGTGGTTTAAAGTTAGAAGGTTATCAAGAGTGGTTATACAGAGATTTGAAGTTGGATATTGGAGAGCGGTTTAAAGGCGGCAGGAACAGCGAGCGAAAATATACAGGAACGAGTGGATTGGGATTGAGATACGGAGAAGCGGACGGATATATAGAGGACACAAGGATTTGAAGTGGAGATTAGTACAAGGGAAGTTATAGCACTAGTTTTTTCAAAATTCTAAATTTGGATTGATCATTTCAGGTATTGGGGAGCAGCTAAAAATTGAAGGACACCTGGAAGCAGAACGGATATTCAAAAGCATCATTGTAAGGACGTATACGGTAATTAGGATTTTGTGCCAGTATTCATCAAGGCATCAACGGAGTATAGACCAGGTGAGTTTTAAAATCATTTTAACATCATATTTCTGTAATACGTCAAAAAATTTAGTCATACAAATTTTGCTTGTAATTTAATTTGGCACATAGTAACTTTGATCTAATTAGAAAATTTGGCATATACAAAAGTAGAATAGCAATTTTGGTAGTAAAGCAAAAGCGTGCACTTTGGTTGATTTAGCACATCTACTTATAACGGAATCCACTATAAGTAGTTTGAATACCCTGAGATTAAGAGTTTTAAATAGTCGAGGCATTGCAATAAGTAGTTAATACTAGAACCAACCAAACAGTGCAAGTACGGGGCGTGCATTAGGTGTGCACAATTTTAAAGTTTATAAAAATAAAAAGGAAGAATATCGGTTGTAGCACAATAAAAGAAAAAGAAGAGAGAGAGGGGGTAGAATATATGTTGCAAACCCAACGTGAGGCTGAAATAAGGCTAGATTGAATTGAAAATAGACAGAAATAGTAGTAAGACACGGGAGCTTGAGATTAGGTGGGGCCAGTAGTTAGATATTTTCAGGAATACAAATTCAAAGACAGGCTGCAGAGATGACGGACCCAGCAATGAAACGGATTACGAGATCGGGACTGATATACGGAATTGAAGCAGAAACCACGACACAAGACGATGAACGTAGGACACAGGACATAGAACTAGACGCGGGAGGAGACATCCAGGAGACGAAGACAAGGCAGACTGACCCGGAGGCGATAGACATGGACACGGACCAGGCGACGGCACCGGAGGTAAGAGTAACAGAAACTGCAGGGAACCAGGACATTATGAGATTCCTAATGGGTATGCAAGACAAATTTGAAACTTCAAACGCGGAACCGAAGGCGGAACTATCGAACAAATTTGAAACTTCAAACACGGAACTGAAGGCGGAACTATCGAACAAATTTGAAACTTCAAACACGGAACTAAAGACGGAATTAAAAATGGAGTTTAAGACATCACACACACAATTAAAGAACGAGTTGACAAACAAGATTACGGAATCACATAACGAACTAAGAAACGAGTTTAGGACGGCACACGCGGAACTAATTAAAAGTTTTTCAGAGACATGCACGGCACTAAAAACCGATGTAACTAAAACAATTACAGAAACACACACGGAACTACATACGGACGTCATAGACAAAACCGAAGAATCGCGGACAGATATTAAGACGACATGCACGGAACTAAAAACGGATGTAACGAACACCGCGGCAGAATCATACACGGAACTACATACGGACGTCATAGACAAAACCGAAGAGTCGCGGACAGATGTTAAGACCTCACACGCGGAACTACAAACGGAGTTAACAGACCAGACTGCAGAAACACATACGGAACTACAAACGGACCTAACCGACAAAACTGAACAGTCGCGGACAGAGGACGAACGCGGGACTGAGCTACAAGACAACGTAGACCGCGTAGATGACGAGACAAAAATTACACGGATACAATTGCAGGGACAGACACAGCACTTGACACCGAAATTGGACGCGGACGACATGGTATTACTACTCACAGGACAAGTGGTACTAAATGTAAAAACACTACGAAAAATTTTAGGCGTTATGAGGAATTTCGATTTGGCAACGGCACTGGAGACAAAAACACGGACTAGTCATTGGGATCAACACCGGGGTTATAGGGATGACAACCGACGACATACATACTATAATAGGGAACACCGGGAGAACGACATACCAAGACAAAACAGGCGCCCGCACGATGACAACGCGGATGACGGCCGGACGACGGGAGGAGGAACCTAGCACGGATATAGCCGGACGGACAGGGACGCGAATGTCCATCATGTAACGACAAACGCAAGGACTCAGGACACGGATCAAATTGAAGTGGTGCAGATACACGAGGCACCCTTAAAAAAAAAAAAAAAAAACGCAAATTTTTGGACGAACAAATGTAAAGGATTAAAGGTCGACGTTGTTTATAGTTTAAAAGACTTGTTAGTAAATAATTATAATTTGAAAAAAAAAGAATCTTTTGTTCATTAATATTAGTTTAAATGAGTGTTTATATGTTGCTTTAATTGATAGTGGTGTTCACAGTTGTCGCTGGTAGATGAGAGGGTGGTGATAAAACATGCTGATTTTTTAAAAGGAAGAATAGAAGCGATTGATGGGGTTAATCTATGGTCGGCTATGAATCAAAAGTTAACTACGATTTATAGGACCATCCGTGTACCGATATTTGTAGGGGAAAAAAAATGTAGGGGAGGCAGAATTTTTAATTACAAAGGGGTTGCATATAGATTTCATATTAGGAATGGACTTTATAGAGGATTTTGGAGTGAATATAGATGGTAAAGATAGGTCGATTCGAATTTTTGATAAAGATAAGTTATGGATGGTGTCTACGGTTAGTGAGGAATATAGGAATGGAGATAATATAGATAAGTCGGGATTAGAAATGGATAGGACAAGTGATTATAGACAGGTTAAAGTACGATTATGTAATATGTTTGTGAGATTAATTAAGGATGAACAGATTGGAAAAGTGAGTAATGAGATAAAGGCGAAGCTAGAAGAATTATTTAATAAATATGTAGGGTTATTTAATGAAGAGCCGAGATTGGCGAGGAGATACATGCATAAGTTAGAGGTCACCGAAGACAACGGGTTTAATACAAAGGTGTATCCAATTCCGTTTGCTATTAGAAATAGGGTTAAAGCCGAGATTAACAAGATGTTACGAGATGGAATAATAGAACCAGCGAAAACTCAATATGTGAACCCGGTAGTTATTGTTCCTAAACCAACCGCAGGGGTTGGATAATTTGTTGTACAAAGGTTGTACAGGAAGAGGGTTAGTAGAATAGTTGTAATATAGTTCATGCGACGGAAGGTTTAGTTTTGTTTCAGTTTGGTTTAGTTTTGTTTTAGTTTATAAGGTAGGTTAGTATGTAGCATAGTTAGACAGACATATTGAGAATTAAAAATAGGGGTTGAATAATTAAAATAGGTAGGAATCCGAAAAGGGGTTTGTGTAGAAAGGTGAGAGGGGGTTTTGATTTTAAATAAAACTAGAAATTATGCACACCAGGAAAGAGTAAAGCCGATGCAATTTCCAATTTCATTCAAAATCAGTGGGGCCAATATAATGTCTAAGGGAGCTACTAAGAGTTATAAGGGTTGTTTAGTACAAGGTAATATATGCCAAACAAAAATAATCCACATAATCGATCACAGATACTTAAAAATGTATGTTTGCCGTATTTTAGGTATACTAAAATACCAGTCAAATATAGTAGTTGAAATTAAGTGCCAAAAGGCAATTTTAAAATGACTAAGTGGCGTAGTAAGATGTGAAATGCTCAAGGGTTTATACCGAGTTGAATTTTAAAAAGCCTTTGAAAGTACATTTGCCGTCCAAAAGCCGTATGCGCCTATGAATGTTCACTATCAATGCATCCAGGGTCAAGTATACTTTATTTTGGTTTCATTTTCTATAGAATCAACTTTTGGACAATATTTGTAAACCCAAAATTATTAGTTAAAACATCGTAAAATGTGATTGGTTGAATGTAAAGATTTAGGACTTATATTAGAATTTAGTGTGATTATAAAACTGTATAAAAGACATGAACTATGGTATGTGCGACACGGACTTAGCTATTTGTATGAATTTAAGATGTAGTAAGCTGGTGGAGAATTAACATGGTCACCGTAGAGAATAAACAAACCAGATTATTTTCGAACGAATTTTGTAATAGACGTGTTTTCAGAGTTGTGCTAATTTTGTATTCAGATATTTTGAAATAGAAAATAAAAGAAATTGATTTAACATGAGTTTAATTGACAAGTGGTAAAAAGAAACAAGCAGCGAGAGTATAAAGAAATAGTAGTGATTGTGCAACGGAAAGTTAGTGAATTTGGAAAGTGGTTAAAGGTAGCAGGTTATTGAGAGTGGTGATACAGATTAGAAGTTGGATATTGGAGTGTGGTTTAAAGTTAGAAGGTTATCAAGAGTGGTTATACAGAGATTTGAAGTTGGATATTGGAGAGCGGTTTAAAGGCGGCAGGAACAGCGAGCGAAAATATACAGGAACGAGTGGATTGGGATTGAGATACGGAGAAGCGGACGGATATATAGAGGACACAAGGATTTGAAGTGGAGATTAGTACAAGGGAAGTTATAGCACTAGTTTTTTTCAAAATTCTAAATTTGGATTGATCATTTCAGGTATTGGGGAGCAGCTAAAAATTGAAGGACACCTGGAAGCAGAACGGATATTCAAAAGCATCATTGTAAGGACGTATACGGTAATTAGGATTTTGTGCCAGTATTCATCAAGGCATCAACGGAGTATAGACCAGGTGAGTTTTTAAAATCATTTTAACATCATATTTCTGTAATACGTCAAAAAATTTAGTCATACAAATTTTGCTTGTAATTTAATTTGGCACATAGTAACTTTGATCTAATTAGAAAATTTGGCATATACAAAAGTAGAATAGCAATTTTGGTAGTAAAGCAAAAGCGTGCACTTTGGTTGGATTTAGCACATCTACTTATAACGGAATCCACTATAAGTAGTTTGAATACCCTGAGATTAAGAGTTTTAAATAGTCGAGGCATTGCAATAAGTAGTTAATACTAGAACCAACCAAACAGTGCAAGTACGGGGCGTGCATTAGGTGTGCACAATTTTAAAGTTTATAAAAATAAAAAGGAAGAATATCGGTTGTAGCACAAAAAAAGAAAAAGAAGAGAGAGAGGGGGTAGAATAATATATATATACATAGGGTGGTCACTCTTACAATGCATACCATTGCGATATTCAAAATACTAACAGATACAGCGTGGGTTAAATTGGAGAAAAGTTGTATCTTTTTTATGCCTTTCAAGAATCTAAATAGAAACTAAGATATCTCAACCCGTTTTTGAGTTATCGCAAAAATACTGAAACTTGACATTTTTTCTTTCTTCTGTAACTATTTTATTTATTCCAAAAAAATTATGAAACTTACAACATTTACATTATTAATCATGAGTTTTCTAATTAAGTTATCAAAAAAATTTTAGGCCTACTTAAAATTTTATTTTTCAATGTTCACTTTTGATTTTCGTATGAATACCAAGTTGGATTTGTATGACATTAAATAGTGCAAAAAATACGATTTTACTGATGTAGCACACATTGTATTTAAAACTTCAATGACCCCCTTAAAACGTCATTTTTGTATTTATTCGTTGATATCAAGTGGCTATGCTTATGAGATGCCGAATTCATTGACAATTAATACACAGAAAAGAAACCACGATTTTAAAAAATCTGTTTAATTATAACATGTAACTAATAAACAAAATTAGGAAGACAAAAGTTCGTATTTGTTCCCAGACAAAAAATATTCCAGAAAACTGGCTATAAAACTAAATAGATGATTTTAAATCTGCATTTGTTACTGACAGGAATAAAACGGTCGCCAGCATGAACATTTATTTCATTATGTTGAATATTATTTATGAATCAATAAATGATGCACAATCTGACCCTGTAGTTAGTTTCTCTGTTCTTACGCTCTTTTCCATTTTCTTTTATTAAACTTAGACACCATCGCAATGTAAAATAGGAACGATATTGTGCATGACCTACAATTTAATTTAAAAAACAAGATATGGCGGTGACAAAACTATCAAAGAAAAAATTGTTTAACTATCGAAACACACACGAAACCAAAAGTTCCAGATTATAGCACTTCAATTCGTTTTGACACATCATCTCTGACACTGATTCTGTATAGTCCGTAAAGTTCTGAGAATTTCAAAAATAAACAGCACATCCTCTGACTAATGCACTCATCTAAAAAAACTTCACTATTGACAGACACTTACTGTGAAGTGTTTGTCAAAATGGAGCGCCTATTGGCAAAAACACATGATATAAACGATCTCAGACACTGTTAGAGCCTTCCAATATAATCCATCTTCAGAATAAATAAATATTTCGATGGCATAATTTTGGTCCTAAGATAAATCAAAGTCAATGAACACCAGACATCTAAACTGAAAGAGATCACTTCCTTCTATTTAATCAATACAAATAAATTTGTCATAAAGAGGTTGCAATGTTACTGAAAATTCATTATTAAAATAGTCTGTCATTTTCAACTACATACAACCTCAACTAAAGTCATTTACCAAAAACAAACCGAAGGCAATAAACCCAAAATGAACTTGAAGAAGAGATATGTCTTTTTGGTAGAGCAAAATTTGTCAACGTTCTATTCAGTAAAGGATAGGCAAAATTAGAAAATTGTACCTACTATTTTTAAAGTAGTTTTAGGGTGACGGTTGCAGTCCGGAAAATATTTCATAATTAAGAACAAGAAAAATGTTTCGTCACGATGTACGATACTGGTAGACTCCAGCGTTATCGAAAAACAAAGATTGGTTATTAAGACGTAATCTTAAAGTACGTGTCTGTTTCATTACGTTTTCGGGGAATAATAGCATGAAATCAATGGCAAAGTTTTAAAGATTGTGCAATGAAAGAAGTGCGAAATAAAGATTTTGGTTTCTTTTATAGATGGGTACAATGGATTCCCCAAAATGGTTGCCACGACATAAATACAACCACACCAACAAAAAAGAAGCGCTTAAAATGACATGTGTACTTTTCTGACCTATAGTAAAGATTATCAACTATAATTAGCACAGCTTCCAAACATTTGCAAGTATAATATTATATGATATTTGGGACGATGTAATTTTTCACAAATTTAATCTAACAAGCTAAAATAATATATGTATCAGACTACTTCAGTTCTATAAACTGTAGATATAAATAGCAGTGTTTATAAATCACTGTTAAGTGTTTTAAATTATATCGTAACTACATTGGTTCGATCTTGATTTTGATCCAAAAACATAGTTTCTAACATTAACATGAATTTGTAGAAACAAAATATTTCAATCATTTAAGATGAAATTTGGCAAGGAAAATAATTGGATTTGTATACTGTGCTGCCCTCCAATATTCAAAGACCATACTTCAGCTACTGTATATAGAGAAATCTGTAATTTTGTTATAAAAAAATTAAAGAAATTGGAAAACATTTTTAAACAAAGGGATAATTACCGAAATATAACAACCAATCAGAAGTGCTAGCCTCTCTCACAGGTATTGTGAATTTAAAAAATATAAAACATTCGAGTTTTCTGAAGATGTTGATGGCGAACATGCGAATTGTAATATGCATTTTCACATAAATCGCACCGATAAACTTGTTGCGTTTACTTTACTCCTAGCCCTTATACGATTACGTTTACAGAGGATCATGAGGCTATTAAACGCGCGCTTACTGAACTTGGACCGTTTTTGAAGACTTTACTGGGGATGTTACTGATAATAAGTTTGCCCGTTTACGCTCCTTATGGGTACACATTCAGCGACGTTGTGAGTTGATGGTGGAAGGAAGCCCTTACGAAAAATAAATTATTATTCGCTTTACAGACCATTCGTTCGGATGTTGAAGCGATTGTTAGAAAGTTCAGGCGTGTTACTTTTGCGGATTTTATTTAACAGCCTTCTTCCAGCCCACAAACCCTTAATGTAGTTACCACCGTCACCGGAAAAAGTTCCTTACCTTTCTTCCGATTCCGAGGAAGAATTGGATAGCTCTACTACTGTCACTAATATGACCCCTACTAAAGGATACCAGCTCGCTAAATTGAATGTCTCTTTTTTAGGCGAAGGTTTGCTACCTGAATTCTTGATTCGTATAAGGAACTCAGTGTTTCGCGTAAAATTTCTGCTCAGCAACTTTTTCTTTTTACTCCGGAATTACTTACCGGAAAGGCTTTACTTCTCTTCCGAGCGCGTCAGCGTGCCCTCAGATGTTGGAAAAACGTTATTACTTTATTAAACGATGAATTCCTACCCGTGGATTATAATAAACGCTTACTAGACGAAATAAATTCTGAGCCGGGTCTTGCTTATAAGTCTGCTACTATTGAGAAAAATACTTTTAGTTCACATTACCGAGTTGTTAAGATTTCTCCTACGCCAGTTATGTATCCCCCAATTATCTATATGTATTGAATATATTGAATCTAATAGGAATTATTAGAAATTGTTAAATAAAGCATAAATTCATTGCAACAATGTAATACAAAGATAACCCAGAGAGGTTATTGACAGTTCATGAGAACGGACATGCAACTTTGCATCCGAGAGGGCAGTAATACTGCAGGTGGCAGGTCACAGGCGGTTAACATACCGCAATTACTTAGAAATAAGATTGTTACAATGTAATAAAGTGTACAATTAAGAGAAAAGCAGACATGAGATCTGCAAGTTCCCACAGCCGTGTGAGGGGCAGGTTATTATAAAAAGCCCGGGAGCTCAAGGCCCGGCAGTCAGTCTTCGAACTCCATACTTCGTTGTTCAAGCTACTCGCCTTATTACAATTAATTAAATGTTTTTGAATTAAAGTTATTTTACAAGTTATTCAAAATCCCATTGTAATTTCTGTATTAAGTTAAAATAAAATTTGTTAAGTGTTTGGAATTGTTTTTAAAAACACCGCTCCAAAGGCCCGAACCTTAACTCGCTTACGGGTAGATCAGATACTTCTTCCGTACTTTCTACTGTTCTTCTTCCTAGCGCTGCTTCTACTCGTCAGGTCAGGTGCTTTAATTGCAACAAACCTGGTCAAGTTTCGACACGTTATACTCGAACTCAAGTACTTCACTGTTATGGTTGCAGATATAAGGGAGTTTCTCCCCGCAACTGTGCAAACTGTCATCCTACTACTAATAGGTCTTCGAATCATACTTCAAATTCTGTCCTCACTTCTAGGTGCCTAATTTCTTCTGCTTCTCACTCTACGTTCTCTTCTGTCCCTCATCCAGGTCATCCTGCTACTACTACTAAAACATACCCTTCTTCGGCAAATATAGCTTCAAACAAAATTTCTTCCGTCTCTAGTTCTACATTCTTTTCTACACCTCCTTCTGCTCGCCCTACGACCATCACCTCATACCCTTTTCAGCCATATCAGCCCTTGGACTATAATATTGATTTTTGCGGCTTTCACTCACCTACTTAACGAACCTCTACTAACAAGAACCAAATTCTTTCTGTCCTTCGCGATTCAAACGATGACCAACTAGACCCGACGTTTTCACTTCCACCCCAAACTATGCCTCCAACACCAGTGCAACCCATACTTCGAATTAGTGACTTGCAGCTAGCTTCTCATGAGTTTGTTCCCGGTTTTTTTAAATGATTCTACGTAAGAAATTCCTGCAAGCACAAATGTCGCAGAAGTGACGATAATTTCTAATTCAGTAAGCGAAGGTCCTGTTGAAGTTCATGAACCTGTATCTTTAATGTCTGTTGCTGTCAAAATTTTACATGTTCCTGCTTTCTTAAATGGTTCTACTCAAGAAATTTCTGTCGTGTCTGCAATAACAGCTGTAGCTAAACTGACGATAACTCCTTATACAGATAGAGAAGGTCCTGTTGAAGTTAGGGAACCCGCAGCTATAATGCCTGGTGCTGCTGTCGTCAAAGTTTTACCTGATCTTGTTTCTCCATCTACTATTGTCAAGGAATCAGTTCCTTTTGTGGCTGAAGTTTTGTCTGTTCATACTCTATTGTCTAACTATGATGAAGTCTTACTCGATTCTACTCATTTATCGGACGTTGATGAAACGTTACCTACTGTTACTCATTTTTCTCATGCTGACAAAATGCTACTTGCTTCTGCTCTTTTAACTAAGGTCGGTGAAATCCTAACTGATGTCTATCTAATGTTGACGGTCAACCTGATTCTGCTTCCTTGTCTATTGTGGATGAAGTTCTTCTTGATACTGTTTGTTCGTGTAACGTTGCTGAACTTCTACCTGATTCTGTTCCTTTATGTAATATGGTTGAAGTGTTATCGCATTCTGCTCCTTTTCCTCGGGTTGATATTCCTACAGCCAATGCTGTTCTCTTTTCTAACTGTGATACTCTTAGTCCTTTATCTAACATCGATAAAATTTTATCTGTTTCTGTCCCTATATCTAACGTAACTGAAGTGTGCTCTGCTTGTGTTTCTTTTCGTAAGGTTGATTCTCTTACAGCCAATACTTTTTCTTTTTCTACCGTTGACTTTCTTACGACCAATTCGAACAACAAACAACTTCCTACTATGACGCGTTTTGAATTTTCTAAACTACCCTTGCCACCTCCTAAACCTCGTGCTACAACTACTATACCCCTGCTGTTCCTGTTTGGCAGAAAACTGTCCAAAAGAGGCAGACATTAGTCTATGCTCCTTCCAAACCGGAAGATGTACGTCGGCGAAGTCCTAATGTCCTTGATCTCGTTTCATTTTCTTGATGGCGGCGCAAACGTCTAAAGCTCAATACCTAGTCCTCGTGCACCCAGATTCTTATGCCGACTTTGCTCTTCTTAGGGCTTGATTTCTGGACTTTACAATTGCGTTATTTACTTCCCTGTTTTGCTGGGTTTTCTTTACTACATAAACACACACATTTCTGCTTGGTTCTCTTTTCTTTTGCTCTCTCCTTGTACTACACCCGTGTGGGTCCGGGAATAGAATAGTCCCATGATACGACCTGCCTGTCGTAAGAGGCGACTATTGCGGTCCAACACATACACACACACACACACACACTTCATAAACACACACAATTCTGCTTGGTTCTCTTCCCTTTCGTTCTCTTCTTGTACCTGCAAACGGCAACTCGCCATTTTAAAAAAAAATTTTCTTTTGATTTTGTTGATATGTGCAGCTTGTAATTATTGATTGTTTATTTTTTTGGTACTACTGTGCTTTTGTACATATTTTTCTTAATGAAAGGTTTTCTTTTCTGTAGGTTCAGCTGTGAGTTGTGAATGAGTGAGTATAAAGTCCAAACAGTATTAACAAAAAAATTCTTATTTTATAATATGTTCTATGTAAATATGGTGTTCGAATATTTAAACATTCGCTACAAAAAGTAGAAACCATCTTCGACTTTTGGTAGCTATTTTAAAATTTTAATGAAATGCGTATTGCTTTTCATAACACACAACGGAGCGCTTCCTTTTTTTCCGTTTACCTTTTGTTTCTCTGTAACTTCTTCCAATAAGCTTTGTTTTCTTATTTTGTGATTTCATGTCTACAACTTTGTTACGGTAGAACGCACGGGTCAAGCAGAAACCGAAAAGAAAGTAAAGTACGGACCAGCACGAATCACAATAACATTAAAAAGATAAGACAAAAACCTAGAAATGCCATGCTAACTAACTACAAATACCAGGGCGGGGGAGGCATCAAAGACAAAGAAAGAACATCTCCATAAAATTTTTATTTACAATAAACAAAAAAAAATTCTATTTAAAAAAATTATATTCTACTGACAACATGTAGAACTGATCAGAGTAACGTTGCTTGAAGTTTATTTGTGGTTTATTTGTTATGCACAAATATCAAATGTTGATAAAGAATATTATCTTTATATGTAAAAAAAATTGTAACATGCCTCCACGTGTCGAAATATTTATGTTTCACCTAACTCAGATGAGGTGAAACATCTAAACATTCCTGATCTCGTTCAATGATGAATCATCACAACAGTAGCAAGACTCGTTGATGTTGCAAACATAGCCGAACCGACGAGTCTACGCAAAAAAGTTAAAAAGAAAATTCCTCTCAGTCAATAACCATGTAAGAAACCTATACTAACCAATGCACAGACGTGCATCGCTCTTGAACTAATAGAATCAGTAACGCAGAACACACATGTCAGGACGAAATGCAGAATAAAATTGAACTCAATTTAGGAAACGATCTGGTAATCAATTAAAATATTTGAATACCACATGTCAAAAGCATACTTCTAGAGTATTTGAAATTATATTTCTCGAATTGAATGTGTAAGATGTATTACAGGCGGAAAAGCTACTAAGTATATATTTTTAATTAAAATTATAAAATGGGGGCGGCCTGTAAAACAAAAATTAAAGAGGGTCACCGGCACTAGCTAGCGGAAGGTCGTGGGTCGTTTAGAGGGTTAAAATTTTGGAGAAAGGGCTAAATTAATATATAATATACAACAACAAAAATTTGGCACTGACCTTTAATAAATATTGTGGCTTAATGACAACTAGCAAGGGCGTCAGTCGAGAATGTCCAAATGTTCATGCAAAACCTTGAGAGACTTGTCATCCCAAGGAGGACAAATGTTTCTTTTAATCAATTCTTACCTTTTTGACTACTTATGCAACTTTCATGATCAAAAAAATAAAAAACTATTGACTTAATCAACGGCAAACAAAAACTATTTAAGTAACAGAGCAATAAACGTGAACCTTTTACATTAGAAAATTCATGGATTTTAATTTAGAAATTTAATTGAATGGTTGATATGGAATTATAATAATTGTAGGTACATAAGTTGTAACATTTTATTTTTCCAGTCGTAATTTAATTGCATTGAATTACACGCTAAGCAGGCTAAGCGAGTATTGTTCCTTAGGGATCTAGTTGTATTGATATATCTGTGTCGCATAAAGCTATTTCCAAGTAAATATCTATTTGATTGTTTCGTGTTCCCCCCTCTCAGCTCTGGTTTCGATGAACAGTCGGCCACGGGCAACAGCTTTGTTAAGATGTATTTTTGGCTAGAGGCCGGCAACCTTCGTATCAATTGTTAATTGTGGAGATATCTTCTAATAACGGTTGGTAGAGTATATATTATACCAATTAATGTAATTTGAGGTAATTTTATTTAGCGCGACCTTTAGAACACGACAACGACAAAATATAATGCAACAAAATATAATGCGACGAGATATGATTCGACAATGTGGAATGCAACAAATATAATTCGACAATTAAGAATGGAACGAATATAATTCGTCATCTAGGATTCAAAGAATTACCGTTATTTAGAAACAGTCGATTTAAACTTTGCCTAATAAGAAATTTGTCTGATAAGGAATTATAGAAGTTAATTTGGATGGAGTCGTCTCAAATTAGAAAAGCTGTTAACTTTGCTTGAAGAACGGAAATCCCGTCTCAGTTTGTTGTGAAGCGGCTAATGCAGTTTTTGGTTCGTAATTAGCTATAAGATCCTTTTTTTTGCATGTGTTTCAAAGTTTAGAACAAGTTAATTTGCTTTTATGTTTAGTACATGTAAATTGTGTAAACTTCAATTAATTGTGGAGCTGGTTTTACAGGCTGTAAAACGAAATTTTGTTGAATTAGCTTTCTAAAGTAACATGCTTTGTTCCATATGAACCGTCGATAAGTTCAACATGTGTTTTCGACGTCATATTTTTTTATTTTGTACAGTTGACAGATGCTGTCTTGAAAGCAAATGCTTTGAGCAGCTGTAATGCAATTTAAACAAACATTCCTATTTTTGTGATCAGCTTTATCTATACATAGATTATTAGACGTAAATTTAAAAGTTCAAATTCTCATTATGTTAGGTTCTAGTAATTTGTTATCTACCTGAAAAGATCTGCCCAGGTTAGAATTTAATTCACTGTGTTATGCTTACCAATCATTATCACTTTAATTTGTATAACAAGTTCATGTTTAAAGTAAAGTCGGTTGATTAATGAGAGAAAAAAAGGAAAGTTAAAACTTTAATTTTGATGTAGTTGATTATGACCTATTTTTGTTACAAGTTCCGATATTTTAAAAGAGTTTTTTTAGTAAACATTTAGTTCAAAATCTAAGACTTTTATTTTGGTCGAGAGCGATCAAATCTAATTACATAAAGCCAAAATTTTTCTGAGTAATAATTTGATGCCAATATTATATTGGAAATATTTTTTTTATTATTTCTTTATATATGTTTATAGGAAACAAGTGGTGTTCTACTTTTTTATTTATTTAACCATTGCAATTTCTTACAGGAGCTGCGTCTTATTTTGTTAAGACAGGTTTTTGTTAACGAAGGCGATCATTTGTTCTTTGGGTTTCCACGTCCGCCCTTAGAACTGTGCTTTCCAATTATCGTCATTAGCTCAGGACATGGTGGCGCCTATTTGATTTAGCTTAACTTTGGTTTGCAAACAGAGTTCGACTTAAAACCCCCCCACTTCTCATTGCTCTACCCAGGAATAGACCCCTAGCTTTGTCGGAAGACTTTGTTCTCTAGCGCCTTAATAAAAAAAAAAAGACGCTCCAGTCTTTTGTAAAACAGAAGTCGTTTCAGTGGCACCCATCCAACGTAAGGCCTAGCAAAAATAGTTACACTGGCGTCACAATGTGAGGCCAGCCAACTTCAGAAATTCGTATCAAAGTAATTCCCAAATACTTTATATAGAAAAAAACTTATCTTATAAATTTTACACCAAATTAATTCTACGGTTTATGGCCAAAACGTCCTAACAAATAAATTAACTAAAAACTCGTCATGCTAGCTTAACTATAAAACTTACTAAAAATCGTCAATTGTTTGATGGCTTGCATTCCAACGCAGAACAGTTCTTAAATTGGGGGGAGAGAATCTCGCTGGTTGCTCTGGTTCTTCGCAACTATTCAAATAATACAATGGCACACGTACCCGGCAGGATCTTGTTGAGCTTAACTTAACTTGTGCATCACACGCATACAAGATTTTTATTATATACTTTATGTCACTGATAAATCCGCGAACACACGGGCATCAACCCTCGCGAACTGGAAGAGTTAATTACTCCTTTCCAATTTCACTATCGTGATACTAAGTGCAATATCATATTTGTGATGCCGGAGAACGCTACCAGCGAACTTCTCTGGCTACGTTTCTTTCGACCTTTTGACAACGGACAACCCCATTGGAATCTCTGTCTTTTAACTAAAGCCTTAAGTTATAGATTAATCCTACTCTAAACCATTATTTTACGTAATATTTCTGTTATCTAATGACTTAACAGAACCTCCCAAAAACAAGATTTCCGAAACCAAATCCAACCCCTTTCAAGATGAGGGTCACGGATAGCAATTATTTTTCTAAGGGTTTAAATATGTTGTACATTCTTGGAATTTTAATACTGAAATTGTTGATCATACCTATTGGCCACGGTTGTCTGCCATTGACAAAGACCGGATAGCCGAACCCGCGCCGAAATAGATTTAAATACAATGGTTATCTCCAAACTACTTAAAATTACTTGCAATCTTTGAACAAATCAAATTGGAAAATAGTTTGGTTATTTGTAATGTTTCGTTTTCTATAACCCTTGTCATTCATCGAAATATTAAGAAAATTAATTTTTACACCTGAAAATTGCTTTTCTTTGTTTACGTTAAAAAGTAATATTCTATATAAATTTATCAGATTCGTCAATCTATAACCGACATAAGTTTTAAAAGGGCACTGTATTGGATTTGCAATGTAGGACCATTAAATTATTATGACAGCCGCTGGAATTTATAATATTTAAGCCTAAAGCTATTTCTAAACCTGAGATCTTTAGTACAAGGGATATTTACTAAAATATAAGGATAATTTATCATGTAATTTTGCCTATACGTAATACAAGTTAATGAAATTTAATTAATTAATTAATCTGTTTATACGTAAACATTTCAAAATAATGTTACAGATGGATGCCTAATAGAACCATGTAAATTCAAAAATTAAACAATATTAGAAAAGCGATTTTAAATGCAAAGGAGATCGAAATGAATTAAATATAGAAACAATTGCACTCAAACAATAATGTAGAATGATAGTAAATTAGAAATGGCTAGTGCTATAACAGTAGAACAGTAAAATTGCAACCCGTTAGAATCGCCAGAAAGAATGATTAACAGAACACTACATGTAGGAATTTTATTAAAATAAGTTTTATGGAAACAAATCAAGTTATATTGTTTGAAAGCTTTGTGGTACCAGCGGATAGAGCGAAGCAAAAATGAAAAATAGGATAACATCTGATCTGAAAGATCAGTGTATATTTTAAATTAGTTGTAAAACAGAATAGATTTTGGTTTATAAATGCTTTACTCTTTGCGATTTTTTTCTTTGTATAATTAAGAATTAATGTATGTCGGGAACTAATTAGTGATGAACGAGTCGCGAGACCCACACCATAATTTTTTAGTCGAGTCCGAGATCGAGACCAGCATGGTCTTGGTCTAGACTAGACACCTTCGGGCTGGTCTCGGTCTCATCTAGTATTGTCGTGTAGTAAACTTATTGTGTAGCACGGCGGTATTGAGTTATTGGACACCTATAATATTATTTTTATTTATTTAAACTCAATGAATAGGGTCATGGGGTTCGGGCTTGAATCAGTCAAAACATAATGTAAAGCCATACTGAATGTTTAATAGAGTTCGTGTGGTTTTGTTTACAAGTTGAATATAAACGAAATAGCAGAGGTTTACAACCACCGAAAGCAATAACGTTAGTTATTGAAATCATTAAATAATCACAAAGGGTTAACATAACACAATGCGAACTGTAAGAATGGCGTAATAACTATATGCATATTTATTGCCCATTTGTACCTCGATTCAATTTTGTCAGAAGTACATACTGCAGTTATAAACCGATAGTCATTAGGCACAGAACAATTTCTTGTATTTTCATCTATATGAAAAGAACTAGAATAGACTTCCAGGCTAAGGTAGATAATAGTTCGAAAGAGATTGCTGCTGAAATTTTGAAGATGTATTTTCCAGTGACAATTATATTCCCAGTGGAAGTAGTGAAAGTGATGCAAATTCATCGATTGTAATCAAAAAATTTTTAGGCGCGACAAAGTGAAAGAACCCAAATGTAAGCAAGTTGATTTTATTGTTGATATTGAACGACCGAGAACATCTAACAGTGTGTGCACGGGTACTGCAATTACACCTATTGTTACGTCATCATCGAACATTTATTGGAATTGGTGACAATAAATACTGTGTGCGGGTATCCTACAGTTTTCAGTGAAACATTATATACCGACAGTGAAAGTGCGTGAACAGTCGCATTCGAACCCTTGCAGAAGACGGTTGTATGAGAGCTTTTGAAAGCGACATCGACACCCAATCGTGCGTGTTATTGGTTGTCCGTCGAAAGCTTTTGTGTGTGAACGTTTATTGCCCACAGCGGCACAGGATAAAAGGTATTTATACCCTTTATTAAGTAGTTTGGTGTAGTTGTTTTTAGTTATTACATAACCTCTCCACCGCCAATCGGTATTACTACAAAAAGCAATTGGTCCTTCCCTATAATTAGCATATTTATATCACACCCTCATCCTAACAAGCCACCTATAGACACAAAGAAACGAAGTTTTGATGTGCATTTTAGCTTTATGTATGGTGACAAAAAGAAAACTAAATTCGGTTATGCAAAATATGTAAAACGAAAAATAAAACAAGCAAAATTAAAATAAAAAGCTCAAACACAACTGGCCTTAAAAAGCACATATTTTCATGTCACAAACTGGATTATGCAAAATTGTTTCTAGAAGGCAGCAAAGATCAAACCACATCTTCTTTGAAGCAGCAGTCGTTGTCCAAATTATTCAAAACGAACCCTACTAGAGTTCTCTTAGTTGCGGAGGTTAATATAGTATACACTAATTACCCATATTAATACCTTGTAACTATAAACTAAAATTATAAGTACTAATTTTTATTCCTTCTTAAGCCTCAATATTATCGAATTTAATTTCAAACTCTAGTAATTATATTAGCAGAAATCTTCAAAATGAGAACTAATATAATAACTTTAAGTATATGAAATATTTCGTAGATATTTTAGAATAAAAGCCCAACGCAATATTATGGTATGATATAAATAAATAAGAATAATTATTTATAGAAGGAAATGGGTAAAGGTGGTCAGTCTTGTACTAATTCAATGTAGTAATAGTAAATTTTGAAATTTAAAGCAAATTTATACCAAGAAAAACCTTTCCCTTTTTGGGGTTTACAGGTATAATAAATTTCAATAAAAAAACGAAAGTTGAAACGGTTATCGGATTATAAGGAGTACTGAACTTAGATCCATAAATATTAAATATTTAGAAAGTGATGTTAAAGGTTGGCACTTGAAAAGTACACATTGTTCACAATAGTATACGAAACAGAACCACCTCAAAGAATAGATGTGACCGCGACCCATTATTATTTGTGACTACCCTCACCTCACACGCTAAATATCTTACCATAAAATGCAGGGTTCACTTAAAGGTTTTTATTAATTATTTATCTCGTTCTAGCACAAGTAAGATACGGCAGATTTTTACAACATTGTAGTGGAGTGGTTTGGTAAGAATATATTTGTCCTTTAATTCTTTGGATGACGACGCAACACAAAATTTTTTGCTATTTAAATTCAACATACAATCCGCGAACGAAATATTGTAAGATACGGATACTAAAAGACTTGAAACAATGCAAAACTCTGTAATGATACTCCTAAAAGAAAACAAATCTAGAACATCTTTCACTATAGACGGCTACTAAAACCCTTAGTATTAGATTTAGTGCCTAACGGTTTACATACTAGAAAAGCCGTTATCAATTAATTTTTTTAAAGGTTAACACAATTTGGATTTCAGGATTAAAGTCCATGGAATATCTAATAACAACGCATTCGCAAATACATCTTTCATGGACTAACTTTCAAAACGAATTCCCATCTTTGATAAAGAAAATGAACACTTTCCTTGTATTAGCAAACTCTTAATCTAACTGTCCAGGATGTTATGGAACTTTTACTAATGGATGAAATTAAAATAGATAATGAGGATGGAAACGATAATAATGCAGAATTATATACGCAGGAAAATTCTACCATTCCTATTAATGAGATACATACTCGGTTTGAAAAAATAAATCGATCCGAGCAATTAAAGACAAATTAAGGAGCGCATGAGAAACTATCGAAATAAAAATGATTTCGCCTACCCTGAATATAAGAACAGATTGGAACAGTACACATGATATGATAGGCATATGCTTTACAACTCGAGCACTCTTTAAATATTTTGTGCGATAACAGCAGTGATTTGAAAAACGGACGTGTTTTAGATTTCGATCCCGATTTCCTTAAAAGAATCTTCATATTTATACGAAATATTAAAACACTTTCAAATCATTTGGGTGGTGAGAAATTTGCTAGTGTCATTTAATTTGCTTTTGGATAAAGTAGAATCCACAATAAAACAATTAAACAAAAATCCCTAATAGGAACATTACCGATGAGAATCTTTTACTCACATTTCAAACCCGAGACAAAATGCTTAAACATTATAAGCTAGCAAACGGTACGCATTACGCTGTTTTAATACTTGATCCACGGCATACATTGAAAACGTTTCAATTGATTCGAAGGGGTCGTGAGATGCGAAATGCCTCGTTCAAAAATTTAAATGAATACTTCGTGCTTATTCATATTTACAAAAAAAACACTGCTATACCTATAGAACATGAAGAAAACTCAGACAAGATGGAAACTGAAACAAGATCATCACGAGGAAGACGATATTTTAAACTTCAATGTGCTTTTCCGACAGAAATCACGGCCTAGCACAATTAGTGTGGAATCTGATCCTTGGAAACGGGGGCTCGATGATTATGCCACAATTGGACGTTGTAACGCAAATGATGGCGTTTTAATGTGATGGAAAAAGCATCAAAAAGTGTGTTAAATTCCGTCTGCAGCAGCTCGAAATTTACTTCAGTGACTGCAACATCTGTTCCTGCTGCACGTATATTTCCAAAGGCTACTATAATAATACGTAATCGTAGAAATAGACTTAATTGAGAATCTGCAAGATCACAATTGCATTTAAATTCACCGTTTACGAGTGGCTTGAGTTAAAAGCTTAAGAATGTGACGAAGGTTCGCCCCAAATCCATTTATGATGCTTAGTCATTTAACCTAAGAACTAATAAATTTCTAGTATTTCTATACTCTTCAAGAGCGAGGTGTCGTTCTCGGACAAGAAAATAGGGAAATTTTGATGAAAAAAGTTGATTGTTTTATTTGATAATTAAATTTATGTTAATCATTTTTTAATTTTAGGATAATTATTATTATTGTTTATAGCACACAGTAAACCTGTTTTACTTCCATTTGTTTTATGTATTCTTAATAAGTAACTTTTAAGTAACGCTTTCTGTTTTTCTAAATTCAGAGATAGAAAGAAAAAAAATTTTGTTATATGGGAGCATCATTTGAAACGCCACGAATTTCCATACAAATTGTTGCCGCCTTACCAAATTTATGAGGGCCACTGAGAGGGGTTGTAAAGGATTGTAAAATAGGGGTGTAGGGGGTTGTCATATAGTAACAACACAGGAAGAAATGGTTTCAAATCATTTACCCCAAACTTGGCTTCTGGTAGCACAATACTCACTTAGTGATTGTTATCTAGGTCTAGGGTAGGTGGAAAGGAAGTGGAGTTTGACCTGTTTGATTTATTTTAGTAGACGAGAGGGTGATAATAAGCAGAAGTTTATTATACTGCGGTCCGTACAAAACTCTCGCTTGCTCGGTACTCACTACGAGCGCGATAACGTCAAAGGCCGTCGCGGAAGGGGAGGGGGATCCCGAACGGGTATATACCATCTATCTTAAAATTACCTAATTTTAAAGAGAAACAAAAAGGAAAAAAATTAAATTAAATGTGGGGGAGGGTGGCTAGACATTTCCTCCTAGATGTGAAACACGGTTTACCAGCCGATATTCGGGAAAAGCAAAAAATGCCAAAAATAACCAAATTAGTAGACCATTTTCAAGAAACCCACCGCCACATTTCCTCCAGAATCCCACATTTCCTCACACATCTGGACCAAATAGTTTTCTTCGACTAACCATTTTTCATCTTTCGAGATAAACCTATCTTAAATTTTTCATCTTTCGAGATAAATGAGCATCCACATTTCCACACACGAGATAAACCTATTTTTAAGATTTTTTTTACCGCTAACATTCTAGACCAAATAGTTTTCTTCGACTAGCCATTTTTTTATCTTTCGAGATAAACCTATCTTGTTTGGTATCGATTAATATTAGAATTTTCTCAGCTACCCGAATTTCTAGGAATTTTTTAGATAGCATCATCCCCCAGGGAGCTACCCTAATTTTAAGATTTTTTACCTATAGCGACTTTTGAGCGTTCTTATAATTTTTTTTAGTCATGCGATACATCTTGTTAGCTTAGAATTTTACGCAGAATCCGAATCTGCAAACAGATTTGAAATCGGACCACGCCCTGCAAAGTTATACTTTAAGCTCTCAAACCTCATTAAAATTTTTGCTCGTATATATTTAACTCCATTTTTTAAAACCTTTTTCGCTACCCAAGGTATATGCTTTAACCAAACAGTTAGAGGTAGTAACACAAAAATTAAGAACACAAAAGTTTTAATAATTTATTTATCCAATTTACAGTTTAATAAACTAATTACAATTTTTACAAAGTATAACATTATTTCCTGTGCGTAGCCGAAAGTTTAACCTGTAACAAAAAAAGATTAATGGGTTGTTTAAATAGACCTGTAACAAAATGAGATTAAAGTAAAAGAAAGGAGACGTGTTTTCAGTCAATAAAACATATTGTTGGAACGTTTTGATTTTTTAAATAATATTAACAAAACCGCTAGTTCGCATGATCTGAAATTTGTGTAAACAAGGATGAACTCCATTCAACGGTACATCAACTACTTATTTTTTATTTAGGAATATACGCCAGAAACTTGCATGCTTTTAATTAATTAAAAGCAGAAAGTTTTCTTGAAACGCTACTGTAAAATATATAGAGCAAATAAATTATTCCCTGAATGTGTTTTCAATTGTAATAACTGACTATACAATCACTTATGAATTCTAAATTACACTTTATTTAACTAAGTTACTTTAAACAAGAAATTACCGCATCCAAAAATTCCAATGCATGCTTAACAATAATGTAGAAATGGCAAGGTCGACTTAATAATTAAGAAAGCGCATTTTGCTTGTATGAAATCTATGGAATTTCTCCTGTAATGAAAGAAGAATGCATTCGTAATTGAAAATGCGTGCTACAACTTTCGCTAGATACCAGTCATGTTAATTAGAAATTTTGTGTATGACATCATTAACTACCTAAATTTCAGAATTAACAAATGTAATAAACCAGATTAAGTACTGTTCAATAATAATTAGAGTGAAAGTAAATGGGTCTTATTACCTAAATCATCTTACGTGACGCGGTAGAAGCATTATAACACAAATTCCGGAAACTTCCAATGTAGTATTAATTCATTTGTAACTCGTAATCCAGCAAATATTTTAATTTCTTAACGATCATGTGAAAAGCTGTTTTATAATTTCTTTTCTTGGACTTTCTATTAATTATGTTTGTGCATTAGAAATCGAAATATAATTGTTTGTAGATTACCAATAACACGAGGCGTTGAAAAGTGCGTATTTACGGAAATACAAACCTCATTTAGTAGTATAATTAACGGAGCTTAACAGTGGACGATGTTACACCACGACATTAAATGGCATGCTTGAATATTTTCTTTGGAAACAATCGAAGATTGCCGAAGACACTCGAAGAGTACACAAACGCGGTTACTAAACCACAATTAATAATCGCCTTTATAGGTTTAACATTTCTACCATTACCCAATAACTGGTGCTACGTACATGGAAACTTTAATTTCTTATTGGAGAGAATCCTTATTCTCCCACGCACTGTTGCGTAGCTGGATGCCCACCCCTTTTGGGAATATATGCTCGTTATAGATTGTAAGACCCTCGGTTTTACTTAACTACAATTCGTGAGACCCCTTTAATCTTTTTAATCGCGTCCTTCTCGCGCACAATACAGTAGGACTTAGCCTTACTACCAACAAATTATAACACCAAGTCACCGTAAAACTCGTCTTTAAATTTCCCCACAACTTTTTGTTAACATGCGGTAAATTGTGTTTATTATTTGCGGGGTACACCACTTTAAACTTAAAAATAAAAACAGGATAGTTTAATACGTCTATTAATAATTTATGGTAATGTTAGCGATACAAATATGTAAAAACAAACTTTATCAAGAAAATATAATGTTTTAATAGAATACATACACGTATTGATAACATCTATAAACCGCTGTGGTAACCAGAGTCTGGCGAATCTGGGATAGCCAAATCTCTAAACATTTGCGCAAGCGATTGCCTTGCAGTTGCATCTTTTAAGTACTGAATGGGAAACATTTAATAATTTCCAACACTGTCAAGTAATTTAAATTGCTGCAATCATTAGACAGAGAAATAATGGCTCTCTCCCCTCTAATAACGTTTGAACCCTTTCTTCCTCCGTCGTATTTCCACATACTTTTTTTGTATCACCAACAAATTTTCATAAAATTCTGGAAAGTTTCTACACCTTAACTCTACCATTTTATAACAGATCAATTCTCCAAATTTAATAGCTTGATGCACTCGTACGCAGGTAGGACAATAACATTCCCATCTTTCGTAATCTCCATATTATATAAATTCTCTTTTCAAAATTGTTCAACACCATATACTTCTATTAAAGGCTGTGCTCAGCTGCAATTTGAAATTTTGATCCAATTGTATGTCAACAACATCGTTTCCAGTAGTCAAACCATTTAATCGGACTTGTTTTGTGTCTTGAGCAAATTGGCGAATTTGAAATTCCACTTGAAAAGTACACAATTTCTTCCAATCGAAGTAAGAGAATGTTATCGTAGAATCAGCACACATACCACTAAGCAAATCACTTGGATGACAGGTTGAAGACCACCATATAAATCAAAACCAACTTCTAATATATGGTGGTGATAATTTGAAGAAAATTCGCCTAACCTATAGGTTGACTTACCAACTAGTTGGTTGATATTTAATTGTGGTACTCGCACATCACTTGTAACGTCAACACAAGAAAAATCCATCTTTAATTTATAATTTTAATCAAACTCGACGATACTTTGACGACTAATGCACTGGAACATGGCTCTCGCCTTTTATGCCGATGGTCGAGCGTGCGCAGCTCATTATATTAGTTGGCGTTATATGAAAGTCTTGACTGGAAAAGTGACGCGTATAATTGCTTTATAGTGGGTTTTACCTGTATGTATTTAACCACCAACGCCATTTTAGAATTATTAAACAAAATTACTCTTAGCAGTATTTTAATATACCATCGTGTAAGATTTCAATTATTATTGTGTTTTCCTCAGGTTCTCAAATCCCTCAGTTTTTTTCAAATCGAATGACTCCTTACCGATTTGCAGATTAACCTTTTCAAGCACCGTATATAATTCACCTTTAATCTATTTCTAAACCGTATCGCTCTGTCTTTTGAGATAAACCCTGGTGTAACCTATAAAATTAGTATAGAATTTTCCTGGGGAATTGAAATTAATTATCACGTCTTTTAAAATTAGTTCCAACAAAGACCTGTATATATTGTATTAATATTCAAAACCTATCAACAAAACACCTTTGCATTTTATTTAGATTTAGCTCGATAATAGAGTTAAACTTCAAAAATATTTATTAGTGGCTAGAATTGTAAAATTTTCAATTAGTGAATCCACATACAAATGATTAAACCAAAGGTATAATACATACATTAATTCTGCACGGTGACCTAGAAAGTGGTTCGATAATCTATTTTAAATGTAGTTCAACATAAGACGTAAATTCTAAATAAATTTGGTGAAATGTATGATCATTAGCCTTGCATTGTTTGTCGATGACGTCTGACTATTAATTTAATAAAAGCACTTTCCACAATTCTAGTTAATATACGGGAATACACATTCTATAATTTGATTTAAATTGGGTTAATGTAAGGACAAATTATACATATACTTTCTCTATGTACATAAATACGGGAATGATGCCAAAGTTCATTTAAGTTTATTTTGTAAACGTAAAGTCGTTTATAGTGTAATTAATAGTAATACTGAATTTTCAGTCTTTGGTTTAAAATTTCGTGTGAGGACTATCGACAAAGAAGAGTAAGTCTTAGTTTGAATTTTGCAAACGTAGAAGAAATTAATATTTACATGTATAATTCAAAACTGTTAATCAACAATTTTTCTAGAATGAACATCTTAAGTATTGCGTGCAGTGTGTGCGAAAATGTTTTTACTGGATGTGATGCCATAAAAAAACACAACGAAAGGCACATCGAGATGGTTTATTTCCAGGAGGAACTAAAAATTACAGCCAATGAGTGGGAACAAATTAAGGATTTGGAAAACCAATCGACCGCAACACATAAAGAACGTATAAACGCTGCAATTCAGTTAGAACGAACCAAGTTACTATTTGAAAAACCATACACCATAACAAAATCTTCTTCCAAAATCATAATTGTAGGCCTGAACCCGTTCGACGATTACAAAATAATTTTTAGATTTGTTGACACCATTTCCAAGCGTACTTGATGTATCCTCAACGTATTTAAAGTTTATATCAAATCTTCACATTATACGCACTATGGAAGTTGGCATGCAAAATCAGATATGCAAATTTGACAACTTGCGTTTTATTTAAATAAAATTGTTTAGTGAAGATGATGACATTTGATGGGAATTATATGATATTTACCAAAGGAACTTTAGAGCACTTTTAGGGATATCTCAGATCGTTCTCAACCATGCTAATACTTTAAAGAACTAACGGAAAAGGGTACTCTAATATAGATCTGTTTCTGTTAGATGTCGCAATGGAAAGATATAATAGGAATGATATTCTACAGAATCTCGCACATGATGTAATTAAAGAAATACAGTAATAGTGATATTGGGTCATATTATACGAATTTATAAGAACCTACCCAAGATTGTTTGAAAACAGTATTTCGTAAACAAGTTGAGTATATGGAAGAATACAACAGGTTTCCATTCCACGCATTTACGAGCGATGTTTAAATTTTAAGCCGAAGACTGAAAATTTTGTAACACTATTAATTACACTTTTGTTTTCTTATAAGTTTCTAAACTGTTGTATTTCAACTACAGATATTAATAGATGTCAATGAAATTATGTTATAGTTTTAAATAAAACGATTCGATTAATAATTTTGTAAAACGTTTATAACACCCTTTTAATAAATAAATAATACACATCTTTGTTATAATTCTTTTCATAATTACTTAGATACCCATTTCAGTTACGTGAACATTTGAAAAATTAAACAATACCAATGTATGCTTTATATTTTAAAACATAAACAAGCTAATATATACAAAAATAATTTCTAAATTCACATCATTCATTTCTTATGATAACAGTTGTGGTGGTTAAATTTTTATTTTAAAACTTACAATTTAGTATATATTCCATTTGAATATCTGCCAACAGTTTTATAAACCCCATCTCCTCGATTATTTCCATAAAATCATCCAGATCCTCGGCAATGATAACACTGCAGTACAGTGCTGTATTGCTTCCTCGTATGACTGACACATAAGACATTTTCTCCTTCTATCGAAAGCGTTGCCCACATTCTGCTTTTTTACTCGTAGAGCATTGCGAAATCTTCGAATAACCTCTCCAAAGTTTTATACATATTATTATATTGTCTCTTTAAACCGTACAATCAACAAATAATAACTTCTACGCGAACAGTCCTTTTATATGAGCTACTCCTATTCGGATATGTACCGATTGCACCCGATTTGTGTACACGACGAAGCAACAGGTAGGGAATGTATTCTATGAAAAAATTACATTCCTTAAAATAAAAGCTAAGGACTTTAAAATAATTATAACTCTTGTTAGACCTCTAGCTCTAGATAAACGTTATTATTTTAGGTTGTGTCACTGTTTTCTAAATCAATTTCCTACATACTTTTCCTAAACTATGCGTATCAATTGACGGTTATACTTTCTCCATAACCCTTTATATATTTTCGTATTCGTCTCTAGCTAACACGTCCGTATAATAAAATGTACAGTTCGTCAACTGGTAACTTAATCTTTTTAAAAACCAGCCTTTGTTTTCAACTTTAACCCTTGTTTTTGGGAAATTCTTTCCGCTATTCCTTGTGATAAATTAATTTTGCAAGGGATCAATCAATTGTTTGTGCACCTCTTGAATTTTTGTGAGATGTCTCCCCTTTTTGTACCCAAAGTTCTTTCTCAGAATCCTGCATAAAATGAAGCTTACGTTTATTTACAATAAAATTTTCGTTCGTCATCATCGGACTCAGGATGGGAACTAACTTTTTGAATAATGTTAAATATTTATATCCTCAAATTCCCAATCGACCATTATCCAAATCAAAATCTTTCCAACAGTTAAAAAATGTTTTGAGTACCCCAACACTGTAAACACATTTCTTTAAATTTCGGATATGTCATGTCACCACTTATATGATCCGAAAAGATATGTCTGAGATTGGTTTCATCCTGTTTCCATAAGCGATTACATTGGCGTTATCTCTGAGTCTATGTTTTAAGGCACTAGCGTAAGTTTGACATAGATAGAACGAATCTATTGCTTTATGTCGACCGAACGAGAAAAACTTGATTTTACTTTGCTCGTTTGCAGGTATATCATCGAAAACCATAATTGAATCTTCTTTGGTATCTCGGGTTCGATCAAATCATCAATTTTCAAACTCATGGTACCCAATTTCTTCTTTTAATGGTGTAAAAACGTTTCTTAACAATTCGTATTTCGGTTGAATAAACTCTTCAAAATACATAGACATTTTAATTAAGACCGTTCTCGTGCAAGATCAGAGATATTAAAGCGTTGGTCTTCCCACAACTCGATGGTCCCACGAATATAGCTCGTAGGGACAAAAAGGACCATTTTACCATCCTCTTTTGCATTACAATAGCAAAGTTATCATAATTCTGTATAGGTATTTAACTGGTATAACATCTCTGGGTGCATCGTTGGAATTATGTAATTTCTTCCGTTCTGCAACCTTTAACATATCTGCATAACGTTGTTCTTATATTATATTTTTACTAGCAGCGTAAAACTCGAGCCATCAGGATATCCTCTGCTGCTTTTGTAATAGATTGTTTGGAGCACCACTGATTTTAATGCGACATCTTTCGAAAAATGTCTTACTATAACTAAGCTCAACCCAAAACTACTTCCTTATATAAAATTTAATCTCCCTGCCAATAACCAATGACCATATGACCACATGACCACATGACCATTGACCACATGAATGACCGCCCAATGACCAATGACCCATGACCAATGACCCATGACCAATGACCTGACCATTTTTTAAACTCATTAAAAAAACAAATTGCTTTTTAATGGTTTTCCATTAAAAAAATCCATTAAAAAAAAATTTGGTTCCAGCGGCCGTGGCTAAAATTGATTCGCTTATGGTTTGTTGGGTTCATGTGGGTTGGTTCAAATGTGCCATGTCTATTTGGTTTTGTTGGGCTGTGGTTGGTTGGTAATTTATTTGGTTTAAGTGGTGGGTAAATTTCGGAAATGCTTTTTGGTGTGCCGGTTGAAACGAAATCCTGGAAATTGGTTCTTTTGCAAATTTTTAACTTGATCATTTTCGCAAAAATTTAAAAACGCAAAGTTTTAAAATTTCTTTGCTGGGTTATGGGTAAAAATTTGGGGTTTGGGATTGGTGTGCTGTTTCCGTTCGAAATCTGGGAATGTAAAAACGTGTCGGTGAGGCCCGGTAAATGGGTTTCGGAGGTTTTTGAAATTGTTGCTGAATTTGATAACGAAGTTCTGTTTTTCGATGGCTTTAAAAATTCGTACTGTTTGGGTTCCTTTGGGAAACTCGGGTTCTTTGGCTGAATCGGAAAATGGTTTGGTGAAACGGGTAAACCAATTGGAAAATTGGAAATGGTTTTTTTAAATAAATTTCATTTGAAAAAATTAGGGTTTGGAACCCAGGAAAACTTTTAATTGAAATCTTCAGTGGTTATTAAAAATTGTAAATAATTTTGTTTTAATTCATGGCGTTGGTGGAAAACATACAGGTCCCACATAAAAATTTGGTTTTTGTAAGATTGATATAAGCCAACAAATAAAAGGGGCTGCGACGTGCCTCGGCATAAAAGGGGGCCAGTTCCGGCTTGTCGTCAAAATCGTCGGTTTGATTAAATTTAAAAAAGTGGTTTTTCTTGTGTTACGTTAAATGATGCGGTACCCTTAAATATAATTTGGAAGTCCCTTGGTTAGGCAATTTTTCAAATTATCCCCCTTTAAAGTTGGTTTTGATTTATTGGTGGTCTTCAATTCATCCGTGATTTCTGAGTGGTTGTTCTGATTTACGTAAATTCTTTCTTGATTGGAAAAATTTGACTTTTCATGGTTTCAAATTCCCATTTCTAAGACAAAAAATGATTAAATGGTTTGACTACTGGAAACTGTTGTTGCTTTGATCAAAATTTCAAATTGGGTACACGCCTTTAATAAGTATATGGTTGTTGAACAATTTTAAAAATTTATTAAATATGGAGTTGAAAGATGGGAATGTTTTGCCTACCTGCGTGAGTCATGTATTAAATTTGGAAAAATTGATCGTTATAAAAGGTAGGAAAGGGTTGCTTTCCGAATTTTTGAAAATTTGTTGGGATTGTTTGGAAATCACGGGGAAGAAATTAAAGTTGGGGAAAAGAGTCCAATTTCCCTGTCTTGATTAGTTTAAATTAGACAGGGGAAAATTATTAAATTTTTGATAAAAGTGCAACGAAAAACCCCAAAATTTTGTGGTACCCAATTGCCCTTGGAAAGCGGATAGAGACAATCTTTGACATTAAAACATTAACGAAAAGTTTTTTTTTTTATGCAAATTAAAAAATTTAGTTTAAACTACCTTTTTTTTTTTAAAGAAAATAATAAACCAATTTGCGTTAAAAAATTGGGGGAAATTTAAAACATTTCGGGACTTGGTGAAATTTGTTGGTTTAAAGGTAAGCCTTTAGGCCGAGGGGGAAAAAATTAAAATCCAAAGTGTTAAAAACCGGGGCTTAAAAATAAAAAAAACCCAAAGGGGGCAAATACCCAAAGCGGGAGGAATTTTCCCAAAAAAATTAAAAAGAAGGAAATTTTGGGAAAATTTTGGGTAGGTTGTTTCCGGGGTGGTGGTTTAAATTTTTTGAGGGGAAGGAAAATTTGGGGTTAAAAGGGTTGGGAATTTGAGTAAGGGCCCCATGGTAAAATTTAAATAGGAATTTTGTGGAATTAAAAATTATTTGGGAGTTGGAATTCTTTTAACGTTTCAAATTGTTTTGTGCTATGGTATTTGGTTGAATGTTAGCACTAAATCTGCCTCGTGTTATCTGACTGGCGAACTGTTGTTGCTAGTTCGTCGAAAATAAATAATTTATAGATAGGTCTCGAAATGGAATGGTTAGTGGAAACTATCTCTAGGTGATCTGTAGTGGGATTGAAAATGTGCTGTGTTGGATTCGTTTGACATTATGGTATCATGGTGAAGTTCGGAATTTTTCTTAAAATGTCATGTCATCGAGTTTAGGCTGTGCCAATGTTTGACTCTGTATCTGGACTTAATGACGTGTGATGTGCCAAGACATGGTTTTATACGAAATGCAAGACCGGCGAATGTTGACACGAAATTAATTCTGGTCCCCACAGACAAAGAAGTAGATTCACAATTCCACCTGGTCCTCTGACTAAGGGTGTTTAAATAGTCAGGAGACTAACGACGCCAAAAATACTGAGTACGTTGGCATAAACGCTGCCAGCGGAAACGCAAACTGTCGTCCTCCGAAAACTGGACCTCACGTACGCTCAAAATAGGCCCTCCAATTAGAAAATGGCCTGGGGAAAGATAGACGGAGCAATCTAATGCATCGGAAGCATAAAAACATAACGGACGACTATTTAGAACCTCTTCTATGCGAGTAAATATAGTAGTTAATTCTTCGAAAGTTTGAGCTTGACTACCCAAAGTGCGAATCAACAGAGCCTTTGCTGATTTGACACAGGATTTATATAGACCGCCGAAATTGGGGCCGTAGATTGGATTAAATCGTCAATCTATTTAGCGTGAAACCTGGATAGAAAAAACTTCAGTTAGATTTTTTCAGAGAAATGCATGGGCCTCCTTCAAAGCACGAGCGGCACCAAGAAAGTTACTACTACAATCCGAATACACAGTAGTAGAAACGCCACGCCGCGACGTAAAACGAGTAAAGGAATCTAGGAAAGCCTCAGTAGTTAATTCCGAAACTAACTCCAAATGCACCGCCTTAGTGCACATTCAAACGAAAACACACAAATAAACCTTAACGAAAAGAGCATTGCGTCGAATAGAGGTTTTTATCAAAAAGGGTCCCGCAAAATCGATCCTGGAATGAGTAAAAGCTCGAGTTATTTGTACCCGAGGTAAGAGTAAATTGGCCATAATTGGCTAAGAGGGTTTGGCCGTCGACCGAAAGCACAGTAAACATTTATCAATGCGCTGGCTAACTAACGTCCGCAGTTCAAAAATCCAAAACTTGCGTTGGATAAGAGCTTGTGTCATAGAATGACCGGAATGCAAAGATATACGCTAATAATGATCACACAAAAGAGTAGATAATATGGCCCTCTTACGTAATAACAAGGCATGTATTTGCTCATAGGTTAACTGAAAATTATCCAGGCGTCCGCCCACCCTCAGCATACCTCGCGAGTCCAGAAAGGGGGTTAACTTACGAAAGGTAAAAGAAAGAGGTTTTCCCTTTTGTATTTGAGAAATTTTCACAGAAAAAAAAGGAGCTTGAGTCAGTTTTACACAAACCACCAAAGATTCAAGAAGCTCATTAGAAGAAAGCGGACCCACTAATTTCTTAGTTGGCTTGCGACAATTATGCACAAACCGATTAACATAAGCTAAAGAAGATTGCAAACGGATCAATGATGAAAACCTACTCGCGAAGTTGCAAAACTCTGGGTTTATAGCCGCTACAAACAGCGTAGGCAATGCTTTTAGTTCAGGCACTTCGAGAACTGGGATAAACTTTTTATTCCCATCGTCCAGCAAAGGCAACTGACTGAAGTTGAGAGGACCATGCCACTATAAATTATTGTCAACTAAATGAGTGGGGGTGTGACCCCTAGAGGCGACGTACGCGGGGTTGAGTTCGCCGGGAATATAATTCCACTGTGAAAGCGATGTATACTCACTAATTTGATTAATTCGATTTGCCACAAATGTTTTTAATAAATAAGATAGGGTTTTTTAACCAGGTTAATACAATTTGAGAATTGCAAAATAGGCCAATTTCTCGTAAAGGGTAAGGAAGCTGATTAGAAATAAGTGAATGAGTTAACTTGACAAGTAAAGAGCACCACAAAGTTCTTAACGCGGAATAGTAAGGGTTTTCAAAGGAGCAACTTTGGCCTTTGCTTGTAATAAATGGTAAGATTCTAACTCGTCTGAAAAAGGGTGCAGGTAGATACAAGCCCCATAACCCTTTTCGCTAGAATTTCAAAACCCGAGTAACCGATAACTAACACCACTTTGAGATACTTCTCGAAGTATTTTTAATTGCGCTAAGCTACAAAATTGCCCGCAAAATTGTTCCCACGTCGCACACCATTCGGAATCTGGAGCATCATCCCAGTTTAGACGTTGAAGCCAAAGTTGTTGTATAAAATGTTTAACCAGAAAAGCTACCGGGGTCAACCAACCAATTGGATAAAATATCCTACCATATAAGAAAGAACTGTGCGTTTTGTGCACGCGCCCTCAAACGGAATTACGTAGTAAGTAAATATATTACAAGGAGGGGTTCCAAACCTATCCTAAAATTTTGATGCTGCTAACATCATCAGAAAATGTTAGAGGCTTTTAGCTCAGTTTCTGGAATATCTTCGAATATATTACTGGACCATTTACGTAATGAAAATTGCCCCACAGTAAGAAGATTTATGAGCTCCTGTTGAAGTTTCCCAGCGGATTCTAACGATTCTCCACCTGAAATCACATCATCCATATAGGTGTGATACATAAGAGCTCCTGCTGTCATCGGATATAAAATGCCTTCATCAGAAACTAATTGTTGAAGTACCCGCTGAGCAAGAAATGCAAAAGGAGAGAGACCATACGTCAGAGTTTTAAGTTCATACTCTTGAACACTTTCTAGAGCAGAGGGACGTCAGAATATGTGTTGATATTTGCAATCGAAGGGTTGAAGTAGAATTTGAGGGTACATTATACGAATGTCCGCACAAACAGATACAGCGTGGGACCAAAAAGAACAAATTATTTCCGGAAGACCCCGTTGTAGCTTGGGACCCACACATAATCTTTCATTTAGGGATATTCTGTAGAATCAGGAGCAGATGCATTGAATACTACCCGCAGCGTGGTAGTACTGCTTGTGAGTTTATACATAGCATGATGGGGTATATAATTAGCAGGACTTCCAGAGATGGCCATATGTCCCAAAGCCAGATACTCTTGCAGATATTCGTTATAACTTTGTTGATGCGGTATATTTCGCGACAAACGATTTTCTAAGTTGAGGTAGCTTTTATAAGCTATCGAGCGATTTGTCACCAAAAGTTCAACATTGGTCTTAAAAGGGAGAGACACTACGTAACGATGCATTTCGTCACGCATGTGTGTTTCGAGAGAATATGATTCACAATAAAGATCCTCCGGATTGATTTGAGAAGGGGTATTCATTTCTTCAAGTTCGCAGAATTTTTTAATTTCATTGTCAATAGAAGTAGACGTTATAAAAAGTGAGGTAACCTTAACTAAATTATTCATTGTCGAAACTTACCCTAAAAGTATATAACCAAACATAGTCGGAATGGCTAAAAGATTACCCGGTATTAAACCCACATGTTCAGAAAACAGAACCTGGGAGCATATTTCGACACCTAATAAAATATTCACTTGAAAAGATTTGTAAAAATCTTTATCCGCTAGTTTCAGAATTTTAAATTTGTCGTACACTTGAAGGGAGAACGTACAACTTTGAACATTTCCTGTAATCTTAGGAAATATAGAGGCTTAAAAATTAAGTTGATGGTTAGAATAGTTAGACCTAATAGTGCATCCAACTACCCCTTTCGAATTTATTACTGCATTAGAAACCCCGCACACTTGATGGCAATCGCGAATGCGTCGAAGACCCAAACGCTGAGCGCATGAATTAGAAATCGCATCTATTTGTAATTCAGAATCCAAAACACAACGCACTGGTTGAAAATCGCCGTTATTATCTAACGCTAGAGCTTGTATTGTACCTAAAAGTACAGTATAAGTTTCTGTGCACTACATCATGGGAGGTACCTGCATCAACAGAATTAGACGTGTCGACTAAAGATGCAGCATCAATCGCTTTATGTAATAGAGTGTGGTGACCACTCAAAGCACATATTTTGCATGTCCCGTCGGGTTTGCTTCCCTGGGTATGATTTTCCAGACATTTAAAACAACACGCCGACTTCTTTATGGAGGAGAACCGACCAGAAACATCCAGAGCTTGAAAATTAGCACATTCATAAATTTGATTATTATTACCGCAATACGGACAACCCTTGAGATCGCGTTTACTCTTAGAGACCGAAGAGGTATTCTTAACAATCAGGGATTGATTAGAATCAAGTTTAAAACAAAGTTGCGAAATAGGTTTAACAATTCGCTCACTTTTAATATCCTCATGAAGTTCCAAAGTTTTACTCTGCAAAGTGAGAAAATCAAATAATTCCGTGCAAATAGGAATCGCAGAACTCACCCGCAAATCAAAAGAATTTTGCATTTTAAAATTAAAATTGCGGTAACACAAAGAAAACAACTGAAAATCATCTAGATCCCCATCTTTAACAGAGGTTTTAGAGTATTAACTGCATTGAAATGAACATTTATAAAATTTGATGTGGATTCAACGCCTTTAAACTGCAATATTTTGTTTAAATAATAACTGGTTATTCTTCTAGGAAATTTATAGCGGGATTCCAGCTTCTTAAAAGCTTGATCATGCAACTCTGAGTCAAGAGCTAAATCCGAAATAAGCGCTAATGCCGATCCTTTCAAAACGTTACGCAAGTAATGATATTTTTGCATGACAGGAATCTGGTGGATTTCATGGACAAGGCTCCTATAGAGAGAAATGAAGTTTGTCTACTGATCAATCGACTCATCAAAAGGAGGAATTTGAAAAGGTTTCAAATACTACACGATGAAGGGTTCGTAGGACCGCTTTGAATTGGTTTATATGATCCGCTTTTGATTTCGAAATATTTAATACGTATAACATCAAAAACATCATGAGGGCACATTAGTGTTTATTTGATCCTTTACTTTGACAGTCGAATTGTAAATTACGATATCGTTATAGAGCTGATCAAATTTATTCTCCATAGACTGCATACGAGCGTATTTTGCTTCTAGAGCTGATAACCGAGCAAAAGTAACTGCTTTTACATAATATGAGGTATTCGTTAGCTCCGAATACAAATCTTCAAGTTTATTTTCTAGTACTAACCCCTTTGCCATTTTCGCGAGTAAGCAAAATGTAAATATAAGCAATAATAAATAAACACGCCAGATTCAAATGATTAAATTGTAAACAAACACTATTGTATGGAATTTTTACTATGCCCAAATGACATGTGAGATAACAAGAATGTAGAATTGGAATTATTGGCTTTATCAATTCAACACGTTTACGTTTGAGATAATTAAATTGAATTTATTTTCTAACAATAAATAACAAACGTATTTAACCGAAAATTTTAACATCCGGAACAATTAGAAACCAAACACTATGTTGCCGCCTTACCGAATTTATGAGGGCAACTGAGAGGGGTTGAGTTTAAGACTACCTTGAGGTGGTAAAATTTGACAAAAGCACCCGACCAAAAATTTTCTGTTTATTGATCCTATAAACGGTTTACCAGAAATGATTTTTATATTTTAACCTGTATTTATTCAGCAACTTTTAACTATACATATAAATATATATATATATATATATATATATATATATATATTGTTATGATAATTGGGTAGTTTAAGGGTAGATTAAGTCATAAGGGTCGTAGGATAAATATAAGCAACTTTAACTTTAAGAAAATCAAATAATTCCAGAAATTATAAGAGTAAATCAGCCATTCTACATAATGTCAATTAAGAAGACACTGTATATAAAATATACGGAATTAAATGCATGAGAACATAAATATGTTTAAGCATAGTTTACAAGTAAAGATAATATTTTAAAACGCAACAAATTGCATCAAAATTAAATTACCGGGAAACATAGATAAATTGGCATTGCAAATATTTAACAATTGCGTCGAAAATATCAACGTAAACGCATCTTAAATAATTAATTATTAGAAAATCGTTACGTGACTAGAAAAGACCACATTAGTTCAGAAAACCAACATTCTGTGGCAAACGAATAAACACCAGGCAGTTCAATTATATGATAAATTAACAAACATCAAATACGTGAGTTAATGAAAAGCCAAAAGTTGGAAATCCTAGGATAATACTGCAATATGCTGAATGCGGACGTGATGAACAGAGCATTCGTCGAAGATTTAAACTAGGTAATTTGTAAAAATTCAGAGTTCTGCCAGCTAAGGAAAAGTACCAGCCTTGATTGTAAACACGCCAATGAAAACTATTGGAGAAAGGGCTTATATATACGATAGAAACTGAACGACATTTTAGTCTATATTTAACTGAGCAACAACTATGCTCGAAGGTGTTAAAAACTCACGCAATTAGTGAAATAAAAATTAAACAAATGAGATTTAAAAGTGCGAGAATTTTGTGCAACGAAATATAAGTCGATCTATAGATAGACGTAAATTAAACAACTTAATTAAATTCATTTCTAATATTAACAAAACAGGGCTTCTAATTTGGACACATTTTAATTTGGTCATATTCTAATTTTAAACATATTTTAATTTGGACATATTCTAATTTGATACTTTAATTTTGAACATACTTTAATTTTTGGACGCACTTTAATTTAGTACGACTTTAATTGGAAGCGATTTATGGGAGGCGATTCTTATATGGGGACGGCATTTTGTTGATGTCTTAACGCAAACAAAAAAATACCAATAAGCAAGGCGGACACAGCAAGGGGATGCAGATCATAGACTAGGATGGAACTCCAGAACCCATTCCAGATTAGCAATTTTTAATACACTGTATTATCGAAAGACTGTTTTCAATTTAATATTTGCTATGCATTGTATATTTGTAAGAGTCATCAAAAAGGTCACTTAAAAAATATGAAAACAGAGGAAGGTATCTTGGAACGTTCGAAGGTCCCTGAATGTAATTAAAAGATATTTTTGCTGGCTTTCAGAAAAGCATAAATCTGGTATATGTAGATATTTTGTACAAAAAGGAAAATTTTGAGTGTTGTAAATATTATCAATTATTATATTGTGTGTTCTAGAATTGATTTATTTGATTCAATAAGATTTATCCAGTAAGCTAGTCGGGGTACAATCCTAATTTAACATTTCATATCAAATGGGGCGAATAGCACAGCAATAAAAGAAATATTACAGCTATAAAAATGGCTCCCATCGTAGGGTCTCGATAATCCTAAAATAGAGCGTATCACAGCAATAAACATGGTACGCCCAATCGTGAAGCGAATATCAGCAATATATATATATATATATACACGCAAAATTCGACAATTTTTGAATTCAGCCGATTTTTCACATCAAGTAGTACACGTTGTTAAAACGTGTATAAGAAAATTGCTCTGAACAATATTAAAGAGATGTAAATATTGTTCATAGATTTAATTAAGAAAAATAGTCTCGACACTACAAGTAATTTATTGTTTTAAACTGTTTTAAAAAAATATAAATTCAGAAATTTAGGTGAACAATTTTTAGTAAATATATAAGTACTTATAAAACGTGTATACAAGCTTCTGTTAATATTTCTATTTTACATGTGTAAACTTTAAACTAGAAATTTCATTTGCTAACTTTCATTATTCCAAGGTTGATACGATGAAAACAATATCCAAGCGTTAAACTACTATTTGCTAGATAAAAGCGATGTACAGTATAATATAAAACCCACTTACCAAGATTTAGTAAAAATTAAACAAGAAAGAATTTTTTACAGATCCAAGAAGTTGTAAAAATCTATAAATCTTAATATTTAACAGAAACTGAAAAGTTTTATAGGACTACCCATCCAGTGCTTCGAATAACTGTTGGATGTTAAAGTTCAACTTACAGTCGGCATATCCTTATAAAAAACTAGATCTCCAACAGAGTTTAAACTACTTTGCGATTCCATAGTTATCAAACCTAACACCGTCAGATCCAAAACGAAATAACTACATTGTAAATTTTAAGGCTTCTTTAGATTTAAGTTGCTAATTTCGTAGTTGTTATGAAGTTTAATACCCTGAAATTTTGGCATAATTTACAAATACTTTAAGGTTACACATGTTACAAAAGAATCGAAATTAGATAGTAGGACTTGCTGTCTCAACTAAGTTCGCAGATTGATACGTAAATCACATTTTGTCTTCAACATTCTGAAGTTCTTCTTAACCCGGCTAATCTGTGACTGGTTGAGAATATTCGAGAGCGTCGGGAAACAATCGACTACGTGAATTTTAAACAAACGATAACGAATCGCCAAGTGTTACTTTTAGAATGCGAAAAACACAATACAGAAACCGTTTAGAATATTCGACACACATGCTATACGTATTGTTAAATGCAAATCAATGAATGCTTTAAATTAAATGCAAATAAATGAGGGAGCGATTACAATGATTGTATGAATGAGCATCTGTATTTTTTTACAATTTGAAGATATCAAACTTGTAGATACTTTTGTTATACTTTGTTTTACGATTGAGCGTTATCGTGTCAAGTTTCAAAATATAGTGCATACAGCATACTCAGGTAATACCAATCAGTCACTGCATAGAACGTTACACCTTATAAAATATTATGTATTTATTTGAAAATGCAGTTTACCTTACACTTCAGGTATTTCACGTTTGACGTTCTTTATAAAAAGAATATTGCGTTCCGTTCCTGCAGTTAAATAATTTGGCGCATAGTTCATTTAAAATTGTATATCGAGCATTGTTTCCACGGTTACTTTTAATCGATGTATTTGTCTAAACATCCTGTAGAATTTTATTAAATATTCAGTACAAAGTTAAATATGTGGAATCTAATGTATTGTGATAACGTGCTAAACCTAGGGTTTTATTATTACAAAGTAGGAAAATTTGCTTTGGTTACCAAACGCTAACAATTCTTGCATTGTGGGTTTGCTGAAATAAATTATGAACATAGGATTGGAAATCCGTTAATGTGTTAGCATGAAACGGGAGTTTGGGATTAGCAAAGGTTAAAAATGCATGCCAGATGTGTTCGCATTAAAGTGGCGAAATTGTGGTTCTCAATACAGTTACTTTGAAAATACTATTATCACGTTAAAACGTGGTATTTCATTAACAAATAGGTGTTTACAAACATAGATTGCAAACAATGAAAACCGTCCACCTGCTGATCTTTTCTCGGTACTATTAATTACAATAGTAAATTTCTATGGTTTTATACAGGATGTAAGCCGCCTGTTATACACTTAGCTATATAATTCTGAAATGTGGATTGCAGATATGCCTAACAGATTAAAGAAACGACGTTTTCAAGCAGACATGCTTCGTGGAAGCCTATATGTTGTATTCAGGCCTTTTGCTTTCCTACTTTTGCAGGTGGTGTTTTGAGAATACTTTGCAGGTGGTCGTTTGGTTGATTTGAAAGGAAAACACGTTACCACTTGGTGGCTTATCTCCGCCTATATATATATATATATATATATATATATTGCTGTGATAAGGGGTTGTTTAAGAGTGTATTATATAGCAAAGGTTGTGCAGGAAACATAAATTGCGATAGGAAGCAGAAAACTGCATTTATTTAGTAGAAAATTTAATAATTCTTATATTATGTAAATAGTAAGCATTTAACACCCTGTACATAGAGCATAATTAGTTTTAAGCGACGCAAATAAACACATCTTACAACAATAGGACGCATATTTAGCATAGAAATAGGTAATTCATACATTAGGTAAATAACAAGGATTTAACACTCGGTATATAGAGCTTTATTAATTTTAAGTAATGCAAATAACGATATTTTTCAGTAAAAAGCACGCGTATTTAGAGGTAAGGATAATACATGTAATTAAACACGCATTGAAAAGGGTTCTAATTAGTTATAATATAATACGGAGATAAGAGATAAAACTTAACAAAGCCTGGTGTAAGTGCGTAGAAACAATCAACATTTTTGATAAGAAAATGCAGTTTAAAGATGCGTAAATAAATAAAAATAGACAAAAGTAAAATTCAAATTACATCATGTGTTTTTGTATAATATGGAAAACGCGATATCTAAACAAATAACGGACGGTCTAGATAGCGTACAATAAGGTGTCAAATAAACACATTACATGGGAAACGAATATATTACATCAGAAAGCCACTTCAAGTGCAAGATATACAAGGACCTTATTGGTTAAGATAAGCGACGGACTTGGTGGAAACCCAACCCACATCCAAGTGTGTTGAGCCTATATTAACAGCGACAATGATAACAGAGCTCAGTTTTAACTCAAGAAGGCCAAGCTGCGATACTCTGAACCTAAAAGTCAGGTGTAATTTAATATATTTAATAAAATAATAGTGAAAATAGATAGTGACAAGTAAGTGCTACAAAGATGAAAATTTATTTTGCCGATTAACGTGAGTAGAATTTGGGGTAATTTATTTAAACTAATAATATAATAATAGGGCTCCAAATGGGTGTATAATCCCAATTCCAAATGGGTGTATAATTCCAACTCCAAATGTGTGTATAAAGATTCGAGTGGATAGATATAATAATTCCGAGTGGATAGATATAATAATTCCGAGTGTATGTATAATCCTGATCCTAGTCCGAATTGGGGGATAACAATTCAAGTGAGTTGATAATACTTCAAATGTGTTGGTGGAGAATAATTTCAAATTTTGGTTGATACAATGATTCATATGTGTGTACAATTCTAATCCTAATTGGATGATAATAATTCTGAATTGATGTTGGTTGATAATGGATGGTATAATAATTTAAATGCATTGAAGATTCTAATTGAGGGTATAATATTTCAAATGTATGGATAATTCGAATATGGTGATATTTTAAATGGATTAATGTAATACTTCAAAGCAGCGTCGACGATTTTGGTATAATTTTGAGTTGCGAGAATCAATAAAGAAGCAAGAAATAATTTATGGAGAGCAAGGGGTTTAACGAAGCAGAGCAGGTCAGATCTTATTAGTTTTAAGATATTTTTTTTCTATTTTTAAATTCCATTACCGAATTTATTCAATTACATAAACTTGTGTAACAAAGTCAACAACAAACTGTGCATACGTTAAAAGTACGTAATATGATAAAGGGATCTGAACGTTCGAGGTTTCTTTGATAAAAAAGGTAGTTTTTGGTAACTTTAGATTGATTGCAAAGCATATAAATTTTTGGATAAATAAGACTTGTTATATTGATTGATTGAAACGTGTATTTTAATAATTTTCAAAACTTGTACATAATCTTTCTTTTCATTATATGGAATTAATTGACTTCGTTTAATAATTCAAACAGATAGGTAATCAGAAAGGGGTAAAGAAGAGAAAAAAATTGATCATCGTAACGTTGTGCACTCTGTGTAGAATAATAAAAGCCAGCCGTGGCATAATAATAAAATTAGTGAGATTCGAATTTGATTAGGAAAATACAGAGGTGGAGTTAAGTAAGAAAACGTCCATTGACACCGAGTACGGCGTTATCATATCAATATATATATATATATATATATATATTGCTATGATAATAGGGTCATTTAGGGGTATCTAGGGTCACTAGGATAGTATACTTTATATAAACATCATGAGAATCCAGAAAACTAGACATTTTTTTTTATCAAGGAAGAATGCGAAATTCGACGAATAGACAAAAAGGCAAATACCAACGCACTGTATATAAACTATAATTATAATTATATTCAAAGAAAGGAAGAGTATTCGTAAAGATTCAACTAAATAAACAACCTTGCAAGTCATAAAACCACATGGATAAAAGCTATAAAACAATACGCGTGAGTAGTGCATCATTATTATACAAGCAGGTTTGTTAATGCGTAAAACGGATAAACGCATATAATTTCGTACATCAATAAATACAAAGCTACGTGACCAAAAGTATGAAAATCCAACACCTTAATAATTTGGAAATAATAACAACTTGAGGATAAAGCAAAGTTCAACATATTTGCTGTACAAACAAAGCGTACATGATTTAAAAGACCATGAAAGATGTTAAATTGCAACTAATTTATACAAATAACCTGAAATCCTTTGTGCAATGAAGAGCGTCTCGACTTCGTTATACATGAAAATTTCATAGGAATACCCAAGTCTGCATGTGAAAAGCAAGGTACAAGGCGGTAATTAACGAATGATACGCTTGACCCACCAATTACAAACAGATAGGCGTTTTCTTTAAATACCTTACATGTGATTTTTCCAATGCTCCACCCAAAGGTACTACATTGGCCAGGAAGCTTTTAGATTTCGTCCCGAAAAATAAGCAACTTTGTATTATTGAAAATATTATATTTAATTTTCTTTGCATTTGTTTAGGGCTGGGAACATTGTGTACATATACATGTACTTATTTATATTTTAATAAGTGATGTGACTGCAAAATAATCTCCAATTGATATTTGTTTAAAGTTTATGTATATTTTGGAGTTATGTTGTGTTATATGCAAGTGGATGTTTTCGTTTATATCATGTTTTAACGGGACGTTTCGTAAATGTTCATTTTGGTTTTTGTAAATATTCCTTCTGATACCATGTTTGTTAACTAAAGGTTTGTAATAAATCTAGTTCCTAAAGTTTCCCATTGTTCTTTCTGTATGACTCACCCCACCCAACGACGTTTTCAGCTAGCACGGTATTAGTCTTTGGATTCTACTTGTTGCGGTATTCGATGCGGGCGAATTTCTTGGCTTACATTACTTTTCTTTCTTGTCTGCACAAAATACCGTAACAAACAATCGACGTTTTCTCTTGTAAACACCTTCGACATCTTCCATGTATAGTCGCCACTTTTGTTTTTAAAAATATTTGCAGTTTTCTATACTATGAAATACCAACTTTCTCGTATATTGCCATCGTGTTTTTTGACATGAAGTACTCATTACATAAGCTTGCGGGGAATTCATTAGAGTGGGCTTTTAAAAAAAGGTCAGCAAAGTGTTTTTTTTTCAACATTAAATCTTATATTAGCTTTGATTTCTTGAGGAGCAATTTTTGTGTAGTTGTTTGACAGTTGCATCAATGAGTCACTATTCTTCATTAAATCTCTATTCGAACTATATTGTAAACGACAAACCATATAAATATTATCGACATATTTTGATTAATAAGTAGAAAGAGGCCCACATTAAATTACCTTTTGGTTCATATTTGAATTTTAAACTTAATTTAGAACGATTTTTAATTATTTACAGAAAAGTAAAAATAATTTACAAACTGCGAGACGTAAGGGATTACGATGTTTCATTTCAGGCGGACAGTAAACGAATCTGGTCACGATAAATTCCACTTGCGCACCTTACTATGAAATATATTACATAAACACTCCTCTTATTTTTCTAAATCTTTTCAATAAAAAAAAATCACTCGGTATATTAAAAATATTAGAAACTATTGCCACATATGTTAATACTCACCGATTGTATTTCATATGTCTCTGTTTTGGTAGAGTAGCTTTCAGCTGCAGCAGGTGTTTGGTATGCAACACCACGAGGTCTGTTTAACGAGCCGTATCCCGACGTACTATTACCGACATTAACCGGCGAAACCGTATTTTGTAGATCAGCCAAAAGTGCATCTGTAAAAAAAAATTCATTGTAATTATTTATATAAAGTATATTATTATTCACCATTTCTTGAAAGAAAATATAGGAAAAATAAAAAAAACGAAGAAAAATGAAATTATAATCAGGTAATAATAAACTTCTCCAATACAGTATATCATATTAATTAATTCTTGACGTGTGAAATTCATTGTGACATCAACAAATTAAACGAAAAATTTTTAAGATAATTAATATTGACAAGATATGTCAGATTTGATGCTTGTAGACTACTTAGTTTTCTCTAGTCCCAAAACTGCATAAAAAAACATGTTTTCTCAATTTTTCAGAATTTTTTTTCATGTAACCTATAAAACATTATATGTCAATAGAAAGCTCCACAAAAACGCTATTTAATGGCAAAATCCAATATGGCCGGTGCCATTTAAAAAAATTGACTTTTTGTTCATTTTGCGTTTTGCTTCACCTTGTACAATAAAAGGAAAAAACAAGCACATCGCGCTATCGATAATAATACAACAGGATATGAAAAATTATGTCGTGAAAGAATCAACTCTCCAAGTTCAATAAGAAAACTTCTGCAATTTTTCAAAGTTGACATGATTTTGACATAAAATGACTCATAAAAGGCAAACCGTCCATTATAGACCTATAGTACCTCTATATAATTTTGATAAGCATCAAAAGAGCTTTTAGAATATGGTATCAAATCTAGGGTGTTTTATTTAAAAAAACATAACTTTGGGTTGGAAACCATATTGGCACACCCTGTATATAGGTGAAAATATTTTTAGATTGTGCGGACTAGCCGTGGCTATCGTTTAAAAAAAACCGGAAGTTGATATCTTAAATAACATAAAAGTTATGGAACTTTCACGGAGGACGTGGACACCCTGTATATATATATATATATATATATATATATATATATATAAATATTTTAGGTAGTTAATTACACAAGGTAAGTTGATAAATACTATCGCATTATAGTGAATAAGATGAAATAATAACTTACACTTTTATGCAAAGCCAAAATGATCATTCCAAATCGAGCTAGTAATTGAAAGATGGAAAATATAAGGTCTTGGACAGGATTTGAACCTGTATCCTGGTTTTGCCGGAACCATGCGTTTACCAATTACGCCACCGAGACCGATGACGTAATTGGTAAACGCATGGTTCCAGCAAAACCAAGATACAGGTTCAAGTCCTGTCCAAGACCTTATATTTTCCATCTTTCAATTACTAGCTCGATTTGAAATGATCATTTTGGCTTTGCATAAAAGTCTAAGTTATTATTTCATCTTATTCACTATATATATATATATATATATATATATATATATATATATATATATATATAGCTACGATAATAGGGTTATTTAAGGTCACATGAGGTCACAAGGAGAACACTTCATGAAAATATCATAAAAATCAGGAAAACCAAACTTTTAAATCATAAAATGTACTAATTCATTTATTATACAAAACGCAAATACCAATCACCCTATATAAAATCAATAATAAGCTACAGTTAATCAAAGGAAGCTCATTCAGTCATAACTTCACTACATTCACGAAAATAAATAATTGCAGAAGCAATCCAATCATTTTTAGAACATTTAAGACATTTTTAAGCTTAAAATATTAGAAGAAAAATAACCGTAAAATGAAATTTCTTTTTAAACGCGGTTGCGTAAAGAAGTCGATAAACGCGTATAAATTATACCAGTTTGTATAAGCAAATATTTAAAAACAAGCATATTACAAAAAATATGAATATTAGAGGCGATGGGATATGTGCAATTTACAACGTACACGAAATACTATTCGTTAAATAAATCCCGCTAGAAAGTTCAGTAATACGTGCGGTTTGGAACGTATAGAAAATGCCATACTTAACAAAACAAGTATATGTAATAAAAGTATTGAAATTAAAATTCCGATATACGTGCAGTTTGAAACGTGCACGGAAGACAATTTGTTAATAAGTCCCTTTACAAAGTTGCGAGATACGTGACATTTAGAACGTATATATTTAGACCCGCTAAAATGCAACACCTTGCAGATAACAATTGAAACGCCTTTTCCACGGACAAACGACTGATAGCGGACTATCAATCAATGAGAAAGCGTGGAACATTCGGGAAGGAAATTGTCTATAAAACTAACCGAAGCAGATAACGGATATTCATTCCATAATCGATGCGTCGACTGTAATAGTTCAAACAAGAATATTACGTAAATAAAATTTAGTGAAAGTTAGAAGTTGAAGAGATTGAAATATAATATAAATTAATAATTTCAAGTGATAAACAGTAACGTGCGTTAAAATAAGTGTGTATAAAATTCTGCCGTTAAAATAAACAAGTCTACAATTAATTAATAAATAAAATCTTGCCGTTTATTAATTTAGGGCACTAGATCCCGACATTAATAATAAACTGGATCACGACATTAATAGTAAACTGGATCACGATATTAACAATACACTAGAAAACGACGTTAATATACTTGATTACTGGGTTAATACACTACAGCACGACGTTAATATTCCAAGTAAAACTATAAAGTTAATACTTCAAATCATTGGGCAGACGACTCCGAGATGCTGGTAAATATTTCAAAGTACTGGGTCAACACGCTAAGCTGCTGGTTAACGACTTCAAGCTACTGAAGAAACGACCAATTTGGGCCAATAAGCTCCAACGAGAAAAACAGGAGGAATATAAGATCAGGACTATCTTTTCAGTTTATAGATGTTAATTCATAATTTTAAATAATTTGTGTATTCGGAGGCGAGCTCTAAAAAGTTGCATGTGATTAATATTTTGTGTAGAAGGTTGGTACGTAAAAGTATGCTTAAGAAAGTGGATATTGCTTTGAACGTTCAACGAAACTATTCGTGTTTTTTAGCTGGCTTTAATTACTGTAAAAAGGTGTAAAAAGCTATAATCTTAGTAAAGAGCTAAATTGATGGAAATATTTATTTAAATTATTTGAAAATTCTATAAAAAGCAAATGATATTAAAAAAGGCGCAGATTTGTGAATTTATTTATTTCATTATACAAATTTTGGTGAATTTAGTTTGTCTCATGCGGAGATATTAAGTGTTGGAAAGGAGTGAGTAAAAATTCTCTGTTATCATATCGTCAGTCACTCTGTGCGGGTATCACTGAGCTAGTCGAGGCATAAATATAATTGTGTTAATTTTAAATTATTTTAAAGGCACAGAGAGGTGGCGATCAACAATGGATATCCCATTTCTTTGTTACATAAACTAATTTATAATAACATGTTACCTAACAATAGCCACAAACATAATAATTTTATTTACAAAAAGCTTCCTTTCATCCAAACTTTGACTCCACTACTAATAAGGTTGCTAAAACAACCCAACCTATCCGTTACTTATGAAATACCACCTCCATAAAAATCTTTTCACTAAACTAAAGGATCAAACTTTAAAACCACTCCATAGTAAAATCATTTACAAAATTGAATGCAGCTGCCACAGCTGTTATATTGGGCAGACTTGTCAGTAGTTGCGAAATCGTTTAACCCAGCACAATAGTGATTGTAATAAGGATTGCAATAAATGTGCTTTAGCTACCCACGTATTAACCACCAAGCACACACCTCTCTGTGAAGTGGATACTGTCATTTTGGATAATGAACCGGATTACAAAATTTGGTTGTTTTTAGAATCGTATCATATTAATAAAGAACGAAATCCAATTAATAATAGACTAGATGTAGACAATATTCATAAGATGTACTCTGCATTGTATAACATGAGTCAATTCAAACAACATCAACATCACCTACATTAATTCAATATCTTTTTGTATTTTTATAATTACTGTCCATGCTGTAACATACTGCTGCAATTTTTAAAACCGCATTTCTACGAATCCTCGTTACGAACGTTACCTCTTTAATATCAGTACTGTATAATTTTTGTATTTAAGTTTAACTGTCAATCATTTTTTCATTTTAATTCCAATTACTTGTTTTAATGCTGGAAGTAAGTTACATCTATATATTTATATATTTTCTGCTATTTCCATTCTTTTATAGCTTTTGAAAAAGGCACAAAGTATGTGCCGAAACGTCAAGTTGAAATAAAAATATTTCAAATTAGTCATATATTTTAATCCTTTTGGACTATATACCCAAGAAAATTAAACGACCTTTTACTAAAATATCACCAAGTAGTCCATCAATTCTTGAACATGCGTTTACCAATTACGTCACCGAGACCGATAACGAGAATAGGAAAATTTACAAATCTAAATCGTGTACACAACCATACATCAACCTAACTTTCAATTACGTTTGGCATTTTTGTCAATCATATCTGACATTTTCAAGTTTTTGGCTTATGTCAGTTATATACTAAAGCAACGTTCAAAATTACGGCTATAAGCCAAGTCTTAAGTATATAAATATTTTAGGTAGTATTTACACAAGGTAAGTTGATAAATACTAACGTATTACAGTTAATAAGATGAAATAATAACTTAGATTTGTATGCAAAGCCCAAATGATCATTTCAAATCGAGCTAGTAATTGAACGATGGAAAATATTAGGTCTATAACTGGCATAAGTCAAAAACTTGACAATGTCAGATATAATTGACAAAAATACCAAACGTAATTGAAAACTAGGTTGATGTATGGTTGTGTACACGATTTAGATTTGTAAATTTTCCAATTGTCATCATCGGTCTCGGTGGCGTAATTGGAAAACTCATGGTCCACGAAAGACCAAGATACAGGTTCGAGTCCTGTCCAAGATCTTATATTTTCCATCTTTCAATTACTAGCTCGATTTGAAATAATCATTTGGACTTTGCACAAAAGTGTAAGTTATTATATCATCTTATTAATTTTATATATATATATATATATACATATATATATTGTAGTGGTTTTAAAAGGTTAAATTTAACCATAAACAAAGCAATTTGAAACACGCTGTATAGAGGAAACAACCAGAATTTACGTGCGAAATTTATTTTATTTAGTGAATTTAAAGTAACAAGTGTTACCATAATTTTACAATGAGTGATTAAAATTTAGTTAGGTATGTAAAGAAAATAAGTTGTAGAAGCCAATGCAAATTATTAATTGATTTAATTGAGTTTAATTGAACGGGTAATTACGTATAATTCGCATAAAAGCATGAAAAATCGATAATACCAAGGTGAAACGCTTTGCTAACACATAAACAGCCGTTGAATATAAAATACCTTAAAAAGCCAACTCTTAGAAATGTTGTGTTAAAATGTCGGTTAATTGAACACCTGCATGTTTTCGAAATGTCAGGTTCCCCTTATTTTTATAGATAACAAGCAAGTTTCAAAGAATATTGGTTAAACGACAGTCGCAAAGCACGTATTCAGTCCACATGGAGTAAATTTGAAACGCGGACAGTAATATCAATTTCTACCACTCAAACAAGGTTAGAAGGAAACATATAATATGCATAAGAAAGGAACAGCGTTAATATAGGCGGGGTTGTTAAGACGTCAATGGATATACTATTGGTCGATATAGTTAGTTGTACATCAGACAAACACGGGAATATTGAATGTTAATTTTTCGGAAAATATCGTAACGACGCGCTAAATTTCGGGGATTTCGAAAACGGTTGAACCAAAATTTAAGGAAGTGTTATTTTAAATTAGATTCTTCACGGGAAGAGTGGCCTAGAGGTGGCATTCGGAATCATATAAATACTCGAAGAGAATTAGCATCGCTCTCTTTTAACTTCGATCTCCTAGTATTTTCACCGCTTCAGAATACGAGTTTGTAAGTATACATATTTTTAAATTAAATAGTACAGTGTTGGCATCATAAATTGATACGCGAATAGTGTCGAGTCTAAATTTTAATTTGAGGTGCAACATTTATCTTAAACAAGCTCGTGAAGTGACGTGAAGTAACGTAAATTTAAATTAAATTAAACTAAAGTACGCAATTATGAAAGAAGTGTAATTAATTTGGATTTGGATGCACCGTGAAGGCAGAGCAAGCACAACCTAGATGGGGTTCCTCTACAAAGAGCTAGAAGCGGCCAGCAGAGCAGAGCGAAACTACTTTACCGCATCGTCAACGGAGTAGAGATCTTCAAGAAATTCCAGGTAACGCTATAAAATTGTTGTTATAAACTATGAAACTATGAAAATTGTGTGACGTGTGAGAGTGAATTTTGAAAGTATTGTGCATTATTTTGCGTCATCATCATCATTGGGTCTTCAGTCCTGAAACTGGTTAGACGCGTACCATCATTGTTTCCTATTCTGAACTAACCTACAGATTTCCCCGAAATTTGCACAGTCTGCATCTATCACTATCTGATCTAGGTCTACATCCGCCTCTTTTTTCCTATCTCTGCTTGTCATATATCCCATACTATTCCCCAAAATGCCTTAGAACGTATTATGCCCTTCTATTTCTCATATTTTTCCCAAAGATATCCTTGTTCCTTACTGTTTCTATAACCTATTTGTTATTACCTTTGTCTGTCCATCCTCAAACATCTGAAGCACGGCATTTCAAAGGCCGCTACTGTTCTTCTGTCTGCTTTTCAGACTGCTCGTATTTCGTAGGCATATTGTCTGTGCTGTGCTGCACACATACGCTTTCAACAACTTTTTGTTCTATGTTTGTTGTCTTTCATCATAGGCGCCGTTTTTCTTGTTAGATGCAGTTCGGTCACCTTCTATTGTTTTACAATTATATACCCTATTTCTCCGACATTCAGTGGTTGCGAAGGGGGGTAAGCAGCCTGTGGCTGCCAAGTTCCCCCAGCACTTGAACATTTACTGATTTAATATTTTTTCCAATATGTCTTTTCGCACAGTCAACAAGAGTTGCAGATATTTCACAACAAACAACTAGTTGTTTATAATAATCATCAGATTTGTCTGCGCTTATTTTTTCGTCATTGGGTTTCCCGTCTCAAAACTGGTTGGACATGTACTTGCACTTATTTCTTTTCTAAACTAACCTACATGGTTCCCTGAAATTCTCACACAGTAATACAGCTCGGTTCCCCTTATATTGTTTTCTAATATTATGCCCTATTTCACAGAGATTTATTGAAGGGGGTTAAGCAACCTGTGGCTGCCAAGATCCCCCAACACTTAGACATTTGCCGAAATAATAGTTTTCCAGTAAATGCTTTCACGCAATTACCATAATTCGAGAATATTGCCCATCCAATGCTTGTAGTTGCTTATAATAAATATCATGTTTCTTCTATTGTTTTCTAATATTATGCCCTTTTTCACTGAGATTTATTGAAGGGGGTTAAGCAACCTGTGGCTGCCAAGATCCCCCCCACACTTAGACATTTGCCGAAATAATAGTTTTCCAGTAAATGCTTTCACGCAATTACCATTATTCGAGAATATTGCCCCTCCAAAGCTTGTAGTTGCTTATAATAAATATCATGTTTAAGTGCAGCTACATTCTTCGTCATTAATTTATCCATCTTGGGACTGCTTGGATGCGTACCTCCATTGATTTCTCTTCTGAGCTAGCCTACATTTCCTGAAACTCCTACAGCCTACATCTTTCACTATCTGTGTGCAGTAGTCTAACCTAGGTCTACCTCTTCTTCTCTTTTTTCCTATCTCTGCTTCTAGTATATTCCGCACTATTCCTTCATGCCGTAGTATGTGGCCTATCATCCTATCTCTCCTATTTTTTACCGTTTTCCACATATTTCTTTCTTCCCCTACCATTTTAGTACCTCTTCGTTCTTAACTTTGTCTGCCCATGATATCTTCATCATACGTCTGTAGCACCACATTTCAAAGGCTTCTACCTTTTTCTTGTCCGCTTCTCCCACTGTCCAGGCTTCACAGCCATACAGTGCTGTGCTCCACACATATGTTTTGAGCAATCTTTTCCTTGTTTCTATGTTTGTGGTCTTTGAGCACAGTAGTTGCTTTTCTTGTTAAATGTAGCACGACCTTGTGCTAATCTTTGTTTTATATCTTTTGTGCTTTTCCCATCTTGCGTTATTTGGCTTCCTAGGTAGCAGAAATCCTTAACCTCTTGTAAGTTCGTGTTACATATTTGTATTCTTGTTTTTGATTTATTTTTCCCTCTTTTGCATACTAGTACTTTAGTTTTACTTTTGTTAATTTTCATACCGTATCTCTCTGTTAGAACCGTTTCCATTTCATTGAGAGCAGCTTCTAACTCTTCCTTGCTAGATGCTAATACCGCTATATCATCTGCAAATCTAAGCATATCTATTTTTTGTCCCTGCATAGTAATTCCAAATGTCTTCCTGCATTTGACAGTATTCATTGCCTCCTCAATGTACAAGTTAAAAATTAGTGGGGATAGGGAACATCCCTGTCTTACCCCTTTTCTGATGTTTTCTGACGTTCCTGCTCTAATTCTATTACTCCTGTTTGCTCTTTGTATAAGCTATGTACTATCCGTCTATCCCTATAACTCATTCCAATCTTTTTGAGTATTTCGAACATTTTTTTCCATTTTACATTGTCAAATGCTTTTTCCAGATCTACAAACCCTATATACACGCTTTCCCCTTTTTCTTTTGTTTTCTCCATTATCACCCTCAGAGCTAAGATAGCCTCCCGTGTTCCCCTGTTTCGCCTAAACCCAAATTGGTCTTCTCCTAGTATTTCTTCAGCCCGTTTTTCCATTCGTCTTTGTACAATTCTAGTTAATATTTTTGATACGTGTGCTGTCAAGCTTATTGTTCGAAAATTTTCACATCTATCTGCGCCTTTCTTTTTTGGTATAGTTACTATGAAGTTATGTTTGAAATCTTTGGGTATCTCGCCTGTCTCATACATATAGCTTACAAGTTGGAAGAGACGTTCTGTTACTGCTTGCCCAGCGGCTTTTAGAGTCTCCGCTTGCACCTTATCTGTACCCGGCGCCTTACCATTTTTCAGACCCTTTAATGCTATTTCAAAGTCATCTCTAAGTATAGGATATCCCAAGTCATCATTTTCAATGTCTTATTCCTTTTCTAATGCAGTTAGTTCTTCTCCTGCATATAAATTCCCTATATATTCTTGCCATCTACCCACTTTCTCTACATTTTCTATAATGACATTTCCTCCCGCGTCCCTTATATTTTTGCTATACGGTTCTATATCCCTAAAATTGATTCTAATTAGTTTGTATGCTACATCTGTTTTTCCTACTTCCATCTTAGTTTGTTCCTCTTTGCACTTTTCATCAATCCATTGTTCTTTAGCTTTCCTGCATTTTCGAATAATTCCCATTTTGCGTATTGAAAATAATACGTATAACTAACTTTATTATGGTATTTAAATAGAAATCTAAAGGTGTATATAAAGCTTATTAACGTTCCATCAGGAAATTAAAATTTTTATTGTTACGAGTACATGGGTTTTTTTTTGTTTGCAGTCGGCATATGCGAAGTACAAAAGCATACATTATTCACAATTAACTGGGTTATCATAAGCTCACTATACTCCAGAGTATACTAATTTAAAATAAATTATAAATAAAGATAGAAAATAGGGTATTATTCAGGGCCCATTTACTCCGGGTATATTCAATGTGTTAGATATTTTAAATTAAAATCCAGGACAGTACAAAAATAGGATTTATTCAGGTGTAACTTGATCTCTGAAATGTGGATAATCTTGAATTTTATTTGTAAATAAATTTAAATAAATATTGGATGATTGTTGTATTATTTTGTGGTTTTATTGAGAGTGTGCGTGAACGATACAAAATATAATAGTGAATCTAGGTATCCAAGAGGAGGCCCAACTAAGCTAGCCTGGGAACTGAAGAAGAATTAAGGTGATGAAGAGAGGAATCTGGGAAAGAGATTATTTTTGTTAAAATTTTTTTTATTGTGAAATTTATTTTCGAGTTTTAGAAAATAAATAAAATTTTCGAATGTATTTTTGTTACTGAGGCTCGATTTAGAGAGGTTACACGGCAATATATATATATATATATATATATATATATATATATTATAGTGGTTTTAAAAGATCAAAAATAAATATAAAAAGAAGCAATTTCAAAACACCCTGTATAAAGGAACAACCAGAAATTACGTGCGAAATTAATATTAGTTAATTCATTTTTAAGTATCAGGTATTAACAAAATTTTATAAATAATTAATAAAATTTAAGTAGGTTTGCAAAGAAATTAAATGGTAGAAGCCAATGCCATTAATTTATTAATTAATTTGAATTTAATTGAACGATTATTGATGTAGAATATGCATAAAAGCGTTGCCAACGTACAAATATATCAGTAGGGTTGAAATACGTGGAAAATCCAAATCGTGGAAGTGTTATTTAAAATGTTACGATTGAACACCTGCGTATTTTCTAAATGTCAAGTTCTATTTAATTTGTAGATAACAAACAAATTATTCTAAGGAGTGCTCAAACGGTCGGATGTTTTGGCATGAAATGCTAATGAGAAAGTCCACGTGTAGTAGACAACGCACAAACAAGGATATTGATTTTCTACCACTCAAACCAGGTTAGAAAAAAACGTAGAAAACGTATAAGCATGAGACCACAATAGTTTAGGAGGGATTTGAGAAACGTCATTCGGTCTACGATTGGTCGATATGTTTAGTTTGACTTGATATAAACACGAGGATAGTGTAGCGTAATTTTCTTAAAATATTATAACGAGGACGGAAATTCGCGGATTTGAAAATGGGGTTGAGTGCAAAATTGTGGGAATGTGTTGTTGTGAGCAGGGGATTTCGGATAAATGTGGCCAGGAGAGGTTACATTGGAAAGATATAAATAGTTTACGAGAATATTATTAAAGCCCTTATTATTTCGATCGTCCCAAAAGCACGTATGAAAGTTAACACGAGTTGTAAGTATTATCAAATCATTTAAATTGTATTGCTTAGTGGTAGCCTCTTAATTAAAAACGCGGTTAGTGTGCCGAGATTGCAATTTTATTGAGGTATCACCTATAAATTTTTATCAACTCATGTCGGGACATTAAGTAACGTAAATTACTGTGAAAGAAGTATAATTGAAATAAAATTGGGAATTTGGTTACACCGAGAAGGCGGCGTTGGCGGATCAACTTAGATGGAGTTCGTCTAGTAATAGCGAGAAACGACCTGCAGACCAGGGAGAAAAATACATGGCATTATCCACAAGAGCAGAGATCTTCTAGAAATTTCCAGGTAACGATTTAAAATTGTGATTCCTATAAACTGTAAATATTGGGGTAGCGTATGAGAGTGTTTTTCAAGGTAGTGTGAATTATTTACGTATTGAACAGAATATGTGTAAATAACTTTATTACGGTATTCAACTAGAAATTTGAAGGTGTCTATAAAGCTTTTTAAAACGTTCCATCAGAACGTGAAATTTCTGTGAAGAGTACATGGCTTTGTTTTTTTATTTTAAGAGTATGCAAAGTAGAAGGGCATACATTGTGCAGAATTAGTTGGGTTATTATGAGCTCACCATACCCCACAGTTTACTTAGATTATTAAAATAAATAATTAAATTATAAAGAAGGAAGTTTAGAGAAGGTATTATTCAAGGTCCATTTACTCCGAGTACATTTTATGTGTTTGATGATTTTAAAATTAAATACAGGACATTATAAAATAAGAGTTACTGAAGTGTAACGTGAACAATAAAATATGGACAGTGTAGAATTGCATTTGTAAATAGGAATAAATAAAAGATTGTATGTTGGTTGTATTTTGTGGTTTCATTGGGAGTGTGCGTGAATGATAGAATTTGAGAGTGAATATAGATATCCAAAAGGAGGTCCAAATGAGCTAGCCGGAAGCAGTTGAAGAAGGCCATTCAACCGAGGAAGAGAGGAAAACGGGTAAGAAATATTTTTGTTATATTATTTAATTTTTGAATTTTCGAGTTTTGAAAATTTTATAAAATTTTGGAAAATATTTTTGTTGGTGAGGATTTTACCCGAAGTTCCACGGCAATATATATATATATATTCCATTTAAATAAACGAAAACGTTTATTATACAAATCCTAAGAAGTGTTAAACTCGGAATTATTATTTTAAACGGACAAATTGCTTCGAAGAAACACCTGTTAGTTAAATGTCAAGTTCCAAAGAACTGAAATATACGTTGAGGCATAATTTCTATGGAATTGTTTGTAACGGTCGGTCCGACAAGCTGCTAATATAACAAGTGCTTTGAAAACTAAGGGAATATAATAATCTATAATGTAAAATAGAGAGAGAACACTTATAATAAAACGTTGGTAACAACACACGTCTAAAATACACGGGAGACTTGAAGGCCAACAACAATATCGATTTTCTGTAGCTTGAGAGGGGTTCTGAAAGAGACAATAAATATGGGTGAAGCGAAGAGAGGTAGCTAAGAAGTGGACGTATAAAACGAGGGAAAGCAATATCATTGGTCGAAGGCTAGCAGTTTTGAGAATCTCGCATCCGTTGATGTTATTGAACGAATTTCATAGTAACAACAAGATCAAAATTTTTGAGAATTTGTTGCAGAAAATGAGCTTTTCGATGAAAAGAGGTTCCGTGAGGGGTATTGAAAAGCGTATAAATACACTGGGAGAATTATTAAAGCTCTCTTTCTCTTAGATCTTATATCGCCTAGATCTCTAACGTAATTGCTATTACGTGCTCTTACGTTGTACTGATTATTGTTTATTCGTTGAAGTAACATACAACATCCTATTTTAAAGTGTATAAAGCTGTTAGTAACGTACCGGAATTGTATTAAGTGATTTGCACAAGTGGGTGCTAGTGTTACGAAAGGTGATGTTACTACACGATACAATCTAATGATAGGATGGTACTTGAGTAAGCGAATCGAAAAGCTTAACTAGTATGCGTGAAGTGTAGTGGTATGGAAGGTTAAGTTTGGTCAAGACAATTATCCGGGTAGAAATACTAAAGGTGGTGGCAGAGATTTGGATAGCTAGTGAACATCAGTTGGATTCAGGCATAATCACGAAGTGTATGGACACAACGACGAGGGTTTTGGTACACATCTTCAGAGGTACCGATGGACGAAGCTTACTCCAGGTAAAGAGAATTAATTTCTTGCTTTTTGCTAAAACATTTGTGCTGATATTTTTGTGCTTGAGTGTTTTGACTAATTGGGGGTGTATTTTATTACCATAAAACTCATTTAAAGGAATATATGTACAGGACAATTAATATTGATTATTTAAAAATGTTTATTGATGATATAAAAATGTTGTTGTAAAGAGTAAACGGGTCTTTAGCTTTATTTTAAACAAAAATGCGAGGTTATACTGAGCTCAAAATAGACCAGAATAAAAATCAATTTAGTGTTGCACGACGGGCCCATTTACTCGTCTAAAATAAAATTGTTGAAATATATTAAAATCATAAAATTTTAAAAGATTAAAAAATTGAGATGGTAACAGTTTTTATTAAACTGGATGTACCAATGTGTAAATATTTTCTTATTAAAGGAAACTTGTTAATATGTGTAAATAAAAAGGTTGTATGTCTTGTTGCATTATTTGAGTGGTAATTTCATTTGACTGTGTTTGTGAGAAAGGAATGTACTTAGGATGGTAGGTATTCAAGAAGAGGCAGATTTCTGAGCTAGCCAGGGTGTGCAGAAATAAGGAGGCGTTCCAAAGGTAGAGTAAGAATTTTTTATTTTCAGAAATCCGTGGGGAGAGAATTTTTTTGTAAAATCCACTGCAATTTTATGGCACCCAATCCGTGGGGCGAGAAACGATTTTTTTTTAAATCCACAGAAATATATATATATATTGTTGTGGAGTTAAAGGGGTAAATAGGTGTAGACAATCAAATTTTAGCAACCATGTATATAGAAAAGAGCAAATTATTTACGCGCCAAATTAAATTAATTCATATAGTGAAAACGGACGAGTATTAAAGTATTTTTATATTTAAATAATTGGAATGTTAGAATTACATAGAGGAAGAAAGCTTTAAAGCATATAGAAGCTCAAGGATACGCATAATTAATCATAATTTCTTTTAATCAAACGCACAAAAGCAAAAAGGGAGCGGGCTTGCATAAGAAAATCAATAATTTCTAAGGCAAATGTATTTGTTTTAAAAGAAAAACGTACATTTACACAAGATACTAAGAAGCAGAAAATCGAGGAATTGTTATTTTCAAACGCTCGATAATTACAAGAAACACCTGTTGGTTAAATGTTACGTTCAGAGAATTTGAACGGACGTTAATATAGGATTCCATAGAAATTGTTTTCAACGGTCAATTTGTATAAGCAGTTATGGTAACAAATATCTTAAGGAGCGAGTGGAATGAACAATCTGTAATATACAACAGATAGAGACAAATATAGAGCAAGCGGTGGATTGAAAGTCACGTAAGATATACACGTGAGCTGATGAAGGACGTCGACAATATCGATTTTCTGTAACTCAAGTGGGGTTTGAAAGGAGACAACAAACATGCATAGAACAGAGATGAATAGCGGTTAGGCGGAGCATTGTGACATCATCGGTTGAGAGCAAACAGTTTTCTAAAAGAACGCACACGGTAAGGTAGAAAACGAATTCTATGTAAATAGCACGTAGGACGAGAGATTTTTTGCGGAATTTAGAGACTGTTACGTTCAGAATTTTAAGAAGCCGCTTTGGAAAATAAGTTTTTCAAATGAAACGGGTCCAATAGGGGGGATTGAATAATAATATAAACACCCGAGCGAAAATATTAAAGCTTGTCTTCTCTTTTACTTCCATCGAGTTCTGAATACGAGTTCAGACCAACATAATAGTAAAGGTTGTAACGTATTTTTTTTCTAGTTACATCTAGCCCAATAAAATAATAATAAAACAGCTATATTTTAAAGCATTTAATTAGTGAATTATCAACCAATAAAGATTAAAGTATAATGTTCGTAATAACACATAGATTCTAGAAAATATATATTCTGAAGTTTGTTACCAAGCGCTGTCAAGTTGATAATCAACATTTTATTCCCAACGTCCAAGAGTGCAAGTCGCTTTTTGTAGACGATATAAAGTCAAGATGGCCCGGCTAAAACACGTGGCGTCTAATAAAGTCAAGAAGAAAACGTAAAGAACAATAGATTCTTACGGTCTAGAGGTTGAGCCTAACAGCGGTCGCGTGGGCACGAGTTTTGATAAGCCTCGCTTCACATAAGTTAGTTGATCCCTACAGGCCTGAGAATATGGAACGATTATAGGACATCATTTAAGACAGTTGGTATATATTAATACAATAAATTATACTAATATTTTTCACCTTTGTGCAATATCTTACGGACATATCTACAACAACAATTTTCGATGTTAAATTATAATAAATCTTCGTCGCAGTAAATTTAAAGCAAGCAGTTATGGTTTCGTTCTATTTAATTAACTACGCAGTATAGCAATTGTTTATTCTACAAAGAATCCTGAACTCCAAACTTACCGATGACTAATATCAACTAGATATTACGCTGGAAAAATACAACAGCTGACGTCAAGGTTTTGCACCTGCATTTCATTTGGATACACGTGAGTGTTTGAAACTTTCCATAACTTTGAAACTATAGTAAATTATTATGAAATATCCTACGTTAATTATTAGAGTAACGAAAATATAAAGTAGTTTTTTGAAGTTAGTAACAACAACGAATAAGTATCTAGTTTGTCAGTTGTTTGTACACGCATTCAATCAATGTGTTTAAGATATCTAGAATGACAACTTATGTCAGAAAAAAATAGTATAGATTCTGTTTTCTAATCTAGACGCCAGATGCAGTCTTGGTTTAATTTTACATTTTGCTTAAAGACATTCAGGTCATGTAAAAGCTCTTTCATTGGTGTAGAAATTCGCGTGTTTTTTTTGTAGATTACAGTTAAATTTGAGTATTTGCATTTTACAATCGCTGCTTTTTGACGATCAATATTTGTTGTAATAGTCAATGAAGTACTTCAATGATTAAAGAAAAATAAAATTATGTGTTATGAACAAATAATATATTACATGTTTATTTAACTAATTCTTATAAAAATGATCCATTTATATATATTTATTTTGAATGTTAAATTTCACTAAAATTTTTTATAAAAAATATGACAAGAACATAATCCTATATATTGCAGTCAACTGTATATAATCAAACATTTATATAAATAGAATTCCTTTTGTTTCTTTTGAAAGACGTTTTATTATTCAACATTTAAATTAAAAAAGGAAACTAGAGCAAGTCCTCCTTAAGTAAAAAGGGTGTGTAATGAAACTAAATTCATTTAGTATATTACAGATGTTTAAATTCACTTATTCTATTTTTGGCATATGCTTTTGAGGACACAAATGGTGTCCATGTTGTGTTTTTGTTTGTTCACAGGTAAAGCTGAGACATCTGTTTGACATCTGGTGGTTGAGGTTTTGGTAAGTGTGTTCGAAAGAGTGAAATTCAAGTTTTATGGCTATGTTAGTGGTGTTAAGATAAGGTTTCCGCATTCCCCTTATACAAACACAGTTAAATTTTGTTGGCAATTGTATTAAAAAATACGGTGGCGCTTATTAAAGGTATTTTTGGTCTATTATTCACCCATGACCCATGCTCATGATCTACCCAGAGCTAACACTCTACTAGCCGTTTAACCCTTAAGAGTTTTCTTTGACTAAAGCCGTTTTCCATCCGACATTACCTTGGGCTTAAAAATAAAAAGAAGAAATTCTCGACCTAGTGATATCAGATTAAAGTATAGAAAATAGAGAGGTTTGGTATATAGCTGATAGTCACGAGGATAAAGAGTAATAAACTTACATAAAGTTTAATTACCCTTTTTACATTACAAGGTTTTGGTTAGAATTTGTGTGTGTAGTAAAGTTATATTTAACATCTTAGTTGAAAGTATAAAACTGTAGTAGCGGACCTCAAGTTACTAACCTGATGCAAGAGTTAGTGCGTATTTAAATAAAAGGTCCGGCTATTACGACAAAATTATTAAATGGATGCATGATATATGGGGTAAGCAGAATTGTAAATCAATTTTGTATGGGTGATATATCTAATATGGAATGGTACTGTGAGACGAAGCGAATATCTTGCGGAGATATTAGATGGTAGAGATCTGTGGATCCGGCAATCAGCGTAGTAGATGGAAGAAACGACGAGGGAAGCTGTCTCTTTATTTAAATCTGACTCTTTTCTTGATCCTCCACGTCTTTCTTCTAACAATCTTAATACACTTCATCCCCATCTCTCCTCCTATCTCTATCCTTATCATCCCTGTTACTTCACATAAACTAAAATCATCCCTATTATCCTGACTCTTCAATATTTCTTCCTCTGTCTCTACACTTGTCTGTTTCTCTTTTACTATCATTCCCTTTTCAGCGGACAAACCAAACGATACTACCTTAACATCTTCATCTTTTCCCTCTAAAGAAAATTCGTTACTTCTTCTAGACTGTTTATGTACAATATTCACCCCGTAAAAATCCCCTAAATCAAAATTACCAAAATTATCTTTGCCACTTATCTCACTTATGCCTACTTTTAAATCTTGTGTGTAACATAATGCTGCGTTCGCCTCTACTTTTATTCACTAATAATGCTGCGCTTGACTCTACCTCTACTAGTTCAGACTCTTTGCTCACTATCAATTGTACCTCTTCTAACCTTTCCTCATTATATTCCACTGCGTTGATCTCTTTCACCTTTTCCTCATCTACCTCTATAACATTAATACATAACCCCACGTCATCCTCTGTGACCTCATAACTTGCCTTCCAGGGCAATATCCTATCCCCAATCTTAACTATTTTCCTCTCCATATCTATCACAACTCCCAACTTCATCATACAATCGACCTCTAATATCCCTTTAAACTTCAATCCAGGTACAATTATAAATTCTTGTTCACAGCAGCCTGAACCTAACTCTACTTTTAAAATAACTATACGCTATTCACAACAGCAAATCGCTTTTTATTCGGCGCAACCAAGCGACTTCTTTTTATTGGCATAATCCTGTCGCACACTTTTGCTTTAATTTCATTGACGAATTCCTTCGATACTAAACTAGCCTCAGCTCCTGAATCCAATAACGCTCCTAAATTTTTCTCAAAAATTATAGGCAAACAAAAATTTTCTCTTATTTCTGGCTCAACTTCTTCCTCTATCTTTAAAAATTCCTTCGGATGTTCATATTTGTACACAGTGATGTCTAGTGGTTTGTTCTCTTCTAAAAATCCTGTCCAGGTCTGGTCTCCCTACTTGGTCCAGGTCTCGCTACCACCTCAGCATATGTCCGCGGCGTGTCTGCTCTGTTTGTGTTGTCATTTTCTCGGTTATGCGTCGTCGATGTCCCTCGTATGTCAGGCGAACTGTTCTGTCTTGTCACCCCCTGTCTAGGTGCAGGTCCCCTACCTACACTGTTACTCCTGAAAAATGTCCGTCTAGGTTCCCAGTTCGGTCGGTTATATCCGAAATTAGCCCCCCGTCTTGTATAGCTGTCCCTTCTGTTGTCGAACCTAACTGTGTTTACTTGTCGTTCCCTTGGTTCCCGAGGTCGTCCACTGCTTACATCATCATACCTCCCCAGGTACTCCAAAAACATCTCCCTGTCTACAATATTTTGCAACACCAAATGTTGCCTAACCTCAACCTCGAAGTGTCGTGAAAGATATTTGATGATTTGTCGGTCCGTCAACGGTGGATTCAACTGCTTCGCAATGCTATACTTTCGTTTAGCATATTGCTCCCTACTTCCTGCAAATTCCCCTTTAAATTTTCCCGTTATTAAATCGTCACGTCTGTAGTCACTTCAGTAGTGTTTAAGAAATTTGTCCTCAAAGTCATTGTATGTCTCAATTTCTTGTCCTATCAAGTTATACAAGACTTCAGCATGGTCTTTCAGCAACGCTTTTACAATGTTGAGCTTTGCCTGTTCATCAAACAAATTACAAACCAAACCTCTAATGTTATTAATAAATATCTGAGGATTCACCCTGCTATTCCCATAGAATTTCATTTGGTGATCCAGCGACATATTCCCTGTTACGAATCTGGGACCATCCCCCATCAAAGTCGATACATTTTGTTTAATTCCGGTCACCTCTCTCTACCCTACCTAACTGATCCCTACATGAGTCCGTCATCTCAGTCATCTTAACATTAATTTCGTCTTCACAGAAGATCCTCACCTCCGTCCGTAATTGTCCCATTTCCTGACTCAAACCTCTGATATCACGCTCATTTTTATCCACCCTATTTTCTACTTCCCCCATTTTTACAGTCAACCTATTTTTGAAATCAGAAAATTCCCTTGTAGATTTTCTATTTTATCTCCTAATTCCTGGCTCAGTTGTTCAAATTTTCGATTCGATTCATCTCTAACCCCGCTTAATGTCTCATTTATTTGCTCTACTCTTTTTTTTAATTCTTCACCCATTTCTCTAAACTCCTCAAACTTCCTGTTCGATTCTTCCCTACTTAATCTCACCTTCTCTAACATTCTCCTCATCAATTCATTACCTTGTTCTCCTGATTCGGTCCTCGACTGATCCCTACTACCTCCAGCTTCCTCCATTTTTCCTGCTTTATCAAATAAGGCACTATCGTCACTTCCAATTTCTACTCCTTGGCTTCTTAACCACTCTTTTCTCTGCATACGTTCAAATCACTTCCACACACACTCAAAATTATTTATAAATTTATACAAGACACACACTCTCTCTCTCTCAGCTCGCGAGTTTCCTGGAATAAAATGTTCAAATTTTATTTGGAACTCGTTAAAGCTTCATAGAGATTTACAAAAGCTTCTTCTTGGTCTTTGGTCCAATTAAAAGCAACATTTTTACGTGTTAAGACGCTTAACTTTCGTGCATGAACTGCATAGTTCGGTATAGATCTTCTGAAATATGACGCAAGTTTAAATAACGTCGAACTTGAACATTTTTAGGTCTTGTAAAATTTCTGATTGCCTTGGTTTTTTTTTAATCAGGGCGAACCTCCGTTTGCCGATATTATTAAACCCAAAAATTCATTGTGTTCTAATTCAAATTGGCACTATTTTAACTTCAGTGTTAAGTTTGCGCGCCTGAAAGTTTCAAAAATTTGCCTCAATTTTTGTAACATATCGCACCAATTCTTCGCAGGCACAAATAAATCGTCTAAATATGACATTGTCACACGATTTTTTAATGGTCCTGGCACCATAAACATTAATTGACTAAACTCATAAGGGCCATTTGTCAATCCAAAAATTAGTCTTTTGGATTGCTCCGTTGTATCTGGCATAATAGTAAATGCAGTTTTTGCTTTTGCGGCAACGGTTAATGGTAACTGTAGATACCCGTGTGCTAAATCCGTCGTAAAAATTTTATTGCCTTCACATTTTCTAAATCTTCATCCACTGTCGTTATTGGAAAATTTGATTTTACTGTTTGGCGATTTAAAGCATGATAGTCGATAACAAGTTACAATTCACCTGTTTTCTTGGTAATGAAAACTACAGGACTCGAATACACTGATGTAATTTCCCTTACAGTACCAGCCCTTTTCCATTCTTGAACGATATCCGCAATTATTTTTCTTTCCTTCACATTTGTGCGATATGGTTTTGTTCGAATAGGTATATCTGTATCTTGAATATCCATTTTCATTAAATTTGTGCAGCCCAGTTCTTTTAAATTAATTGCAAAACAGTCGCAGAATTCTTGACATAACTTTAATAATTCCATTTTAATAGCCTCCTGAACGCTTGAGTTAATATTTAGCATTTCCACTGAAATTTCAATTTAATCACTTTTTCCAGCTCTACATGAATCGACGGTTATATTTGTAGGTAGAGTAGTATTATTATCTCATGGCGGGTGACGTCACATGCGCAATAGGTTCAAATTAAACTTAAACCTCAAGATTCACAACGCTACAGTACAACCCACAAACATCTTGCTAGCAATGTGGCTTTAATACGTCGTGACGAATATCCCATTTATTACGTTAAGTAAAATATTGTTTGTAAGGAACCCGTTCATGCTGGCGGTATCTAGAAATTCATAAATATATGAAATAAATCCAGACCTCCATATAATATCGGAGCTTTTACTTGTTTTTACTTATAAACAATTCTAGGTTCGTAGTTTCTTTATCCGTAAATATTTGCTGTGGCAACAGTGCACATACTCAGCGGATACCAATACTGTATATACCGAATGTGAACCATAACTGTCATTGTCATTCTCGCTCTTATCAAGGTCTTATTGCTTCCAGTTTTCCGTTTTAATATTTGTATCAAGTAATAGTCATCAAAACAGTTTTTTTCAAAACTAACTGATAGTTAATTTCTTCAGCAATGTAAGTATTTAAAAAGAATGTTCGTTCAATGATTAATTATGATATTTTTTAGAGTAATATTATGAATAAGAAGGAGGTGATTCATAGTCAAGAACGACAGATTGTTTTTAATGTGTTTCAATATTTGAAACGCATAAAAGATTCGGGCGCCTCCAACCTGAACAATTTGCAAGAGTGCGTGGCTGAAGCAACAAGTGTGTCATTGCGGATGGTGCAAAGAATTGTAAAGGAAGGCACAAACAAACCACCCTGCAGCAAGTTCAGTTCACCAAGGAAAACCGTAAATAAACCAAGTCCTAAGTCAACAGTGAATGGATTTGACGAAGAGATTCTAAGAACCGTTATGTATCGGTTTGCAGCAATACATAAACGTAGACCGACTTTGAAGTTAGTGTTTGACGAATTTAAAAATGATTGCCCTCATTACACGGGAAAATTAGGTTCGTTTAGAAAAATTGTTGTAAGAGCAGGGTTTCGTTGGAAGAGAACTGTAGATAACAGGAAAATTCTTGTTGAACAAAGCAATATAAGGGCAAAGCGCACCATATTTTTGAAAAATCTAAGTAAGTATAAAGAAGAGGGCAGAAGCATTGTGTATAACGATGAAACATATCTGCACAGTTCTCACAGTGTAACAAAGTGTTGGGATGACGGCACCACCAAGGGTTTGAAATCGCCAGTTTCAAAAGGGAAGCGTTTGATAATTGTTCATGCAGGTGGAAAAAATGGGTTCGTTCCAAATGCAGAATTGATATTTAAGTCTGGTTTGAAAACTGGGGATTATCACGATGAAATGAAACATCGCAATTATAAAAAGTGGTTGCAAGAAAAGTTAATACCAAATTTGGAACCAAATTCAGTGTTTGTGATAGACAATGCGTCATATCATAATGTTCTTGTGCATGCTAATCCTACTTCAAGTTGGAACAAAACAGATATGTAGAAATGGTTGAAGGAACGAAATATCCTCTTTGAATGTAAGGAAACCAAGCCTGAATTATATTCCAAAATTAAGGCACATAAACCTGTTCATCAAATGTTTGTAATTGACCAGCTACTGGCAGAACATGGTCATGTAGTATTGCGTTTACCTCCATATCACCCAGAACTAAATCCTATCTAGATGATTTGAACGTTACTTAAAAACCGTGTCGCTGCATGTAATGTAACCTTCAAAATAGATTATGTATGGAAGTTGGCAGAAGAACATAAAAAATATTGGAATCAACGAGTGGACTAAAGTATGTCTGCACGTAGAGAAAATTGAAAAGGATTATATGGAACGAGAAACTTTAATAGACGAGGTTCAAGACCTAATTATACGGGTTGATGGTAATAGCAATAATTCAAATGGATACTTATCCTCAGGCGATGAGTCTGATGATGGGATGAAAGTTTAGGATGTGAACCCATTTAAAATATAATTTATGTAAAATAGTTGAATGATGGTCTTTATTTAGCGTTGTAGAAAATATGTGTCATAAATACATTTGTTTGTACATTATTGTTTATTACTGAGGTGTTGAAATAAAACTTGCTTAAACAGGGAAGCGGCCTTTATATCAAATTATGTTCAGTAGTGCTGTGACAATCGATCACTTTCAAAGCTGAAACAATCAATGATTGGCTTTCAAAGTGATTGAATCATTTTACATTTTAATCCAATCATAATAAATTCTGTTAAGCATGTCCATTCTTTGTCTCCAAAAGGGATTCTTATTGACTGTATTTATCTCGGCGCTTCTATCCGATCGTGTTAATCCGCTTCAGTTTGGCGACATAAACCAGTTTTCGATCCGATGCAGCGTCTCTAGTCAATCCATTAAAACAAGTGGATTGTACTACTGGATCGGATCTGAATTCCGCATTCGACGACATTATGCAGGCTTGACGATTTAAATAATCTATGATTATAATATCAACAGCACCTGATCAGGCCGGTGTAGTATATCTAACTTTAGTCGTATAAGCAATATTGCTTTTGTTTACTCAGAAAGGTTAAGATTATTAATTATTCAAGGAATTATTTTATAGCTAGATTATCGATGAAGTGCGTAAAAAATATATTAATTTAGCAAATATTTCTAAACTATAAATGAGGTTATGTAAAAAATATATAACCTGACAAGATGCAAACCTTGATTACCTTTCTTTTCATACTGTAACTGTTCCTCTTCCTTCAATTCTACAGCACTGAATTGTTGATTCTATGATCCATTAAAATAAAGCACGAGATATAAGCAATTTATAATAATTTTAATATAACAAATGATATAAAAACCTTTTGGTATTAATTAAAAATTGTTTTTGTTTTGTTTTTGTTAGTGACAACACCATGAGTGTCATTGTGCAAACATATACTTAAAACGTTTTTGTAATAAATCTTAGTAATATTGTCGAGGTGGACATTTGACATTTTTATAGTGTTTATAGTTTGTTTAAAACAAAAACGTCTATTGATTTGAAAAAAACGAATATGTAGTACTACCAAATTGTTTTTGTTCTACTAGTGACTATAAGTGATAAAATATCTTGTGTACACTGATCCAATCAATCAATAATCTGTGGTATCACATCTAACAATAAGCTCAGATCAACATAAAACTATTTAAAACACATTCCTTGGTTGCTCGACAATTTTTGCTCTGGCAACACTGGACGTGCAAGCAGTCGATGTTTTCTAGTTTCACTTTTTTATTTTGATTATTGATATAGCTCCTCCTCGCGTAGGTTTTTTCAAGGTCACCCGCCATGAGATAATAATACTACACACGCCCTACCTAAATTACATTACCGACTGTTAATTCAATGTTTTTATTTAAAAGATTTGTGACAGATACAATTATTAATCTTGTCATTAAACTCCACTTTTATAAAACTAACGTGGTTCGCTATAAGTACACGATTTTCTGCACACTTGATATGTGTCGACAGAAATTTCCTCAACGTGCATGTCTTTAAATGGGGATTCGGAATTATAGCCAAATACCAGTTTATCATTAACACGTATATATGCAACACCCGGATGTTCGGTGAATAATCTTCGCACTAAAACAACTGTTCCTTAGGCTGTGTTGGGTACCACATAAAATTTTAACGACCAGCTTGTACGTAAGCGTTTGTCTTTAGTGCTGGTGCTTGCGCACCGATTCCATGTGACTCTTATTCCGTTTGATATATGTTTTAAAAATATTTTACAACATTTTCATGCACTGTGCAAATAGAGCTCTACCCATGTCTATTAATGCCTGTAATTCATGATTGTTTACATGTACTATACGTAAAAATCTATCTATCGAGGTTATGTTGCGTTGCTCCTCTATTGTCATAACAGATGTGACATATTTGTCAATTTCTGTATGACGGTCTAGACGTTTAGTACCATTGACGTGAGTTATGTAATCCCCCATTTGTTATATATATATATATATATATATATATATATATATAAAAGAAACTAATAATTAAGAAGTTATTAGAAATATTAGAAAATGCGCTAAGTGATGTGCAACAATGTAATGAAGGACAATTCATTTACGTTCATGGGAACGGAAACGCTACTGTGTAGCACAGAGATAAGTGACACTGCAGATGTGAGGTCACAGGCGGTCACAGACAGTCACGTACCGAGATTACCTGGAAAGGAAGCTCGCAACAAAGTAATTATGAATAGATTTAAGAGAGCAACATTGTATTATGAATAAGAGTCAAGTGTAAGCAGGCATTAGGTCTGCAAGTTCCCACAGCCATGTGAGGGGGTAGGGATATTATAAAAGGCCCGGGAGCCCCACTCGAAGACAGTTAATCCATCGTTCAGTTTTAACATTGCAGTTCGTTAGATAACTCACTTTGTACAATTAATGAATATATTTTCGACTTAGAATAATTCATTTTCAAGATTGTCAAAATTAAATATTAATTCCTGTGTAAATAAATAAATGTGTTAAGAAGTTTGAAGAAGTCTTTTTAAAATGGACCGCTCGCAGCCACGAACCTTAACTCGCGTTCTGGACAATCTTTTGAAAAATGTCAGATTTGTTTACTTCGAAAACAAGCATTCAGTGTACTCACTTTAGTACATTTTGCAGACATGTGTCCTTTCTCAGCACAATTATAGCAACGTACATTACTATTTACTTCAACTTTATCTTTAATAAACTTCGAGCTTAACGCACCATGCTTGTGGCCATATTGTACAAAATCTTCGTACTTGTTATTTACACATGTACACAATTTAACTGTTTCGTGAAAATAATTCTTCACATTTTGACAATCCGTTTGTATTCGTTGCACCATTTTTCCCCCCAAACTAGTTGCACTCGTAGCAAGGTCAAATGTCGCTCGAAATTCTGTTTCAAACGCATTTCAAGATGTCACCTTTATTCTACGTACTTTGAACTAATCTTGAGTCCGGTCCCTTCAATGCATTCCGAGTCGTTTCAAGTTTTATCGACTCAGGCCATCTGCGAACAATGCACAGCTATTAAAACGATTAAGCCATTCCAAAGCCCCGTTGCCGATTTCACCCCAAAAATGTGAAATGGATTTGTTTAAATTCGGCATCACCTGATAACGTAAATCCTTGCTTTCCGTCGCCGTTTGTAGATTGTGCTGTAAAGCATTACAAAACAGCTGCTCTATGTGCGAACGATTTTGTTCCATTGTTTTCAACAATTTGCATCATTACAGCCATTTGTTGTTGAATCATTAGTTTAAAATCATATATAGAAGGGTTTCGTGATGATTCAGTAAATGCTCCAACACCATGTTCCACCTTTTTTTTTATCGCCTTTCAGATCCACAAAGAGAGATGTACATTTAATATAGTCGAGTACGAAGTATCCACTAATTTACATTATCACAATATCGAACTGGGGTTCGATTTCGGCGCCCGAGACCAGTTAATTCAAATCGTATGCTACCATGGGATTTGCAACAACATCGGCGAAAACAATATAGTAAAGCTGAATTACGAAGACTGGTTGATCTTCTGACATTTTCAAGTCAAATTCAAAATAATGTAGTTCGCACAACATGCGACGATGTAGATGTGGATCCGGAATATATATGCAGCTTGGCCGAGAATTTTTTAAAAACTGATTGCGGATACGACGAATGCAAAAATCGATTAATCCGAAACGGTGTACACAAGGAAAACTCTTTTAAATTACAAGTTTCTAAAGATCGACATACAAGCGTTCTAAACAATCGCGTGAGCTACAAAATATTTAATGTTTCCGATCTCGAAGTTACAAATTTAAACAGCTGAATGCCAGAGACCTTTTCGCGTTTTACGATGGGTTAGTGATTTCGCCGCAAATGCGATAAAAAATAATAACATTAAATAACCGAGGCCGAGGACAGCAACCAAATTTTAATCGAAAGCGATATCCGGGCTACTAATTATCTATTTGGCGAAACAAGTGATCAAAACTATTTAACTGCACTGAAAATAATTACGTGTCATCCCGAACAGTATGTGTAATACATGGGACTTGCCCGAGCACTTTAGACAAATCTTGGAAAAATGGACCCGAACAAATCCAGTTACTTTAGCACCTGCAGCGATAAAACGATGGCGTCGGTGAAATATGCCACATACACGGGTATTATTGTATTAACGATGTCTGAAGACCATACAAACCTAAACTTTGCCATAGTTCTTCAGTTACTTTACTGCTTAGTTGGGCGTATTAGCCCGTTCCTTCAGGAGTAAATTTCTTATCTTTATTACTTTGCCGCAAGGTATATGATATTATTGGGCGTGTGTATCCACGTTCAGAAGTGGCGACCACGTCTTGTCCCGATGACAACCCTGACAAATATGGACGAAACGTTGACTATATGACTATATTCTAAAATAACAACTCCAATCCGGAAGTGGTTGGATTACTCATGACTGGCTGTGAAAATATTCGGCAATATTATATTACCATATTTCCGAGACTTCAATTAAAAAAATCACAACGCTACATGCAGTATACGGGATCACTGAGAACCTCTGCCCATCGCACCAGTTAAAGGTTAAATATACGCAACACGCCTTCTGAGAATAAAAAATATTTAATTAAATTACATTCTACGTTCGATTTTAGTATACGTAAACAATGAAATAAAAACATACTTTCTTCAAAAATTACATAATTCATGTGCTAATAGGTTAATTAAACAAGTTTTGCATATTTATAAAACCTTCAATCTCATAACTAATATACATATAACGCCATAGTATTTATGTTTTGCGTTGGATGCTTTATAAATATGCAATTTTTCAAACAATTTCGACCTTGAATAATAGTAAAACATACCTAAATCATCAAATTTGTTCTTTGTTATAATATTTTTCGGTTGTGTATGAAATTCCGCCATCTTGAGCGTGAAACAAATTGATAACTACAAAAGTTAGCACAACAAAAATCTTTCAGTTTCAGTACAAATGTTGTTAAAATTACTTCTGCTGAAATGTTAAATCGATGATGTAGCCGCGCCGATACGGTCACTCAACTGATACTGCACGTTAAACTGATAAGAGTAAGCAAAAGTTAGTAATAATAGGACAATGAGATAAGAGGTGGGGACTAAAAAGTCACAAAAGAATTTTATCAGCTGTGGCAGATAGATGACGTTATTTATTCCGACGATTTAAGTAAATTCACCACGCACTTATTCATTTCCACCGCAGTAAAAACTATTTTCGTTAATTACGGTTTCATTTCCGGTGATAACTAGAGTTCTTAAAATAAAATACACGACGGATTATTGACACTTAAAATAAGCATGAAAATGACTTGCTCATCATACTAGACAATAAATTAGTTTTTCGTCTACGAAAGATAAGATTTATTATTTTTAATCCGTGGTTGGGATTTTTCTTGAGAACGTTCAAATAAACCTTCATACCGTTTATTATTGTTGAAAATTATTTTATTTATTGAACTAAACTTACGCCATCATACGTAGAATCCACCATAAATTGGCCAACAATCGATTAAAGTGAAATCATTATACTGACGAATCCAAACATTACATTCACGGCAAAACCTGCCACACGATGGAATTATGATGGAAAAGACAGAAAAAGTACAAGAAACAGGCGGAAGCTAGTTGAAAAGAAGTGCGTTTTTATTGCTAATTCACAGAGGTGAATGAGAGAGAACGAAGAACTCTGAAAATCTTACAGAGACGTTAGGTGCTTTCCTTTCACCACGTTATTAAGATATTCTTACCTCTAAGTTGTACTTAGTTATTTCGTATGTTCCTTTCGCGTGCCTAGTAGTTCTAATAACTCAAATTTTTTCTTCCCCCTTTGTCAATCGTAAGTGTACCTACAAACCGTCTTACATTTAAGTAAAATGGATTGTTTATGAGGTGATCTTTCGTTATAGCGTTGATTGAAGTATAGTAGTAAATAGTAATTATTTAATTTTGAATTTTAATTATTTACCAATTCACTACCGAAAGCGGCATGTCATTTATGCAATTTGCATACGCCCTGATAATAACAAAAAGCGCCCAGTTGTTTACAGCTGCAACTGTGAGGTTAATTTGATGAGTTCAGTATTTTGCCGGAAGTACGTTCCATTCAAACAAGTTAGGTTAGCTAAGCTAGTTCACTTTCATGTAAGATAATCCTTTTTATTAAGTTGTGAAAGGAAAGCGCCTATTGGCTAAATAGGAATTGTAAGCAAGAAGTATACAGCGAAGTGGAGACTATCAAACAACAAAAATTCAATATTTTTGCTGCAAAAATAAAGGAAGCTGGTTGTGACCGGTGTTTCTCATCGCGGAACACTACGTTCTAAAATTTGTTTTTTAGTTTTAATTAATGATAACACCCGTTCTGAACGGATCTGCATCTTGAAGGAGTTCTACAACACTAGAACGGGTAGGATGCCTTGCGTGTTTCAGTGAGCTAAAGCCGAACTATGAAACGTTGTTTTAGTAAATTTCAGCATTATGCTATTTGGTTAATATTAGTTAAACTTGGTGGTAGCGTAATCTCTACTTTTCAAGTTCGCACTTCGGTATTGGAATGTCTAATTTGTCACTAAATTGGTCCTGCTTCTTTCTTATCTGTTAGTTCTGACCTGTCGTAGCAAGTAGGCGAGGTTCTGTGTCTGCCTTAAACATCTCTGATTTTAGAGGCTTTCAACGGCTAGAGATTTTAGTTGGAACATGGCTGTTTAGAGTTATGTTTGGATGGTGATATTTTTCGACTTCGTCTTGTGACGGATTTAAAATCTCCCTCTTCGAAGGTACACCCTCGTGGCGTAATTTTTAATAATGTTATCTTTTTTCAGGATCCTATTGACTTCAACTTTAAAGTATACATTGAGACATACCGTTATTTTGTGTGTTAATATTGATATAGTTTGCCCACTTTGTGGTACGTCGATTCTGCGTACTGTTATGTAATAGCTTATTCATTTATTTCAGGGAACTACTTCAGGGACTCGTTTTAGGGAACTATTTCATGGTCGTATTGCAATAACGATTTTAGCGTACTATGTTGGCGTACTAATTTTGGTGCTACTTTTGGGATCATGTTATAGTTTACGTTCAGAAGCCCTATGTGAGTTTCGTCGTTTATAGTACATGTAAATTGTGGCTTGGCTGCTACCGTTAAATTTAGAAGAGATCACTGTTGTAGAAGCTTAACGATGGTAATGCATCTCTACAGTAACCGCCGATGAGTCAGGTTGTCTGAATTGTGTGTACCATTGTACATTTATTTCATTTCGTCTGTTAATTCTGTTTATATTATTTACTGTTCTGCATCGGGCGAAGTTCTTGTAAGAGTTTTAGGTTTTTACATAACCTTCGTATATAGGTATGTAGAGGAGATTTTGGGATATGTGTACATATGTATAAGCACCGTTACTTGTAGGTTTGTAAATACCTTTATCTATTATGTACTCGTCCGAGTGCTGTGCAGGTTTTAATACTGAAATCATTACATTGTGATAACCTCTGTTAGCTAACGAAAACACACAGGGGAAAGGTCGTGAAGTAAGTCGGGATTTCCATTGGAGTATACATGTATGTTTCACACTTAGTGGAGAAGAATATTTATAATATTATGTATTTTTACTATATCATCGTTGCGACAAGTCAATAGTACATATTGGTCTTATAGCTATATTTGTATTTGTAGGTTCCACACTTGGTTGTGAGAAATAATTATTGTGTTTATTATAGGTACAAATTGGGATTGTAACATACTGAGGAAAGGCTGCAAGTATATGCACATCTATTGGAAGGTGTCAAGTTGTAAATCCATTGGTGAGAAACAGTTCACCAACAATATTAATTCTTACTTACTAGCGAAAAGATTTATAAGATTAGCACTCGGGTCGGGACTATTGTGTATTGATTCTGTATTTAGCTTCCGTATACTTTGTAGATGTGTGGTTATAGATGTTTTGTCTACTTATATGTCATAAGAGTTGTTTGCTTTTTGTATTTAGATTTAGTAATTCAGTAGCGCATTGGTTGTTTTTAAGTTTATATTAGAGGACCATACAGGTACAATAAATTTATTTTGTGGATAAATTGATACTATTTTGCTGTGTTTATTACGTTTATTTTGGGAATAATCCCGAATCTGTTGAAACCAAGGGTTCGTCGTTCTTATTGTTCCAACATTTTAGTTCCTGGCGCCTTGGCATTCAGCGAACTGATATTCTGTTCCTTGCAGTTCGCCGCGGAACCCACCCTACTTCACGATTGAGTCTCAGACTGAGCAAACCCGAGCATATTTTTGTCATCGAATTCCCAAGGAACCCCATTGTGTCAATTTTATCAAAATTCCCGTGACAACTATACGTTTAACCAAATTAGTGGAGTCTTTAGTCAGGAACCAGACTAAGACAGATCCCTGAAAAAAAGCAGAGGTACTTAGATTGGTAGAGACCATAGGGGTTGGTATGACATTTGTTCGACATGGGATCGTAAATCCCTTGTCTAATGTACCAAACTGTAAGGTGTGTCCTTACTATTCGGTTTCAATTATATTATTTAATTTATACAATAAACACATAAGGTGTGTCCTTATAGGTGCTTCTCATAACTGTAATGTAAAACAATGTGTTATGTTGATTTTCAACATAATTAATAATAAACACGCTCTCGAATAACCTCCTCAACTCAAATCTCTTTTTCTTTTACAACGAAAATTTATTCTATAAATTAGTCTATGTCTTGTTTTAAGTATCCCGTAATCTCTTATTTACTTCGACAACATCCTGTTTACAAGTCCGCTTGCTACGGATTTTCATCTTGAACTCATTTATTTCGAAACGACAAGTTTATGCTATAATTAAATAGTCTATGCCCTGTTTCAGGTAACCTTCAATTTGTTAAACCTACCGAAAGCGTATAATTGCTTCTTATGTGTTTTCCATCTAAACATTCGTCTACATAGTGTATTGAACTATCCGATAAAACCGTGTTTTCCAATTTCGTAATCGAGCTTCGATAAGCGAGAATTTGCAGTTCGAATTCGTGTTAGTTGAACCATTTTTGAATTTGATTCTACAGCTTGTACGTCGAAATATTGTCTATATTTATTCGTCACCGTATTGCAAAAGCGATACACGTCTTTCTGTTCAACAACTAGGTGTCTTGCGTGTATTCGGTAAGTTTCCCCGCGCATATCCATTCTCATCAGATTTTCTTTTTATCTTTTTTTTAGCTGGAGGCCAAATGGATTCTTTCTTTATGTAGAACAACTGCTTTTGTCCGTAGACCAACTACCTTTGTCCGTAGACCGCTGCTGCAATTATGGTAGCAGAGTAAATGTATGCTGACGATTATGGCGTTCCTAGGTTGACTCACCCCCGACGACTTGCGAGCTAAGTATTTGGACACTCTCAGGTATGCAACTCGTTTTCTTTTGTGTGTGTCAATGGCTCATTCCGTATCAACGTTTGGTGTAGAAACGTGATATCGGAGAACTATTGTTTGTGGCCGCTGAGCGATACTATCGCTCTACAGGTGCGATGTACTATTTTTAAACATGCTTGTCAAAAGAACGCACACGTTTATTCGCTTTACTAATTAGTTACTTTATAAAAAGTATTAGGTAAAATTTTAAAAACACTTGACAAAAGCTCTCACATTTTTTATTTGCTACTGATTAATTTTATTTTGTGTAAATGCCAGATGCGCAGTTCGTATCTAGATTCCTAAATTGTCCGTAAAATATAATTGTTGGCTGTAAAATAGTAACGCTTAATTTATTTTCCTTTTGCGTGTTTGTACAGAATCCTTTATTTATTCTTATGTGTTAATAGATAATCGTGGGCGTTGTACTTTAATTTTTTTTTTGTTTTTTTGATATGTAGGCGAATCCCCCACTCTCCTTGGTTGGTAGTTAGCCTGGTTTATACTTTTCTTCCGGCTACGTCTAGGTACATAGCAAACGAAACGAAAACTTGATTACGTTAAATCTATTAATATAAATTTACTGAACAAAAACAAATAAATGCCGTGTCGCGTATCATTAAAAATTAATTATAGTCTGCATAGTTCATATAAATTATAAATGTTGCCGTTATCGCATGCAGTTACGTTTAGTACCCGGACGGTCAAATTGCAACGTTTACCATTCGCCGGTTTCCGAAATACTACCCTCACATTCCATAGATATATTACAAGTCCTTAACATGTTAACGCTCTTCGCCCCGCTATTGCCAACATTTATGTCGACACAGCAGTAAATACAAGTTAAAATGTATACAAGGACAAAACGTCCATGCGTTAATTATAGAAACTGAAAAGACGGATGAAACATATCGGTCGCCTTGAAAGTATTGCCTTTCAACAGTAACAATAAGAGATATACATACAATATTGATATACGATAGAAAAAACGTGTTTAATCTAATCGGTGTCATCTAAAGGAAAGGCACATAACTTATTTGCGGCACGTTTTACCACTCCGTTGGAAGTTTTGACAGACACAACGCGCATCACCGCATCACCACCAGGAAACACTTGCACTACCCTTCCTGTTTTCCATTGAGATGGTGAGATTTTGCTTTCTTTCATCAAAACTAATTGACCTTGCTCTAAATTTCTTGTTGTGTGATTCCATTTTGTGCGACCTTGTAAATGGTTGAGGTATTCGAGTGACCACCGTTGATAGTGTTGATAGTTGTTGAATGAGATTCCATCGTTTCAGTCGACTTACGGGCATATTGATATGCTGTGCTTCTGAAATGGCGAACAGTGGTTGGTTCACCAATAAGGAAATGAGAAGGAGCAAGGACGGAAAGGTCGTTTAGATCATGTGCCTTGGGCAGCAATGGACGCGAATTCATGCAACCTTCTACCTGTACTATAAATGTGTAATACTCCTCGAAAGTGAAGAATGCATTTCCAGTGATTAGTCGCATATGGTATTTCATCGATTTTACCGCTGCTTCTATATTATTGTTGACAGCATAGTTTGGGACCTTATCCCAATTATCTTTATTAAAAATCAGTGCTAGTTCGTTAAGAATTTTGTTTGCTTTTACAAAATTAGTTGTATTGTCAGAGTAAATGTTCGAACACCTCCCCCTACGTGCAACATATCGCTTCAGTGAAGACAGAAAACAATCAAAGGTTAAACTCGAAACTAACTCCAAATGTACTGCCTTTGTAGAAAGGCATACAGTAGGGTAAAATCAGGAATACTGGCGCCTCATTTGCACCAGCATCCTCATTTGCACCCACATCTGGACCAAATACTTTTTCGTCTAACCATTTTTCATCTTTCGAGATAAACCTACCTTGTTTGGTATTAATTAACATTAGATTTTTCTCAGCTACCCGAATCTTTAGGAATTTTTCAGATATCATCACCCCCAAGGCAGCTACCCCATTTTTAAGATTTCTTACCTGTAGTGACTTTTGAGCGTTCTTATAAATTTTTCTCAGCTACCCGAATTTCTAAGAATTTTTCAGATAGCGCCATCCCCCAAGGGACCTACCCCCATTTTAAAATTTCTTACCTGTAGCGACTTTTGAGCGTTCTTATAAATTTTTCTCAGCTACCCGAATCTTTAAGAATTTTAAGATATCATCACCCCAAGGCAGCTACCCCATTTTAAGATTTCTTACCTGTAGTGACTTTTGAGCGTTCTTATAAATTTTCTCAGCTACCCGAATCTCTAGGAATTTTTAAGATATCATCACCCCCAAGGCAGCTACCCCATTTTAAGAGTTTTGATTTTGATTTTGATTTTGATTTTTGATTTTGATTTTTGATTTTTGATTTTTGATTTTGATTTTTGATTTTTGATTTTGATTTTGATTTTGATTTTGGATTTTGGATTTTGGATTTTGGATTTTTGATTTTTGATTTTTGATTTCTAACCGTCCTTAAACATTTTTTTTTAGTCATGCGATACATCTTGTTAGTCTAGAATTTTATGTAGAATCCGAATCTGCAAACAGATTTAAAATAGGGCCACCCCTTACCACTTTACACGCACCCTCTAAATTATAAATTTCCTTTGCGTGCTTGGATTGGCCTCTTAAAACTTTTTATTACAGACAATTTTTACTAATACAGTTTAAATTTTGCAAACCACATTTCTAAATACATATTCACAATTTTTTATTCTTAACCTAGAACTTCTCATATCGGCTTGTACTTATTAATATTTATTTCTAAATAGAGCACCTTTTCCAAAGACCAACCGGACCCGCATGTTTCAAATTCCTCTGATTTTGTTCTTATGGTTTTGCTTAAGACCTCGTACATATTTTCCAGATTACTAGAAGACGTTATAACCACATTTTTTGTGTTAAAGAATTTCACATCGGACTTCTCTTCCCCCATTTTGGTGTAAACGCCGTAGAGTTCGCAGTAGAGTTTTATTGCTGTATGTTGTATTCTTTTTTCATTAATTAATCGAATAAATCGCTCTTTCTGCTTCCAAAGAAACTCGGGCACTCCATCGTCGACACTGGCATTCTTTATGCTATAGCTGGCCATACGGTTGTTAAACGCTGTACTAACCATTTCTACACCATCGTCGCTAGTAGCGGTAACTGATGCATTTTTATGTCTGTTGCTTCTCAAGTGTGCGGCATAGGTAGTCTTTTCCATTTCGAAATCGCATACTTTACACATAATTCGTGGTTGTTTCGTACAAGGCCCTTTAACAGCTGGCGGAGCTGAACGTTTACGGCTTAATGACATGCCGTGCTGTTTTCCTTGTGTCGCTGTAAGCTATTCTCGTAAAAGCGATACCGCAAGACCCACAGTTTAAGTACTTTGCTGTCGACGGATGTATAAGTTTAACCTTGAACGATGTTACACCACGACATTTGTTCTGGTGTCGTTTGAGAGCATCCCTCCTGGTAAAGTAGACGTGACACGGCTCGCATTTAAAAACGTTTAGTACAAAACAAAATCCGCACTATAAGACTTGACTTGTAAACGAACTAACTTATAACTAAAGAATTTACTCCAGCGTACCTGCTTTATGTACCCTATAGAATGCAAACCGAAGGTTTCCGAAGACACCGAACGAAGTTGAGGATTCATCGGGGAACTAAATGACGTCATAATCCTTGCTGCTCGTCCAATACATTTAGCACCATGCGAATGCAGTTAGTAGAAACACCGGAAAACGTCTTCCATGTTATACGGATCGCGTGCATATTAAAAATCCAAAAGGGTGGTAGCACACGCACACAAATTGTGTGCAAGTCGTGCTGTAGAAGCTGCAGTGCTACTATAACCAAAAACACTTTAAACCATTACTAAGGAAATACCAACTTGTTGTCTACAGGATACTTCCTAATAAAGTAATTTAATTTTAAATAACTTCTACGTCATATTTTAGGAAATGGTGGGCTTGAATATTTTTTAAATGAATCACCGAGCGAAAGTATATGCTTAGCAGTATTAAAATTAGCCATTAATTTCCCATTTTTACGACCATAGTTAATTATAGATTAAAATTTAATTTGTTCGCGTTCGAGCTTCTCGTAAACTAACATATTTTATAGCAACAATGCGCTGTATAATACATGCATACCCCTTCGCCGCGCTACTGCTATTCTTGTAATTGCTAAAAAAAAGTCACTCTTCTTTTTACTGTTAGGACCTATGCAAAGCACCATTTTTTTTATACTTTCTATAGCACATCGCGCACTTTTTCGTTTGATGATTAAATTTTGCTTCTGTAGGCTTTTACACTTTCGCATAGCGGTCGGCCGCACGTAATGATTTCTAGAACCGGTAAGTACTCGATATCGCCCAAATAGAGAATTAGATGCTCGATGTCTGCCAACTTCCAATTCCCTCGTAAAGGTAGAAAAACTCGGTCAATCATCCATTATACTTCGACTCGCTCCCGTTCTAATAAATTTCCAAACATTTTCAAACGACAATGGGCTGAGAATTTTAAACCTCCGAGGATCTTTAAGTCGTGATCAATTACACATCCGAGCTACGCGTAAACTGACATATTTTGTAGCAACTGTATAATACATGCATACCCTTCTCTGCGCTACTGCTATTCTTGTAGTTGCTTAAAAAGTCAGTCGCCCTTTTACGGGTAGGGCCGCTAAAAGCACCATTCCATACTTTCTTTATAAGTGTAGCACATCGCGCACTTTTGTCGGATAATTAAATTTTGTTTATGTAGGCCTTTACACTTTCGCTTATTTAAACATCTAATACGATTGATTAACCACTTTCGATTATTCTAACGGGGAACCACCATACATCCCGCCGCACCGTTCTTTTGAATCCAACGATCCTATGGGCTTCCACGCACTAACACCTGACGTATCTTTCCTACTATTTGTTAAACAAAACTACCGGCATCGCCATGTTCGTATACGAACGTAAGCAGATGTTTGTGGATGTGTACGAGTATGTAACCATATACATTAACCAGTCTAAGCTATTTTATTTAGTCCACGAAAACTACTATTTTCTAAACCACAATTAATAATCGTCTTTATAGGTTCCACATTTCGACCATTACCCAATGGCTGGTGCTACGTACATGGAAACTTTAATTTCTTATTGGAGAATTCTTATTCTCCCGCGCACTGCTGCGTAGTTGCATGCCTACCCTTTTGGAGGTATATGCTCGTTATACGTTGTAAGACCCTCGGTTTTACTTAACTACACTTCGTGAGACCCCTTTAATCTTTTTAATCGTATCTTTCTCGCCTACAATACAGTAGGACTACTACCAACAAATTCTAATACTGGATCCCCATTAAATACGTCTTTAATTTTCCCTACAACTTTTTTGTTGACAAGTGTTATATTGTATTTATTATACGCGGGGTAGTCACTGTTTTAAGATAAATATATTTTGCTAGGTATCAACTAATATTAAATTTTTCTAGGGACCCCAAATCTGTAAACAGATTTTAAATAGGACCACCCCATACAAAGTTATGCGTTTTAAAGACTAATTTTTACCCATCTTTATTTAACTCCATCTTTAAAACCTTTTTCGCTAACCAAGATATATGCCTTAGCCAACCGTTTCCCTAGAAATCTAAAACCGCAGTGTCCCGCGAATACCACGTGGAGATAACACGTATACTCTCTCAACCAGGATAGAAGCCGGAAGGATTTGGAAGGTGGGAGAAGAACTTAAAAATTATGGAATCTTAAAACTAATATATACAAATATAAACAACTATCTTATATCTTTACGCCCCATGCGTAGATTGTTGTACTATTAGGAATGATGTACCTTTTGTCATCTTCCTCGATAAACTAATTTTATTAATAAGCTGCGTATGCAAATCGTATTTTTACTCCGGATACATACGCAGGCAAGTACTCAATACCATCCAAATAAAGAATTGGATGCTTGGTGACTGTTAACATCCGCTTCCCTCGTGTACGCCAAAACACATCCCAGCCCGTGTGCACCTGCCCATGCGCACCCTGCGCATGCACACCTGCCATGCGCACCCCTGCGCGTACGCACCCCTGCCCATGCGCACCCCTGCGCGTGCGCACCCCTGCCCATGCGCCCCCTCTCTGTGCGACTGCTATTTCGGGGTAACGTCACAGCCTTTTATAAATAAAGAACAATGTTATATACTATTATAAAATGTTTATTCTGACATTATACATAACAAATTTAAAAATATTTAATGCCAAGCATGGGGTCATTTAAACTTAATTTTAATACAAAGTTATACACAGAAGACAGTCCTTTCTTTATGTTTGTTTGGAGTGGCTTTAATTTTATCTAATTTTATTCGCAGCTTAAAATTTAAATCGATACCCAAGTCCTCTATCTCCTTTTCTAGCCAATAGTTTGATACATAAAGACCGTCTAGGTTTTCGAATTGTAAAATGTACCGAAGCTTGCCTCTATATTTAAAGTCTTTGATTCCATCGACAACCAGATCCATTCCTTCGTGTAATTCTTGCAGCTTGTGACAATCTTTTAATCGCAGCTTTCCACTATATCCTGCATACGTATCTTGTTAGCTTGATCGACTTCTTCTTGTCGGTATTGGAGGAAATCTTATTCTCCCACAGACTGTTGCGTAGTTGCATGTCCACCACTTTTGGGAATATATGGTTGTTATAGGTTGTAAGACCCTCGGTTTTAAATGATCCAAAAGGTTCTTTACTAGGCAAATATACAATGTTTAACGGACCCCCTTTGCGTGTGGTGTACGCAAAGATTACGAAACCCGCATTCCTTAGTTCGTCTTTGTTATCTGCCATTTTGATAAATACGTTTTAGAATAACCTTTTAAAAAATATACGGATTTAGTACCATCCTTTTCCGCAAGGACGCCTACATAACTAAAAGAGTCTTTTTTACTAACCACAAATGCATACAACTTGTAGAAACCAGATGCATCTAAGTCAGTCCATCGGCACATAAAATAATCTTTTAATTCTTCCTCATTTTCTCTAATAAGATGTTCTTTGTCTAACACATATGTGCAACAATAATCTGGTGACAGATATTGGTAATATTTGTTATGTCGAAGGCGAAAAGATGCTGACTGGCGGACTACACACACCAATTACAGAACCATTTTGTGACAATATAATGTTGGTTAAAATTTGCGACCTTTCTGACACCGAACAAGCATCTGCAAACAAACGGATGTTTATCCTAAAAAAAGAAATTTGTGGTACATTTAACAGCTATCTACGAAGAGAGTTCAACCGATTTGTTTCCGCTAGGCATGGTGTTAAAGCTAAGCTTCCGTTTTCTCTGGAAAGCAGTAACAAGATAGGCCAGAGAGTAAAAGAAATTATCGGAAAAGAAGATCTCGAATGCATTAATAAAAAATTCCAAAATCCTATATGTGTTCCATACAAAGTGGAACTAGTAGATGTTAAGTTGGAAACTTTATTGGAGGAACTACCAGATATATTAGACGAAGTCGAAAAAGATTATTTCTATCTTTTTGACATGGATGTAACCCAAGATTTTGCAGGCATATTTAGCAAGATGGAGATGTGTAATTATTTAACTACAAAGCATAACTTTTGCTATAAGGGAGAATACGAAGAAAAGTGTAATATTATAGTTGACAACGATAAAACTGCGGGGATTGATTGTTTAACATGGCTAACAACCAATGCAAGAATTAAGATTTACAACAAATTTGTGTGCCAGATAACAAGTCCTGGTGTGAATAAACAACTTGGCAATCATATACTAGATTTTTTACGTTGTCCAGATGTACGTTTAAGGGAAACATTTGCGTCTACTTTGGCCAAAGAACATGGTATTACGCGATTGGAAGCGACAATATACAACTGTGCAATTGGAAGCTATGTCAGTGCGGAACGGGTGTATAAACCCTTAAAAGACTGTTTAACCTTATTGGAAGATAGTAAGTTATACTTCCTAAAGGCGCCAATGTACTCGGTACCACTTACCAAAATGTGCAGTAAGCTATCGGACAAGCTACAAAATAGCTGCTGTTTAGTGTATAATAACCTGCTACAGTACGTGTATTGGGGGAATGGCAATACAAAGAAATTGACAGGCTTGCAAATTAAGTTGTCCAAAAAAACCAGAGGAAAAGGAAAAATTGATAAAGTATGTGCTTTCGGCTTTTAGTTTTAACTATTTACCTGTAAATTATTTGGAGATAGTAGAGGAAGATGTCCAAGATAAAATAAAAATCTTACACAAGTGCTACATTAAAGCAGGTAGTACATATTTTACACAATCTGCCACACCATATTCTAGAATTCCAAAAGAAATAGTAATTTCGGACTTGGGATTGATAGATACGCCTAACATTCATCCAGAGGTTGTACGACAACGCGTAAATATTGGTAGTAAACTCTATCCGTTTACGCTAAAGGAAATTGCCCCATTATGTATACCATACGCTGTAAGTGGAAAGAAAAGACAACTGGAATTAGAGGAAATGGATGCAAAAAGGCGAAAATTGGACTACATGGAAAACACTGCGACAATACGCGATCAATACAAAGATGTGTTAGACAAAGAACATCTTATTAGAGAAAATGAGGAAGAATTAAAAGATTATTTTATGTGCCGATGGACTGACTTAGATGCATCTGGTTTCTACAAGTTGTATGCATTTGTGGTTAGTAAAAAAGACTCTTTTAGTTATGTAGGCGTCCTTGCGGAAAAGGACGGTACTAAATCCGTATATTTTTTAAAAGGTTATTCTAAAAACGTATTTATCAAAATGGCAGATAACAAAGACGAACTAAGGAATGCGGGTTTCGTAATCTTTGCGTACACCACACTCAAAGGGGGTCCGTTAAACATTGTATATTTGCCTAGTAAAGAACCTTTTGGATCATTTAAAACCGAGGGTCTTACAACCTATAACAACCATATATTCCCAAAAGTGGTGGACATGCAACTACGCAACAGTCTGTGGGAGAATAAGGATTTCCTCCAATACCGACAAGAAGAAGTCGATCAAGCTAACAAGATACGTATGCAGGATATAGTAGGAAAGCTGCGATTAAAAGATTGTCACAAGCTGCAAGAATTACACGAAGGAATGGATCTGGTTGTCGATGGAATCAAAGACTTTAAATATAGAGGCAAGCTTCGGTACATTTTACAATTCGAAAACCTAGACGGTCTTTATGTATCAAACTATTGGCTAGAAAAGGAGATAGAGGACTTGGGTATCGATTTAAATTTTAAGCTGCGAATAAAATTAGATAAAATTAAAGCCACTCCAAACAAACATAAAGAAAGGACTGTCTTCTGTGTATAACTTTGTATTAAAATTAAGTTTAAATGACCCCATGCTTGGCATTAAATATTTTTAAATTTGTTATGTATAATGTCAGAATAAACATTTTATAATAGTATATAACATTGTTCTTTATTTATAAAAGGCTGTGACGTTACCCCGAAATAGCAGTCGCACAGAGAGGGGGCGCATGGGCAGGGGTGCGCACGCGCAGGGGTGCGCATGGGCAGGGGTGCGTACGCGCAGGGGTGCGCATGGGCAGGGGTGTGCATGCGCAGGGGTGCGCATGGGCAGGGGTGCACACGGGCTGGGATGTGTTTTGGCGTACACGAGGGAAGCGGATGTTAACAGTCACCAAGCATCCAATTCTTTATTTGGATGGTATCGAGTACTTGCCTGCGTATGTATCCGGAGTAAAAAATACGATTTGCATACGCAGCTTATTAATAAAATTAGTTTATCGAGGGAAGATGACAAAAGGTACATCATTCCTAATAGTACAACAATCTACGCATGGGGGCGTAAAGATATAGGATAGTTGTTTATATTTGTATATATTAGTTTTAAGATTCCATAATTTTTAAGTTCTTCTCCCACCTTCCAAATCCTTCCGGCTTCTATCCTGGTTGAGAGAGTATACGTGTTATCTCCACGTGGTATTCGCGGGACACTGCGGTTTTAGATTTCTAGGGAAACGGTTGGCTAAGGCATATATCTTGGTTAGCGAAAAAGGTTTTAAAGATGGAGTTAAATAAAGATGGGTAAAAATTAGTCTTTAAAACGCATAACTTTGGATGGGGTGGTCCTATTTAAAATCTGTTTACAGATTTGGGGTCCCTAGAAAAAATTTAATATTAGTTGATACCTAGCAAAATATATTTATCTTAAAACAGTGACTACCCCGCGTATAATAAATACAATATAACTGTTACGTCGTCATCGAACAATTCGGTATTTTGTGACAATAAATACTTTGTGCGTGCATCCTACAGTTTGAGTGAAACATTTTATATACCGGCAATAACAGTGCATAAAGTGACAGTCGTACTCGAGCCTTTAACGAAGCAAGTCGCCTTCGAACCCTTGAAAAGGACGGTCGTATTAGAACCTTCAAAGCGAGACCGACACCCGGTCGAGCGTGTTACTGGTTCTCCGTAAAAGCTTTTGTGCGTGAAAGTGTCTATTGCCCCCAGCGGCGCAGGACAAAGCTTTGTGCGTGAAAGTGTCTATTGCCCCCAGCGGCGCAAGACTTAAGGTATTTATACCCTTCCTTAATTAGTTGGTAGTTGTTTTTTTTTGTTATTACATAACCGCTCCACCATTATCGTTATTGCTATAAAAGCAATTGGTCCTTCATTGTAATTTGCATATTTATATTTATACACACATTTATATCAACCTCCTTAACCCCAATCAATCATTGGCCCTATAAGTCGATCCGGATTCATTAGTCCTGTGGTTACACATGTCCTAAATTAAATATTATTGTGCATTTCAGCGAGTTTTAATTAATTAATATTTCAGTTTTAAATTTGTGCTTAAAGCCCATATTTAGCGGGTTAAAATGTGTAAACATTATTTATACTGTCTTTAGATTAAATTAAGCGATTTCGCCGTAATTGAAACCAGCAAGCGTTTTAATTACAAAGAAATTCATAATATAAAATTTGTCAGTTTTCAGTTTTTAAATTCATTTTAGCGGCATAAAACAGAAAGCAACCTGAAAACTATAAATCGCTTTATACTTCTTAAACAAGAAAGGTAAAGGGATTTGCTTTGTATTTAAAAGCTATTGCACGTTTTGTATTACAATATTGAAAATATCTGCAGAGGAATAAGGTTGTAAAGTTGCATCTTTCGGCAAATATGTTAAGCCACATGTTTTAAACGTTTCTGTGAGCTTTTGATGGTAAGCCGCTCGGGTTGTTAAGCGGTACATCTTATATTCACGCTTTTGTTTGACGAACCGTTAGTCATAAAACGTGATTTATTGGTTATACCCTATTTTACATTTTCGTGCTTTGAACAACTCATAATATTTTAATATTTCTCAGTGCACATTTAGCTTTACCGTTTTACAACAGTTTATTGTAGTCCTTTCAGAATCTTTGAGAATGGCTCCAAAGAAAGCACATGTGGTAGAACTCCAATTACTGAAAACACGGATTTTAGAAATATTTGAGCTTTGTAATTCTATACAAAGTGACCCAAGTTTAAAGGCATTGTTCCTTATTCAAACAAGGGGAATACATGACCTTTATGCAAATTTCAATACAATTTTAGTCGCTGTCTTGGCCTCATGTGACGAGGTAGACTCATTAACTTACAACGCTGTACGGAAGGAAGTAGATTCCGCTTATTTTTCATACTGCTGCATCTCGATACGATGCAAGAAATGAAAGCACCACAAATTACAGAAAATGCTCCAAGCAGCACGGTATCAAAATTGTTACCGTTAAAGCTCCAAATTTTAATAATGAGGTAACTGAATTTTCATCTTTCATCGATTTATTTGACAGCCTGGTCTATAATAACGCGTCGCTGTCCAATATCGAAAAATTAAATTATCTTATCAGTTGTTGTACCGGGGAGTCTTTAAGAATCGTTAAATCTGTACCCATTTCGGGGATAATTTTATTATTTCATATAACGCCTTGCGTGAGAGATTTAGCAATCCGCGTTTATTGGCAACTTTGCATTGGAAAGCAATGAAAGACTTTCTACCTTTAAAATCAGAAGACCCTAAGAAACTTAGGGCACTTATTGATTGTTTTCGGAGAACCTTGCTGTTCTAACTAACTTAAAGTTTCCCACTGAACATTGGAACTTTATTCTGGTCGATTTGCTTTTAGAAAAACTTGATCCGTTCACTAGAAAACGCTTCGAACTCCAATCGGATCCGAAGCAAATACCTAATTTTGAGGATTTGAGATATTTTTAACCCAACAATGTGCAGCGTTGAAACCTTTTCTTCAACCGCACCTGTTTCTTATTCGACGACTGTCCATACATCGCACACATCAGTGCCTAAGAAATCCTCAGCGTTTCAATTTAAACCAAAGGTTTCTTCTAACGTAGTTTCACTGGACACACCAAGTAGCTCCAGTGACTCAAATAATTCATTTTCGCACCATTGTCCTTCCTGCAAAGGCAATCACTTAATTTATAGATGTCAATCGTTTCTAAAGAAAACTCCGACAGAACGTTTCGACATTGTCAAACGCTTACGCCTTTGTTTAAATTGCTTACGAACAGACCATGCGTCCATGCAATGCAAATCTTATAATTCCTGTCGAACTTGCGCCAAGCCGCATCATACCTTGCTACATTTTGAATCGCAACCTGCTTCTAGCCGTTCAGCTGAACCGACCGCTACACACATGCATAAAAATGCCAATAGGACGCAGTCAGCCTCTCCTATTCCGGCAAATGTTTTGTCTTCACAGACGAATTCAAATCTTGGGGTTACTGTCTTACTCTCCACTGCTGTTGTGGAAGTTCAAGATCGTTCTGGTAGATACAAACCGATCAGGGTACTCTTAGATCCTGGTTCCCAAGCTAGCTTTATTCGAGACGATTGCGTGAGCAAACTTTGGCTTCCACGCATACGTTCTCAAGTTCCGATTTATGGACTTGGGCAGACAACTTCAGCAGTCAATAGAGGTGCCGTCAGCTGCACCATTCGCTCTATGTTAGACTCTGAAAAATCTCTAGAAGTCACAACTTTTGTGCTTTCGTCAATATCTGGCAAATTACCTAGCGTTGAAGTTCCTAATAATTGGGAACACTTATGCGGCCTGCACTTTGCAGACCCGACCTGGAACTCCCAGGAACCATTGACATGCTCCTTGGAGCAGATGTTTATCCGTTCATCGTTAATGGCGGTGTTATACATGGCAAATTTCTTCAGCCTGCCGCCATAAATACAATTTTGGTTGGACTATTATTGGTCCCACAAAAGCTTGCAGTCTGATACTGTCCAAGCATTTTTTACTTCTGTAGAAGATCCTATCGACCAGACCCTAAGGCGGTTTTGGGAGATAGAAGAGTTGCCATCCACGCCTTATACTTCTCCAGAAGAAGAAAAGGCAGATTTGATTTTGAAAACACGTTTTCTCGTGACCCTAGCGGTCGTTTTATTATTGCGTTACCGTTCAACGATACTTTGCCCGTTTTTGATAATTGCTTTGAGATGGCTAAAAAAAGACTATTTTCGTTGGAGCGCAAATTACATGCTCAACCGGAGCTACGCGCCCAATACAACAATTTCATGCAGGACTATCTTGATGCGGGTCACATGGCATTACTCGATTCTCCGCCCGTTGGGAACGATAATTACTTTTACCCCATCACCCTGTGTTTAAAGAAGAAGGTCATACTTCTAAAATTCGTGTGGTTTTGACGCCTCTGCAAAGGCTAAAAACAACGTGTCACTTAATGACACTCAATTGGCTGGACCTAGTCTCCAAAACGACATTTCGTCAATCTTACTGAAATTTCGTACTCATCGTTTCGTTTTTACTTGTGATGTTCGCCAAATGTATCGACAAATTTTGGTTACCGAAGAACATCGAAAGTTTCAATTAATTGTTTGGCGGTTCTCCGCAGAAGAACCCATCCAGACATATCAGCTTAATACAGTGACCTACGGTATTAAGTCATCGCCTTACCTAGCATTAAAAACTCTTCAGCAATTAGCCATTGACGAAGGCAAAAGGTTTCCGTTAGCCGCTGACGCTATACGGTCAAATCTATATATTGATGATTTCGTCGCCGGTGGAGATTCTATACAATCGGCCCGCGAAATTAAAGATCAACTTATTCGACTTTTACATTTGGCTGGTTTTGAACTTCGAAAATGGAGTTCTAATTCAGTTTCTATTTTGGAAGGCATTCCGTCAGATTTTGCCAATATACTTCTCTCGTTTTCGATTCGGACGAATCAATAAAAATATTAGGTCTTCAATGGTCACCTACAGAAGATATTTTCTCGTTTCGGGTTAAACCATTAAACCAAATATGTACAAAGCGCAACATACTTTCACAAGTTGCCAGAATATATGATCCATTAGGATTTTTAGCCCCACTAACACTTTTTGCAAAACGCCTAATCCAGCATCTGTGGATGTTAGATTTGAATTGGGATGACATCCCACCAGCAGACATTTTGTCTCAATGGCAGCAGTATCAAGAAGAGTTGCCGTTATTATCGTCATTAAAGTTACCACGTTGTTTACCCCCTTCGGATCCTTTTACTTGTCATTTGCATGGGTTTTGCGATGCTAGCGAGGTAGGGTATGCAGCGGTAGTGTATTTCCAGTTCATAAATCAAACTACTGGAGAAATAACTGTACAATTTGTAACCGCTAAAACCAAAGTAGCTCCAATTAAGCGCATTTCAATTCCACGTTTGGAATTATGTGCCGCCGTTTTATTAACCGATTTACTTTCTTTTACCATTCGGTCTTATCAAGGCTTGATTGACATCTCCGATGTTTCAGCGTGGAGTGATTCTACGGTCGCTCTCACTTGGATACGTTCTCCACCTTTTCGTTGGAAAACTTTTGTGGCAAACCGTGTTAGCCACATTCAAGAAATCATTGCACCTAGCCGATGGTTTTATATTAAATCTTCGCATAATCCGGCTGATCCTGCATCTCGGGGATTAATGCCAAGCGCGGTTATTTCATGTTCGCTATGGTGGGCGGGGCCTGAATGGCTTCACTACCCTAGTGACTCGTGGCCGCCTCAACCAACATTGTCAACCTCAATTGCTGAGGTAACTACGGAAAAGAAGATCCTAACATTTGTCGCTCAAACAGATCCAAACGTCATTGACATTTTACTAAGTCGCTTTTCATCGTTATATAAAATCCAAGGCATCGTGGCTTACATTTATAGATTTTCTAAACCCATGGCTCAACGTCATACGGGTCCCTTAACAGACATTGAACTACACAATGCTCTCATGATTATCGTTCGGCATGTACAAAATGTTACATTTTTAAAGGAAATAGCTTCGATTAAGGCAAACCGTAAATTACCTAAAAGCTTGCGAAAACTTTCGCCATTTGTTGATCCACAAAACATCTTAACAGTAGGTGGGCGCTTGACACATTCTTCGCTTTCCTATTCCGAAAAGTTTCCTGCGTTATTGCCTCAGCGGCACCGATTAACCGAACTTATCATTCTGTCAACTCATGAAAGGTATTGCCATCCCGGTGTTAATACCACAGCGTATCTTATCCAACAGAATTTCTGGATCCTTTCTATTAAACATTCAATCAGAAATTATTTATCATCCTGTCATAGATGTTTTCGTACCAAACCGGTCCTGGTAACTCCTCCTATGGGAGACCTACCGGCAGCACGTATTACCCAAATCAAACCGTTCAGTATTGTTGGTGTTGATTTTGCTGGCCCTCTTTAATAAAGGCTAACCGCCTGCGAGGCTCTAAAACTCTTAAGGCCTATATTTGTATTTTTGTTTGTTTTGCCACTAAGGCAGCACATATTGAACTTGTTTCGGATTTGTCGGCAGACGCGTTTCTTGCCGCTTTGCGACGATTTATAGCACGTCGAGGACGCTGTTCTCAAATATTTAGCGATTGCGGTACTAATTTTGTAGGTGCCTATCGTCAGCTTACGAGTTATCTGCATAGTGCAGTAACCTCAGAAAGGATAAAGTGGTCGTTTAATCCACCTAGCGCCCCTCACTTCGGTGGCTTGTGGGAAAGCGGTGTTAAGTCGGTAAAGACACACCTATCTCGCGTAATCGGCGAACAAAAACTTACCTTTGAGGAACTGTACACAGTTCTTACACAAATTGAATCTGTGCTAAATTCAAGGCCACTCTGCGCTTTGAGTTCGGATCCAAATGACTTGCGTTGCCTAACACCAGGTCATTTCCTAACTATGGAGCCTCTTTCTGCACCACCAGATGAGGACCATTTAACCAACGTTGTACCATTAAAAAGCAGGTGCAAACTCCTGCAAAAACTCCACCAAGATTTTTGGGCTCGCTGGAGCCATGAGTACTACATACTCTGAACCAGAAGGTTAAATGGCACTCTAAGGTAGGTGTCCGACAAGTGGAAAAGGACACTATTGTCCTCGTCAAGGACGACCAGCTTTCTCCACTTCAATGGAAGTTTGGTCGTATTATTAATACTTTTCCCGGTGCGGACGGTATTATACGTGTCGCTGAAGTCAAAACGGCACATGGCACACTAAAACGACCTTTGGTCAAACTAGCGCCGCTACCGGTATTTTAATTTTATTTTATGTTTAGATGTATATACACATTTTTACATGTATAGTAGTATATTATTTTACATATTTGCTTATTTACATATATATTTTTATTCTTTGCATAGTTGGTAATATCGCTCGCTGTAGTGCACCACCCTATCTTTCGTTACCTCCTTTCCTAGCAAGGTCAAATCCCATGTGATTTCCTTCACCCAACCTACTTCCCTCCTTTTCAAAATTCTATGAATTTGGTGGGCGGTATGTTACGTCGTCATCGAACAATTCGGTATTTTGTGACAATAAATACTTTGTGCGTGCATCCTACAGTTTGAGTGAAACATTTTATATACCGGCAATAACAGTGCATAAAGTGACAGTCGTACTCGAGCCTTTAACGAAGCAAGTCGCCTTCGAACCCTTGAAAAGGACGGTCGTATTAGAGCCTTCAAAGCGAGACCGACACCCGGTCGAGCGTGTTACTGGTTCTCCGTAAAAGCTTTTGTGCGTGAAAGTGTCTATTGCCCCCAGCGGCGCAGGACAAAGCTTTGTGCGTGAAAGTGTCTATTGCCCCCAGCGGCGCAAGACTTAAGGTATTTATACCCTTCCTTAATTAGTTGGTAGTTGTTTTTTTTTGTTATTACATAACCGCTCCACCATTATCGTTATTGCTATAAAAGCAATTGGTCCTTCATTGTAATTTGCATATTTATATTTATACACACATTTATATCAACCTCCTTAACCCCAATCAATCAATAACACTTGTCAACAAAAAAGTTGTAGGGAAAATTAAAGACGTATTTAATGGGGATCCAGTATTAGAATTTGTTGGTAGTAGTCCTACTGTATTGTAGGCGAGAAAGATACGATTAAAAAGATTAAAGGGGTCTCACGAAGTGTAGTTAAGTAAAACCGAGGGTCTTACAACCTATAACGAGCATATACCTCCAAAAGGGGTAGGCATGCAACTACGCAGCAGTGCGCGGGAGAATAAGAATTCTCTCCAATAAGAAATTAAAGTTTCCATGTACGTAGCACCAGCCATTGGGTAATGGTCGAAATGTGGAACCTATAAAGACGATTATTAATTGTGGTTTAGAAAAATAGTAGTTTTCGTGGACTAAATAAAATAGCTTAGACTGGTTAATGTATATGGTTACATACTCTCGTACACATCCACAAACATCTGCTTACGTTCGTATACGAACATGGCGATGCCGGTAGTTTTTGTTTAACAAATAGTAGGAAAGATACGTCAGGTGTTAGTGCGTGGAAGCCCATAGGATCGTTGGATCCAAAAAGAACGGTGTGGCGGAATGTATGGTGGTTCCCCGTTAGATAATCGAAAGTGGTTAATCCATCGTATTAGATGTTTAAATAAGCGAAAGTGTAAAGGCCTACATAAACAAAATTTAATTATCCGACAAAAAGTGCGCGATGTGCTACACTTATAAAGAAAGTATAGAATGGTGCTTTTTAGCGGCCCTACCCGTAAAAAGGGCGACTGACTTTTTTAAGCAACTACAAGAATAGCAGTAGCGCAGAGAAGGGGTATGCATGTATTATACAGTTGCTACAAAATATGTCAGTTTACGCGTAGCTCGGATGTGTAATTGATCACGACTTAAAGATCCCTCGGAGGTTTAAAAATTCTCAGCCCATTGTCGTTTGAAAAATGTTTGGAAATTTATTAGAACGGGAGCGAGTCGAAGTATAATGGATGATTGACCGAGTTTTTTCTACCTTTTACGAGGGAATTGGAAGTTGGCAGACATCGAGCATCTAATTCTCTATTTGGGCGATATCGAGTACTTACCGGTTCTAGAAATCATTACGTGCGGCCGACCGCTATGCGAAAGTGTAAAAGCCTACAGAAGCAAAATTTAATCATCAGACGAAAAAGTGCGCGATGTGCTATAGAAAGTATAAAAAAAATGGTGCTTTGCATAGGTCCTAACAGTAAAAGAAGAGTGACTTTTTCTAGCAATTACAAGAATAGCAGTAGCGCGGCGAAGGGGTATGCATGTATTATACAGCGCATTGTTGCTATAAAATATGTTAGTTTACGAGAAGCTCGAACGCGAACAAATTAAATTTTAATCTATAATTAACTATGGTCGTAAAAATGGGAAATTAATGGCTAATTTTAATACTGCTAAGCATATACTTTCGCTCGGTGATTCATTTAAAAAATATTCAAGCCCACCATTTCCTAAAATATGACGTAGAAGTTATTTAAAATTAAATTACTTTATTAGGAAGTATCCTGTAGACAACAAGTTGGTATTTCCTTAGTAATGGTTTAAAGTGTTTTTGGTTATAGTAGCACTGCAGCTTCTACAGCACGACTTGCACACAATTTGTGTGCGTGTGCTACCACCCTTTTGGATTTTTAATATGCACGCGATCCGTATAACATGGAAGACGTTTTCCGGTGTTTCTACTAACTGCATTCGCATGGTGCTAAATGTATTGGACGAGCAGCAAGGATTATGACGTCATTTAGTTCCCCGATGAATCCTCAACTTCGTTCGGGTGTCTTCGGAAACCTTCGGTTTGCATTCTATAGGGTACATAAAGCAGGTACGCTGGAGTAAATTCTTTAGTTATAAGTTAGTTCGTTTACAAGTCAAGTCTTATAGTGCGGATTTTGTTTTGTACTAAACGTTTTTAAATGCGAGCCGTGTCACGTCTACTTTACCAGGAGGGATGCTCTCAAACGACACCAGAACAAATGTCGTGGTGTAACATCGTTCAAGGTTAAACTTATACATCCGTCGACAGCAAAGTACTTAAACTGTGGGTCTTGCGGTATCGCTTTTACGAGAATAGCTTACAGCGACACAAGGAAAAACAGCACGGCATGTCATTAAGCCGTAAACGTTCAGCTCCGCCAGCTGTTAAAGGGCCTTGTACGAAACAACCACGAATTATGTGTAAAGTATGCGATTTCGAAATGGAAAGACTACCTATGCCGCACACTTGAGAAGCAACAGACATAAAAATGCATCAGTTACCGCTACTAGCGACGATGGTGTAGAAATGGTTAGTACAGCGTTTAACAACCGTATGGCCAGCTATAGCATAAAGAATGCCAGTGTCGACGATGGAGTGCCCGAGTTTCTTTGGAAGCAGAAAGAGCGATTTATTCGATTAATTAATGAAAAAAGAATACAACATACAGCAATAAAAGTCTACTGCGAACTCTACGGCGTTTACACCAAAATGGGGGAAGAGAAGTCCGATGTGAAATTCTTTAACACAAAAAATGTGGTTATAACGTCTTCTAGTAATCTGGAAAATATGTACGAGGTCTTAAGCAAAACCATAAGAACAAAATCAGAGGAATTTGAAACATGCGGGTCCGGTTGGTCTTTGGAAAAGGTGCTCTATTTAGAAATAAATATTAATAAGTACAAGCCGATATGAGAAGTTCTAGGTTAAGAATAAAAAATTGTGAATATGTATTTAGAAATGTGGTTTACAAAATTTAAACTGTATTAGTAAAAATTGTCTGTAATAAAAAGTTTTAAGAGGCCAATCCAAGCACGCAAAGGAAATTTATAATTTAGAGGGTGCGTGTAAAGTGGTAAGGGGTGGCCCTATTTTAAATCTGTTTGCAGATTCGGATTCTACATAAAATTCTAGACTAACAAGATGTATCGCATGACTAAAAAAAAATGTTTAAGGACGGTTAGAAATCAAAAATCAAAAATCAAAAATCAAAAATCAAAAATCAAAAATCAAAAATCAAAAATCAAAAATCAAAAATCAAAAATCAAAACTCTTAAAATGGGGTAGCTGCCTTGGGGGGTGATGATATCTTAAAAATTCCTAGAGATTCGGGTAGCTGAGAAAAATTTATAAGAACGCTCAAAAGTCACTACAGGTAAGAAATCTTAAAAATGGGGTAGCTGCCTTGGGGGTGATGATATCTTAAAAATTCTTAAAGATTCGGGTAGCTGAGAAAAATTTATAAGAACGCTCAAAAGTCGCTACAGGTAAGAAATCTTAAAATGGGGGTAGGTCCCTTGGGGGATGGCGCTATCTGAAAAATTCTTAGAAATTCGGGTAGCTGAGAAAAATTTATAAGAACGCTCAAAAGTCACTACAGGTAAGAAATCTTAAAAATGGGGTAGCTGCCTTGGGGGTGATGATATCTGAAAAATTCCTAAAGATTCGGGTAGCTGAGAAAAATCTAATGTTAATTAATACCAAACAAGGTAGGTTTATCTCGAAAGATGAAAAATGGTTAGACGAAAAAGTATTTGGTCCAGATGTGGGTGCAAATGAGGATGCTGGTGCAAATGAGGCGCCAGTATTCCTGATTTTACCCTACTGCATACGAAAATTGCGATGTAACATTGATATGTATTTTCACGTCCCCTACGATTGCTTTCCTTAATTGTTATGGGGCCCACATAATCTATGCCTGTATTCAAAAAAGGCGTACATTGATTAGTACGATATTTTGGAAGATTTCCAATCAGTGGAGATTCTTCCTTTGGTTTGTGTTTAAAACAAATAATACATTTTCGAGTAACCTTTTTTACTGCACTTCTACCACACAATGGCCAGTATTTAATTCTGAGTGATGCTAAGACTGCTTGTGGTCCAGTATGTAACAACCTCTTATGTTCGTCTCGTATTAACAATTCTGTAAATTTGTGTGAATTAGGCAAAACTGCTTGATGTTTATGTTCAAATGGCAGACTTGCATTCTCAATTCATCCGCCAACACGGATAATTTCCTTGTCATCCAAGAAACGTGACAAATAAATAAGTCTACTATGCTTATTAACGATGCGTTCTTTCTTTAAAGAATTAATTTGTTCTAAAAAGACCTGTAACTGAACAAGTTTTATTAAACATGAGAAGGCATCTTCGAGTACGGTAGCGGTTAGTTTTCCCATTTTCTTATTCCTAAAACGTAAATATATGCTATTATTCGTTGAAACTTAATAATGGAAAAATATTTATCAAAAAACGAATAATCTAAATTTGATCCAGTGTGAAAACAACTAGTAGTTAAAACACGCTGTTCCGCAGCGCTTTCTGTACTATTCGTTTTCTATTCACACTTGGCCAGAGGAAAACGTCTTCACTTAACCATTTAGGCCTGTTCCATCATAATTCGTTTGTTATTAATTCTTCTGGAAATAATACCCTTGAAATTGTATCCGCAGTATTGTCTTTTGTTTTTTACATGTCTCCAATAAGAAATATTTGAGTTGGCTTGAATTTTCGCAACTCTGTTCGCAACAAATGTTTTCCAAGTGATTGAGACTGCTGCTATCCAATGAAGCACAATAGTAGAATCGGTTCACAAATATACGAAGTCTATAGGTTGCTTTATGCACGATTTTAACTTAAACATAAGCTATGACAATAAAACTGCAGCACAGTTCCAATCTAAGCAACGTTATTACTATAAGTGGTGCAACTCGGCCCTTTCAAGCCAAGAGTCGTACAGAATAATTTCCGTATTCGTCCTTCGACTTAAGGCCTTCTCGCTTGCATCAGAGGAACCATGCAACTGTACCTCAATATAATTGGTAAATTTAACAACTTTTCTTGGTATGGCAAAATTGTTTAGTGTTGTCAACTGATTGCGTAGGTTTGACCACATATGATATTCTATTTCGAATAGAATATCATCCTAATCTAACCTTGTTGACCATAGTCGTGGCAAAATTAATTTTGCTAATGTAATCATTGGGCCTATGAACCCTAAAGGATCAAAAATTTGCGCTACGCAAGAAAGAACAGCGCATTTTATAAATATTTGCTTGCCGGCATTAGTAATATAAAACTTAAAGCTATTCTCATTTGAATTCCATATTAGGCCAAGTGTTTTTGAATTATCCAACTTATTTTGAGGTAAAAGTAATTGTCTATATTTGGTTGTGTGAGTAGCAAAACATGAGGATGATTAGATCTCCATTTTCGAAGCTCAAAACATCCATTTTTAAGAATATGAGTGATATCTCTTTGTAGTTGTATTGCTTCTTGTTCGTTTCGCGCTCCTGTCTTAAGGTCATCTACATAACAGTCATTTTTGACAGCATCCGCGGCTGTTGGAAACTAACTCTCATATTCCAGCGCTAACTGTTTTCAACACCTAACTGCAAAGAACGAATCTAGAGTTGTTCCATATGTAACGGTATTTAAAAAATAAATCTGAATTTCCTTGTCTGGGTCGTCACGCCATATGACCTTCTGAAATTTTCTATCCTCGTTATGTATTGGAACTTATCAAAAAATTTTGGCTATATTTGCCGTTAGCGCGACATTATGAAAACAAAAAGTTGTCAAATTCTTAAATATCTCTCTTTGAATGGCTGGACCTATCACTAAACTTTCGTTAAAACAAATTCCTGATTCTGTTCATGCCAAAGCATCAAAAACCATTCTCAATTTCGTAGTCAAACTGTATTGTTTGTAAACTGCAAGATGCGGCATATAATAACCGGCACCGTCATCATTGTCTTGAATACTCATGTGATTTAAATCTGAATATTCCTTCATAATATCTGAATACTCAGCCTTTAAGTCTGTTTTTTCTAGCGAATAAAATCGTTTAGATGCAATTTCTTTCGATTCTGTCAAACAATGTAAATTATCCTTAAACAGAAGTCCTATGGAAAATCTACCATCCTTTTCCTTAACGAAGTTATTTTGAAAATAAATTTCACGTTCCCTTTCTTCCGCCGATATTAAGGGTTTCTTTATAAGTTCTTCGAATTCCCAAAATCGTTTCACTTGTTCATGTAATACCTCATTAATGTTTATGTTACACAATGAAATCCGATCATGTATAAGTGCAAAATCTCGCCCGAAACAATCCATCCTAATTTTGTATTCTGGATAGAAGGTTCGTTTTTATGTAATTTTAAGTGCCCTTACATAACAGGTCAAAATATATCTCCGCTTCGATGAGCACGTGTTTTTCATTTGAATTTGCAAATTCGGAATCCGCCAAATTAATATTTTCAAGAATTTTTAATCGTGAAATATTTATACTCATAACAGGTAGGTTTTCTGTTATTTTTGGCAAAACAATAAACCTTAAAGTAGCAGTGTACGAATTAAAACATGACCGAATGGTTAGAGTAATAGATTCCTTGACAGAAGAATTCGTATTATTAACGCCCTATATCATGGATTCTTCCAAAGATGGCTGTGCGGTTATGAGATTACAAAATGATATCGTAATAAAATTACATTGCGAGCCCGAATCGAGCAAGACTCTACAATTGAGAATTGTTTCATTATCATTAATTACAACTACCACTGCAGTAGTTAATAAAATTTGCAATGATACACTACTTCCATTTTTAGCGCGTTTTCAGGTAACCAATGACTGATCTCTAGCCACGATCCCACAAATCCTGATTGTGAAGTATCCTTGCTTACTGATTCCTGTAAAACAGCAGTATCCTCTGCACTTGTATTAGGTGTGCCCCACTGAGTGTATCTTGAGTTGTTGCTTTATTTAATTTAAAGTTCTGAAAATGAATAAGCGTATTGTGTTTTTTGAAACATTTTCTACACGAATTCGATGTACACTGATATGCCGTGTGATCAGTGGTTGCTAGACAATTTAAGCAAAGCCCTAGGCGCAGCGCTGCATCGAACCGCTCCTGTACAGACATGGCCAAAAACTTTTCGCACGCAAGAACTTGTGAGCTTTTTCACAAAGGGAACAAAGCTTATTGTTCAGTACCTGTGTGGATAAATGTGAGCTTTGTTGTGAATATTTGTTAAAATTGGTCTTGCTTGATGAGTCTTTGGGAGTCTTTATTATGAGTTGCGTGAACCCACTTCCGATCTAGCACATCTATTAAATTACATTTTCGGTTTAAGAATTCACAAAACTCCTTATATAATGGTAATTCTACATTTTTCGGCTGCCTTTATTTCCCATTCCTTTAATGCGTATTTCTCTAGTTTACCTGATAATAAAGTGATTTATAATAAATCTAACACCTGTTTGTCTGTATGTTTCATTGCTTCTAAGGCTCTAACATGCATTTAAAATGTATCAAAAATTTTTCTTAGTTGCGCAAATCCTGTTTCGTTACATCTTGGAGGCTCAAATAATAATTTAACATGGCTTAATGTTGTTAACCGTTTGTTTTCGTATCTTTTTTTAAGAAGCTCTAAAGCTACCCTACATGTAATTTTCCAAAGCTCCACCCGAAGGTACTACATTGGTCAGGAAGCGAGTTTTTTTCTTACCTGAAAATATTGAATTTTACCGAACCCTTGCTGTTCCAAGCAAGGTAGGGATCTTTAACGAGCGTGACAACACTCATACTCTGGACCTCCATTTTACCTGTCATCCGAACGAGGGCGTATTTTTGTGAAAAATGCTCGCCTAACATTTTTCAAGCGGACCGTGTCGGGATTCCAACCCGGGACCTTGGGGTAGTAGTCACACGCATACCTACTACGTCACGGAGTCGCCTGATCTAAAGCTACCGCATAATTGCTATCATTTGTTTATTGAGAAGCGACTATATAAGATGCGTCTTGCATCACCTTTGACGGATGTTTTCAAATAATATAGCTTTTGCGCGCTCGTTAATGAAGTATTTTTGTCGATTAATGATTGAAAAACGTCAATAAAATTTGAATAGTTCTGTATAGAACCTTCGAAAATAAGTACATGAATTGAAGGAAATTTGACTTCCGGAAGCTGTGGATTTGGAAGGGATAAATTAACGGGAGATAATTGGGTATTTGGATTAATGCTCAATTCAATAACAGCTTCTGCCCTTGCAAGTGCATCATAATAACAACACTCAAATAATTCGCGTTCCTTATCGTCAACTGTATGCGTGATTGTTTGTTCAATTTCTGTTTGAATATCGTCATACTCATTCAGTAAAGGTATTATACCTGCTCTGCGGTTTCTTAAGTGGGCCACATCTGTATTGTTGTGACCCTGCTCTAACCAAGACAAAAACTGGGTTATTTTAGCCTTCGACACATCACGTAGCGTATTAAGCTTGCCATTTTAAACTTGTGTTACAAATGAGTGACATAAAAATAAATTAAAGTGACCTACCCTTCCGTGCTTCTTTGTGTGAATGTTAATAAACCTGACTAAAGCCTTGCTTCTACAAATCCTTCAAAAATTCGTAAAGATAACCCTGACTGATAGATCTAATATCCGCTCGAGCAAGGACCAATTATGTTCAGCATGGGGTCGTAAATCCCATGTCTGATGTACCAAACTGCAAGGTGTGTCCTTACTATTCGGTTTCAATTATATTGTTTAATTTATGCAATAAACACATAAGATGTTTCTTTATATGTGCTTCTCATAACTGTAATGTAAAACAATGAAAGGAAAACTTGATTTCGATACATCTATTAATATAAATTTACTGAGCAAAAACAAATAAATGCCGGAACAAACAGCATTCTATGACACACTACTGCAATGTGGAGGGCAACGGAACACCACCACATACCCTCCCAAGTACACACCATATTTAAATTGCTTTTAAAATGATGGTATCCTCTGGGGTAAAAGATCCCGGAGTTATTTAGTTACTTCAGAGAAAATGATCGATCGGCAAGTTCAAAAGAAACGGAGGGTGGAATGTCAGATGCATGAAGCATTAGACTAGTAGGGATTAGTGAAATTCGGTGACCAGAGGCGGGGAATTCTTGGATCGGAGACTTTAGTGTAATTTATACAGAATCAGAGAAAGGAAATTCGGGTGTGGGGATAATTATGCGGACAAAGATAAGACACTGTGTAGAAAACTACTTACAAAAGAACGAAAGAGTACTCATGATTAGATTAAAATCTATACCGGTAATTACAGTAATAATGCAAGTATACATGTCCACCTCTAGTTAGAGTGAGGAGGTGGTAGAAGCAATCCACAAATATATCGAAGACATACTAAGATTCGTAAAAGGACATGAAAATTTAATAATTACGGGGGATTTTAATGCAGTGGTAGGTGAGGGTAGGGGAGGAGTGGTAATGGGTTTGTTTGGTTTAAACACGAGAAACGACAGGAAAATAGGCTGGTAGAATTTTGCGACAAAAACAATTTAACCATCACAAACACATGTTTTTACGACGAAGCACCTGAAAGATGGCAGGAGACATAGGGAGATATCAAATCGATTACATTCTTGCTCGACAACGGTTTAGAAATCAAGTAAAAGACTGTCGAAGCTACCCAGAAGCAGATATCGACGCTGACCACAATATAGTACTTATGAGCCGCGCTTAAAATTAAAAATTTGAGAAAAAAAGGAACATTGTTACGTTCAATTGTACCCTGCTAAATATTTTCATTAGATTTATGAATCTGTTTAAATATGTCCACGCTTCCGCTTTGACTTTTGTGTAACTACCTGTTATAGGAGACGTACCTGATCACGCTTTATAATTTAATAAACAGACTTGTTCCTATAAAATTCATTCTAATACAATTGAAACAAGTGCATGTTCAACACCCTGTTATTAGTGTATTTAGTGCAAGTCAAAGTACCTCAATCTATCTTTATTGTTTGGATATAACACCGCAAATGTACTCGGTTATCTACAATCTTTGCTTTCTGAAAGAATATGTTCGCTTTATTTATAAGTAAATGCAAATTTGGCAAACCCAACGTGTGCCCCCGATTTTCTTACGTAACTTCTCGCCGCGATTTATCCTTATCCTGAATATTCCATCCCAACGTTTCCATGTTAAAACCCGTTTTAGATCTCCGTTTATTTTTGGTGTTGCATTTCCTTAGGAGTTTTTTTCTTTTAGTGTTTTCCCGCAAATTATCAGACGCGTTTTCGTTTGTGATTCCAATTATAGTCGAAACCGCTGACCCCCTACTGATATTTACTTAATTTACTACAATTTTGAGACTTAATCCTTTTGTTACGTCCTTACTAAATTGAATCGTTTTGTTTTTAGGTATATTATAATTTCTTCCACTGTTCCTGGTGGGTTGATTTTTAAAATTTATTATTTTTTTGTTTCTTTGTCTATGTGAACCACCCCACTCTCAGCATTTGTAGTTAGCCCGGTGTTTTGTTATCGAATACCCGTTTTCCGTAACGGGATACAAATAGAACCACCTTGAGTGCTAAAGGCCGTAAACAAGGGGTTCCGAGATAGAGCGTGGACTGTAATTATTAAGGGGTGAGGGTGAGAACAGTTTATAGGAGTATAATCATACAAAGACATAAAAAACACTTACTGAAAGTTCCTTTGGCACTTGAGAGGCACTAAACACTGTAACTACCGCTTTGGCCAAGGGTTGAAGGAAAGGAGGTAGACAGGAAAGGAAGAGTCCAATGCCGAATTAGTGGAAGAGAGCAGACTTATTGTTACTAGTGTGGCTATCACGAGACTTGACGACCGACTCCCCTTAACTAGCGCGAACTATTCGGACCCGCTCGCGCGGAGAGAGGGAATGCCCCGAATGGGGACAGATATGGCGCGTACATACCGCCCACCTAAAATTAAGAAAAAATTTTACAATAAAACCGAAATATAATTAGAGCTAGGCATTTCCTCCTAGCCGCAGAGTACGGTTATCCCGCCGATACTCGGGTGGGGGATAAGAAAACAAGAGAAAGAAAACAACTAAAAGAGTGACTAAAATCGTAAAAATTAAAAATATCCTAACGAAAATTTAAGTATTACTTTTCTAAAGGAAGGGAAGAATTTTATTCACGGGACGAACGAAGGTACCACGAGACGTTTTACTGAAACAACACGAGTAACTCCGTCGCGACCGGGAAAAAGCTTTTCGATACGGCCTAGCGGCCATGACAAAGGCGAGGTATTTATTCCTAGGAGAAAAACCATATGACCCACCTTCAAGTGGTTATCCAAGGAACGGTTCCACTTTGTCCGCTGCGTGAGGGTAAGTAAATATTCGTTCGACCACCGGCGCCAGAAAGATTGAGTGATTTGACATAAGCGTTGCCAACGTGAATGTAATTTGATACTCTCGGGAAGAGTGATTTCTGGCAAACTCAGAATTGGACCCCCAATCAGAAAATGACCAGGGGTTAGGTAATCAGGCTTATCAGTAGCGTCCAAGGAGTAGAAAGCTAGAGGTCGGCTATTCAACACGGCTTCGATACGAGCAAATATAGTTGTGAGCTCCTCAAATGTGAGGACCTGTTGACCGATAGTTCGCAGTAATAAGGCTTTTGCGGATTTTACGCAAGCTTCCCAAATGCCACCAAAATTAGGTGCATATGGGGGGTTAAATTGCCACTTAACTTGAAGAACAGCCATTGCAGAAAATATTTCCTCATGATTTTGACGCAAAAATTCACTGGCTTCCTTCATCATGCGAGCGGAGCCAATAAAATTTTTGCCACAGTCTGAATAAACGGAATCAGGAGCGCCGCGACGAGAAACAAAACGATTAAAGGATGCCATAAAGGCGTTTGTAGAAAGTTCAGAAACCAGCTCTAAATGCACAGCTCTGGTGCACATGCAAACAAAGGCACATAGATAAGATTTTCGATTAGAAGAATTTCGATTTAACGAAGCTTTCGTTAAAAAGGGGCCAGCAAAATCAATTCCGACGTGAGCAAATGCGCGAGTTAATTGTACACGAGAAGGAGGCAGATCGGACATTATTGGCTGAGGGGGCTTAGCGTTTAATCTAAAACAGGACAAACAATGGTAAATAGTTTGCCGAACTAAAGAGTGCAGACCAAAAATCCAATAAGTTCGGAGAATAAGAGAATGTGTCATAGAGGGGCCTGAATGTAACGATAAAAGGTGATAATGTTTGCAAATTAATTTAGATAAGTTCGCCCGTTTAGGCAATAATAGAGGATGCTTGCTAGTATAGGGCAACTGAGAATGTTTCAAGCGACCGCCCACCCTAAACAAGCCTTGGGAATCAATAAAGGGCGATAACTTTCTAAACGAGAGAGGAAGATTCTTATTTTTTTCATATAATAATAATTCTGAAGTAAAAAACTGACGTTGAGTCAACTTTACACAAGTCATCAGACCATTTCGGAATTCGTCGCAGGAAATGGGGCCTAACATTTTTCTCGGGGTGGCGACAATTGTGAATAAACCGATTCACATATGCCATGCTGTATTGCAAATGAGATAAACAAGAGAATCGCTCCATAAAATCACAAAATTCATTTTGTTGTGTAGCGATAAGCGAGACAGGAATTTGTTTCAATTCGGGAACTTCCCCTATAGGAAGGAAAGAGCTGTTGAGGTTGATAAAATCGTAATTGAAATTGCACGAACCATGCCACCACAATTCGTTGTGCAATAGTTGAAGTGGAGAACAACCTCTTGAAGCCACGTCTGCGGGATTATTTTCCCCGCAAATATGACGCCACTGAGAAATAGTAGTATATTCCAGAATTTGGCTAACTCGATTTCCCACAAATGGCTTGAGCAAATATGAAGGAGTCTGTAGCCAGGTTAGTACTACTTGAGAATCAGAAAATAGTTTCGTTTCCAAAATTGGGTATGAAAATTTATTTAAAGTAATTGAATGAATTAATTTTGCCAATAAAAGAGCACCCGAAAGTTCTAAGCGGGGGATACTTAAATATTTTAGAGGAGCAACCTTGCTCTTAGCTTGAATTAGGTTGCAATTCACTGAATCACCACAAATTATATGTAAATAGACGCAAGCGCCGTAACCCCTTTCGCTCGCATCACAGAATCCTAACAATCTGTAGGTTCCCGTGAAATAAGAAAGTACGGCGCGTTTATTAAACGGGCCTGCAAAGGGAATTACGTTATAAGTGAATACGTCTAATAAAGGATTCCAAACTAAACCTAATATTTTTATACCGCTCACTTGATCAGAGAAAGTAATAAGAGTTTCTAATTCCGATTTTCAAAATCTTGTAACAATTCCACGGCATTGCTTGACCATTTACGCAAATGAAATTGTCCGAGAGAGAAGCTTAATAAGCTCGCGCTGTAGCTGTCTCGCTTCTGTGACACTACAGGCACCAAAATTACATCGTCCATGTATGTGTGATGCATAATAGCTTCGGAGGCCATAGGGTAAGATTTACCCTCGTCAATTACTAATTGTTGAAGTACTCTTTGAGCCAGAAATGCGGAGGGCGCTAACCCATACGTGAGAGTTTTGAGTTCATATTCACAAATATTTTCTTGAGAAGTAGATCGCCAAAAAATGTGCTGGAATTGACGATCCGAGGAACAAACCAGAATCTGACGGTACATCCTTTGGATGTCCGCACAAACAGCAATTTTGTGACAACGAAATGCGGATATTATTTCGGGTAGATTTCCTTGTAGTTTAGGGCCAGAATATAACCTGTCATTAAGAGAAATTCCTAATGAATCAGTAGCAGAACCATTGAAAACAACGCGTAGCTTCGTAGTGCTACTTGTTATTTTAGAAACTGCATGATGCGATAGTACATAATCGGATGGGGTTTCGGCAACGGACATGTGACCAAGATCAAAATATTCCTGCAAAAAGCCATTATAAGCATTTAGCATTTCAGGAGAGAGTAAAAGACGCCTTTCTAAATTTAAATAGCAATTATAAGCGGCCCGACGATTTTTACCAAGCGGTTCAATACTATGATTGAAAGGAAGAGCAACCGTGTAACGACCAGAATCGTCACGCGAGTGGGTTGCGAGAAAATGCGTCTCACAAAACACATCCTCTGGGGAGGTTTCCGTGGAAATTTTAATTTCTTCCAATTCCCAGAAATTTCTTATTTCTTTATCTATAGAATCAGATTGAATGAAAAGTGAAGTAGCATTAACCGTAGAGTTAATACACGGAACTTGACCGAGCACACGTAACCAAACATGGTTTGAATCGCCAAAGGGCGGCCAGGAATAATAGCGGAATGTTCGGAAAACAGTACTTCGGCACATATCTCGGCACCTAGAAGAATTTCTACGGGCAAGGATTGATGGAAACTTTTATCAGCCATTTGCATATTTTTAAATTTATTATAAACAGAAATGGGCAATGAACTACCCGGTATATTTCCTGTTATTTTAGGAAATATTGAAGCCTTGAATTGAATTCTATTTTGAGAATATTTAGAATAGACTGTGCAACAAACAGTCCCCTTGGATTTTATTAAAGCGTCGGAAATTCCACTAACTTGGCGGGAATCCCTAGTACGCTGAAGACCCAAACGTTGAACACATGTACTAGTAATTGCGTTTATTTGAGATCCAGAATCAAAAACGCACCTTACGGGTTGTAAATCCTGGTTTATATCTAAAATAAGAGCCTGCACTGTTGCCAACAGCACAGTATAACTTTCTTGAGAATTCGAAACATTACAAGCCGAAACTATTTCGGGTGCTATTGCAGTAGAGGATTTTTCCGAATTATGCACCACCTCGTTGGGCAGGGGTTTATGCAACAAAGTATGGTGATATGAGGAATGGCAAACTTTACATTTACCTTCAGAATTGCAACCTCGAGTATGATTACCAAAGCATTTAAAGCACAAATTTAAAGTTTTAATAGTGGAATAACGATCGGCAATATTAAGTGCATGAAATGTTGAACAACCATAAATTTTATGAGCTTCACCACAGCACGGGCATGAAACTCGGACAGCTTTAGCCGTAGCGGCATTTTGCGAACTTTTCATTAAGAGGGACTGATTGAAGTTGGATTTTAGATCAAAAGCATTTTGCATTTTGAACTCAAGATTACGGTAACACAACGAAAATAGTATAAAGTCGGCCAAATCTTCGACTTTATCCGCCGCCTTCAATGTGTTAACAGCGTTAAAGTGAATATTGATGAAGTTTGAGAGAGATCCAGATGATTTAAATTGTAATATTTTATTTAAATAATAGCTAGTAATTCTACGGGGTGAGTTATAGCGTTCTTCTAGCTTATCAAAAGCTTGTTGGTACAAATCAGCCTCAAGGGCTAGATCCGAAATTAGGGCGAGAGCTTCACCCTTAAGATAGCTACGCAAATAGTGATATTTACGAATTAGCGGAATTTGTTCGTTTTCATGAACCAGACTCTTGTAAAGCGAAATGAAATTTTGCCAGTTTTCTACACATCCATCAAAGGGGTTATACTTAGAGGTTTTAAATAACTTACAGAAGTTTGAGAGGATTAGTTGAAGTATCATCAACCGATTTTGATGCATTTTGTTTGATATCTAAATACCGCGTACGAATGACGTCTAACAGATTGTCAAACGAAGAACTTTGAGTTTTAATCTCCTCCTTTTCGTCAACAACCGAATTATAGGTTAAAATTTTATCGTAGACAACATCTAGTTGTTGTTCAATACTTTGCATACGTAGATATCTCGCTTCTACGGCAGCTAAACGGGTTGCAGTACGAACATAATCGGCAATTTCGGTTAAGCGCGCGAAATAATCTTCAAGTTTTTTCTTTAAAATATTACCTTCCGCCATAATTAGGAACTTTATGAATAAATTAACAATAGTTAAGTAAACTAACGTACGTATTAAAGGACGGCTTGTTTGTAAACAAACAAATTCTGAATGGAGTGCAATGATCTTGATATTGAAATATGGTAACAATAATCTAATTGCAATGAACTTGAACTCGAAAGAATGCACGTGCGATTTAACAACAAATTGAAACGTACAGATAACACTTTCAAATCGTTTCTATTATCAAGTACTAAATGATTTACGAATTTGTGAATTAATAAAGACCTACGTTTGTATGCCTTTGAATCGATGAGGCGAGAAAGAGAGAACGATATAAACGTAGTTCTAGATCCGGTCGATGGAGCAAATGTTTTGTTATCGAATACCCGTTTTCCGTAACGGGATACAAATAGAACCACCTTGAGTGCTAAAGGCCGTAAACAAGGGGTTCCGAGATAGAGCGTGGACTGTAATTATTAAGGGGTGAGGGTGAGAACAGTTTATAGGAGTATAATCATACAAAGACATAAAAAACACTTACTGAAAGTTCCTTTGGCACTTGAGAGGCACTAAACACTGTAACTACCGCTTTGGCCAAGGGTTGAAGGAAAGGAGGTAGACAGGAAAGGAAGAGTCCAATGCCGAATTAGTGGAAGAGAGCAGACTTATTGTTACTAGTGTGGCTATCACGAGACTTGACGACCGACTCCCCTTAACTAGCGCGAACTATTCGGACCTGCTCGCGCGGAGAGAGGGAATGCCCCGAATGGGGACAGATATGGCGCGTACACCCGGTATCTCTAAATTCCCTTGTCTTTTTATACGTAATCGTGAATCGTGCGGGCCCTTACTTCGCTTTCTTTTCTGTTTCTATCTGACCCGATGTTTTAACGTTGCAACGTAAAAAGGCTCTTTGTCTTTTAGAGACTAAAAGATAAAAATACTCATTAACACCCCACTCTCAGCATTTGTAGTTAGCCCGGTATCTCTAAATCCCCTTGTCTTTTTATACGTACTCGTGAATCGGGCGAGCCCTTGCTTCGCTTTCCTTTTTATTTCTATCTGGCCCGACGTTTTAACATTGCAACGTAAAAAAGGCACTTTGTCTTTTAGAAACTAAAAGATAAAAATATTCATTGAAGGTTTGAAAAAAAGTCAAACTAATTGCTGAAAGACATCGGGAAAATTTCTGATACTAAGAAAGCACAAACAGAATGAAATAATATTAAATCCAGTTTAGACATGGAGGCCAGGGATATTTTGGGTTATACACAAAAACAAAATAAGAAACCATGGATAACAAAGGATATCCTGAATTTAATAGAAGAAAGACGAAAATACAAAAATAAATCAGACGAAACAGGAAAACAGAGATACAAAACCATAAAATGGGAAATTATTCGAAAATGCAGGAAAGCTAAAGAACAATGGATTGATGAAAAGTGCATAGGTACAAACTGAGATGGAAATAAGGAAAGGCAGACGAAGCATACAAACGAATTAGAATGAATTTTCGGGATGTAAAAATATATAAGGGGCGCTGGAGGAAACATCATTATAAAAAAATGTAGAGAAAGTAGTTAGATGTCAAGAATATATAGGGAATTTATATGCAGGAAAGGAAGTAACAGCATTAGAACAGGAATCAGACATTCAAAAGGATCACTTGGGATATCCTATACTTAGAGATGAATTTGAATCAGCATTAAGGACTTTGAAAAATAATAAGGCACCGGCTATAGATAAGGTGCAAGCAGAAACTCTAAAAGCTGCTGAAAAAGCAGTAACAGAACGTATCTTCCAACTTCTAAGCTATATGTATGAGACAGGCGAGATACCCAAAGATTTCAAACTTAACACCATAGCCACAGAGATGCGGATAGATGTAAAAGTTTTCGAACAGAAAGTTTGACAGCACATGTGTCAAAAATATTAATTAAAATTGTACAAAGACTGATGGAAAACGGGTTGAAGAAATACTAAATCAATTTGGGTATTGGCGAAACAGGAGAATACGGAAGACCATTTTAGCTTCAAGAGTGATAATGGAGAAAACAATAGAAAAAGGAGAAATGTGTATATAGGATTTGTAGATCTGGAAAAAGCATTCGACAATGTAAGATGGGAAAAAGTGTTCGAAATACTCAAAGACCTGAGTTATAGGGACAGACGGATAGTACATAGTTTATACAAAGAGCAAACAGCTGTAATAGAATTAGAGCAGGAATGTAGAGAAGTACACATTAATATGCTCAGATTTTCAGATGATATAGTGGCATTAACATCTAGTAAGGAAGAGTTAGAAGCGGCTCTTAATGAAATGGAAACATTGCTAACAGAGATATACGGTATGAGAATTAACAAAAATAAAACTAAAGTACTAGTATGTAAAGGCGAGATAAATAAGTCAAAAACCAGAATACAAATAGGAAATGAAAACTTACAAGAGGTTAAAGATTTCTGCTACCTGATAAACACGAATTCTTATCACTTAACTTAGCGACTCCATAGGCTCGTATTCACCATATTTGAGTTGTGCTTAATTAAATAAAAAACTTGAAGATAAATCGATTATAGTGGACTGTATATTTATTAAAAAATTGAATAAACTGAATATAACATTACCGTGCAACATAACACATGTGCATCGATAAATAAAACTATATTACAAATTTCAATGTGAGAGCAATACAACCACCACCCGCCGTTACCATAACGAACGTGCTAATCCGAGCATGATCAAACCGCAATTGCCTTCTTAGCGCAAGCAGTCCCTTCCTCCTTAAACAATGTAGGTATGGTTGCTCGTCGCTACCATAAACTGCCCGCGAGCACCAAATCACTCACTTCACAGTAACTAATCTAACACTTACAAAAAATCAAATAATAAAGTCAAAGATACAAGCTACCACTACCTAGGAAGCCAAATAATGCAATATAGGAAAACTGCACAAGATAAACAAAGATTAGATTGTGCTGCATTTAACAAGAAAAAGTAACTACCGTGGTCAAAAAAACAAACATAGAAACAAAGAAAAGATTGCTAAAAGTAGAGTACAGCGCTGTACGGCTCTGAAACGTGAACAGTAGGAGAAGAGGACAGAAAAAAAAAGAGAAGCATTTGAAATGTGGTGCTACAGACGTATGATGAAGATATCATGGACAGACAAAGTTAAGAACATAGAGGTACTAGAAATGATAGGGGAAGAAGTAAATATGTGGAAAACGGTAAAAAAATAGAAGAGATGGGATGATAGGACACATACTAAGGCATGAGTGAATGGCGCGGCATATATTAGAAGCAAAAAATGAAAAAGGGTAGGTAGAGGTTTACCTAGATTAAACTATTGCACACGGATAATGAAAGATGTAGGCTGTGGAAGATTCAGGAAAACGTGTAGGTTACCTCAGAATAGAAAACAATGGAAGTACGCGTTCATCCAATTCTACGACTGAAGTTCATGCTGATGAAATGATAACACATATCGCACTGTTCATCCAATGCAGCACAACCCACAAACTTAATTTTTGAGATATAACTAGGTATGGATACTCTAAATACTACTCTAGTACTCTTTAAAACAGAACTACGTTCATCCGTGGGCCGCGGAATGAAATTTTTCTGAATATTCAATCAGATGTTTAGTTGCCCTATGACAGTAAAGGTGTATAGTTTGCACTTGAAAATTTTAAAGTATGTTGTATTATTTAGAGTAGTGCAATTTTTGTTGATAGAACGGTATTCTTGTGTTTGGAGTATTTTGAACTGAATCCCTTTGTAACATATACAGGTTTCGATCCAGTAATACTTGGATAGCTTGCATATACGTAGTCTATTCATTTCTTTATTGTAAAGTTATTAACAATTAATATATTCGTGTGATTGCCTTCACCTGAAATTCTTGAGATTCTGCAATTGTATTACATGTATTAATTTGTGCAATAATTAATAAGGTTGAGTGTGGTAGTTCCAATGTTATTAAGCATGTATTGTGTGTCGCATGCCGCAAGGCGCAAAGCTATATGTATTGCAGGTGTTATTTGTAAGTTCAAGCAGGTAGGTAGCGCATGATCGTTTAGGTTTCGCTTTTTCGAGTTAATGAAAGGGTGAGTTGTTGAAGGTAGTTCAAATAAGATATCCCGAAAGCGACGTTTCGCTTGATTACTCCGAATAGGGATTCAAAACATGTATGTTGGCCATTATGTGGTTCATGATTGTATCGACATAGGAACCTATCAGTTGAAGCCAGAGTTGTCCCACAATTTATAATTCATCAACTGGTAAGTGAAGGAGCTTCGATAAATGTTAAATTATCTACGTTGCACTTATAGCGTATTCATTAACATCTTAAGTTAATTTCTTGTGTATTGAATATGTTTTAAATTGTGGAGAATAATGCAGTTTGAGAATTAAAAAATGGTTATTGTTCCATTCGATTTCCTCATGCCGTAGGAAAGTTGTTATTTCTAATACGGAAGCGCAAATATCTATTAATATAGGGTTCGTGTATTTTTGATTTGGTGGAACAATACTGCAGCGCATATCAAATACCATGTCGTTTGGAAAAACATGTTGTAATGGGCTATGCCAGCCCACCGGGTGAGTGATATGTCAATATATTTATGTCAAGTATATCTGATAAGAAGAAATAGTTCTCAAACTTACTTTGTTCGTTGCTTAAAATACTGAAAACAGCCAATTTGCTCGAGTAAGGTTTATGAAAGCGTTTAGTTGTTAGTTTCACATTGTTCGTGTTCATGCTTTTCAGAGGATCGTAAAAGTAATTGAAAGTAATAGTTTTGTGAAATTAATGAGATTAAATTAATGGAGCTTTGATATGAAACCACTTTCACCTCATATGTTATATATATTTAAACAAGGCCAAGTTTATTTGTGACCAATGGTTTGTTACTAGCAAAAGCTTTATGCTATTCTTTGAAAGTAAAGTTTTCAGGGTTATTCGTTGACATAAAGTGTTATGTTTAGAGTATAAAATTGATAACATGTTATTAATTTTAGAGTATATCTGTAAACAAAAGACCGATCTGTTTTTTGGTCGTAAATTAATTATTTACTTTTTTCAAGCGTCGTATATTTGAATACAAGATTTCAAATAATTCATAGTGTGATAAAGTCATTGATTTAAATTGTACTGCAATGAATACTTAATTTAATTAAAGAGAAATATAAATATGATGTAAATTTTGGAGTGAACTCTAAATTGTTATTATTAATACAATAATCTTGAGCCAATATAGAAACTTTTGAATTTAGTTCATTGAAGGTAATTATTTAGAAATATTGAGAATTGATGCGACACAAAAAGTGTCTGATAAAATATTTGTTTTACATGTGTTATTGTTTTCTCAGTATGTATCACCTGTACAGCAGATCGTAGTCAAAAGCGAGTTCGAGTCTAAGTATATATTTATGAATATATTTGTGGAAAGTTGTAATAACTTTCCGAAAAATCTTCCCTAGGAGTTTCTACATCCTATCTTAGTAAGTTTCACTTCGCCATATAAGAGCAATATACATATTGTTATTTTTTAATTTGAATAGCCAGATCGGTCTTACCTCAATAAAACTCTTTGTAGAATCCAGGATAATGGCTCGTAAATTTTCTTTTATTAAAAATAACGTTTTGTTTTTATATTTATGTACAACTAAACAGACAATATAAGCTATATGGGGAAAATAAACTAATTAGTCCTTACAAAACTGAATCGGGTTAATACAACTGAATAAAACTAAATACATTTATTACAACTGTTTAAGACTATTAATACCGAATTGGAGTAGTACAACCGAGTGACTATTACAACTAAACGGTGAAGCCGTATAAAATTGAATAGAAGGTTGATTTTGTTGGATTCACTATCTGTCCATATTTTTTGTTAAACTTGTTGTGCAATTCAAGATGTTGAAAACCAGTTAACATCATGGTAAACTACAAATTGAAGAGGCCCCATCGAGGTTAATCTTCCAAGTACAAGTTTAGTATTTGTTTCAAAAATATTTGTCGTAAGTCTTCTTATGGATAAGTTAAACAGCTGGTTTATACGTTCGTCTTATTTTAACGACGATATACTTTGAACGTTCAGTGTTTCACTATGGAAGACTTTGACTACAAAATGACAAATTGATGACTATTACATTAACGGTTAACGATTTAAATTTATCGTATGTTCTTAAACGCGATTCGATGTTTTCGAATTGAAATGAAGTAATAAAATACATTGTGTTTTGTATTAAAATATAGAACACATGTGATGCTTGCGTAATGCATTTATGTCTTTCATGTATAAAAGGGAACTTAATGAACATGCTTTTTGACAACTTATGTTTATGCTAAATATTGTAAACGAACACCGGTTGCCTGAATATTGGTACATGAATGTAGATTTTAAATATACTAGAATTTGCATTTTTGATATAAATTTTAAAAATCAATCTGAATTCCAAGCCTTTAATATCATGAGACAAACCTAATAATCTTTGGAATATGTAATTAAAAACACTAAACTATTAATATAACTGTCGATCTTACTGTGTTTATTAATTTGAGTAATAGAATATGGAAAAAATCAATTATAAACAAGCTATCTCGGTTATCCAAAACTTATGTTTTGAGATTATAGGTTATTACTGATATTGAATAGGAAGCCTATACATTTTTGGATCAAATTCCACATGGTAAAGTTTCCGTACGTGGTGATATTTTAGAACTTTGTTTGAGATGCACACTGTGTTTAGCATTTCTAGCTAGTACGTTTTCTTTCAGGTTCTGGTTTTGTACAATTTTAACATCAAGCATTTGTGCTTTTCAACGTGTGTTCACGTCGAGGTTTCTGCACTTTCCTTGATGGTCTTTTCTAGTTTATGTACATTTCCAAAGCTGCAATGGCGCCTGCCACATCCACTATTTAACCCCCTCGTGTCGCATCAAAATCGTGGAAGTGGAATTTTGAGTTAGTTCGAAATCTTAAAAAGTTTCCTTAAAACGGATGATTCCTTATCTGCTGCTAACCATTCAGGAGAGGTTATTAGAATAGGAAAGCATGCCATACTCATTTCCCCGTTTTTATAAAAAGGATATATACTATATATACTAGCGCTCAATCAACACTGGCGCCCAATGAACCAAGATGGTCCTCAACTTGTCACAATTTGTTCGCACACCATCTGTGCCTAGACCGACATAGTTTTCCAACCGAATACTTGCTTCGTTTAAAAACTATGCAATACATTAAATAATTAGGTTGTTGTTGCTATATTGTGTATCATCTTGCAGAACAACAGCCCTTCAACTGCAGATACTTCATCGCAAACTCAACATACACAATTAAATGACATTCATTCCTTATTAGCAGCTGTAGTATCAACAAGTTAAACTGCGAATAGTTATTACGCACCTTGGACAAACGTATCTCCTGAGGTATATCATCAATTTTGTGAGCGTCCGTATCATTTGATAAAGAATAACATTGAAGTTGCTTGGAAAAATCATTTTCTCGCTTTACTTCATCCATTTGAATTGTAACCGACTGATAAAGTTCTTTCCCAATGATATAAGAAGTCGGGCGACAATTTCACGCATTTATAAAGCAAATATATTTTCCGTGTGTAGATATATCATTTAAAACAAAAATACAATATTCATTCCGTTAGAAATAGAATTTTGAGTTTAAATAAAGAATAGCTCTCTTTCAAAGAAGTTAATTTAAATTAGTTCTAATGATGATTACGTTATTTAATAACAGAATACGGCATTTCTTTCGAGAGAATTCGAAAAGTCATAAATCATATGTCATTGTATTAGAAATGTTGCAAAAGTCATTAAACAGCTAATTACTCGCCGTAAATGAATAAACGCCCAATTCAAAGAACGCGCTGCTATCAGGAAAACCATAAAATACAATAAATAACGCACTTAATAGCTCTAAGAAAAAGATAGCAGCGGTCCGGTTCGTTTATTAGTGACTAATCCTCGGGAACATGATCTGGAATGGAATGGAAAAATGACATATTTATAATTTTAGTATATAAGGCGGAATTGAATTAGAACGGAGTCATTCATTCATGATAACGTCAAGCAACATGTAAGCTTCGAGTAAAGATTAATTCTTTAATTTATTTTACGACATGTAACATATACGTTTCGAGTAATTTGTAATCTATTTTGTCGGCGTTCCACAAGTAACATAGAACTTTGCACAATTGTGTAGTATAATTATTTTGAAAAATACTACGAATATTAAACGATCTTTGACACAAATACTCTTGCTACAAGAACAACTGCTAATTTTAATCTATTAAAAATAAATGTACTTTGCAATCTGATATTTCTACGTTAACACTAATTAGAAATGGAGATTTTAAATGCAACCGGAAGTATTCAATATCGTTAATTACAATGGAAATGATATTTTTAAAAGCGCTATAAAGAAGCATTTGACAATACCAGTAGGATGTTGATAGGGGAACCAGAACACTTTTGCTCTTTCATCTTAAATCATCGTTTACTACAGTTGCACTCATTATCATAACAATAGAAGCATACACGCTGATTGTTTGCGTTTGAGAAATGTTAATACTATACCTGATACAAAGAGTATTCAACGAACGGTGAAAATTGGAATATGTAAAAGAAAAACCAGCTTTCCATTGGTTTATCGTTCTAGAAGATGTTGTCGATATCATAGCCGGATTTCACAGACAGGTATTGACACCGCATCCATATTATATAAATTTATATATTAAAACTTAAAATTTAGTATATATTCCATTTGAATATCTGCCAACAGTTTTATAAACCCCATGTCCTCAATTATCTCCATAAAAGCATTCAAATCCTCGGATAATACTAACACAGCAGTACAGTGCTGTATTGCATCTTCGTATGATTGACACATAAGACATTTTTCTTCTTATATCGAAAACCGTTGCCCTCATTCTGCTTTTTTTTTTTTATTACTAGTAAAGCATTGTGAAATCTTCGAATAACCAAAGTCTTTATACATATTTCTTAAAATGTCTCTTTAAACTTTACATTCGACCAATAATAACTTCTGCGCGAACAGTCCTTTTATATGAGCTATTCGGATATGTCCCGACTGTGCCCGATTCGTGGCACGCACGAAACAGCAGGTAAGGAATGTATCCTATGAACTAATTCATTACATTCCTTAGGAAAATTATAAGGACTTTAAAAATAATAATAATTGCAAACCACCATCTTCTCTGGGATCCATTACATCAACTAGCCTTCTTTTACGAAAACTGATGATTTCTTCCCCATGTTTAAAAATGAGCGTGCTTGTTCGATTAACCAGGTCACATTTATCTTTTGGATCCGATGCATTAACTAGACTTTTTTTGTTGCATATCATATCTTTTAATATTCGACCTAAAGATCTTTGTCGCATACTTTCATTTTTATGGTCTGGTTGACCGAATCGGTCAACAGACATTTCGAAACAGGTTGTATTTTCATATAGCTTATTCTATTATACCCTCCGCTCTTAATTCTTCTATTATGTACACTGTTGCGCTGTTTTCTGGATCAATTTCCAACACACTTTCCCTCAAACTTCATGTATCTGTTCGAGAATTGTACTTTATTCCATAAACTGATTTGTATAGATTTTCTTCTTGATCTTGGGTCAACAGATCCGCATAATAATGATGTAATTAATGCGCACTGCAAGATTTACACGAATTTCAAAAAAACAACAAGAAGTTTAAAAAATATGTGCTGAAACATTCGCCAGATTTTCGAGGGAAATCTGAAGGAGTGCTCACGGGTAAAGGTTTATGCTTCCATAAAAGGTTTTACAAAGTAATGAATGCGAGTCCTGTTGAGTACGTATATCAGAACAATATTTACGAATTAATCTACCTGCTAAAATTATTGCATGCCTCCAACCAGGCTGGAAATACAAGCGATGAAATCATTAACGAAATGATGTATATAATAGAAGAATTACGAGAGGAGGGTATAATAGAATAAGCTATATGAAAATACAACCAGTTTCAAAATGCCTATTGACCGATTCGGTCACCCAGACCATAAAAATGAAAGTATACGACAAAGACCTTTAGATCGCGGTTTTGTCATAACATCGTATGGGAAAGGATATGATATGCAACAAGAAAAAGGCTAGTATTTTCCCAGTATTGAAAGCGTACATGAAAACTGTACAAAGATTTGGTTCTCACGAAAGTCCAATCATAGACATATCATTTTGTGGTCTGAGAAAATGCAAAAATTGCACTTCTCATGCCTTACACGCAGCTGTACCCACCAATGTGCGTCGGAGAACTTTAATCTCCCTTGGAAGGGGGAAACGTTTCGTGGGAGCGAAGATGTCGAAACAAGGGACTTAACTACCGATCGCCCTCGAGTGTAGACGTGTTCTAGTGCTCCGACATATCGATTCCCTTTATTCCAATCCCCTATCCTTACACCACTTATCGGCGCTTCGTCTAAGAGGGCTACGGCCAAGCAAACACCAGGAATCTAACACACAACATCCCAAAGAATCTGATACTGCCACATCGGGAGCAAAATACTACGAGTAAGTGCTAGTTATAATAAAGCATTTGTCGCCCTATCCTTACACCACTTATCGGCGCTTCGTCTAAGAGGGCTACGGCCAAGCAAACACCAGGAATCTAACACACAACATCCCAAAGAATCTGAAACTGCCACATCGGGAGCAAAATACTACGAGTAAGTGCTAGTTATAATAAAGCATTTGTCGCCCTGGGGAATTTAACCGTGTGTAAATTTGCGGTTACGTGTGGTAAAAAATTAGCCTTACCGAACTTTAAATTTGGTGATTTTTATATTATTTCAACCTCCTGCCAATATGTACGCTTATAAACAAATTCCTGAGTTACTCTTTCCAAGACTTCTCCACCGATTAGTTAACATTCATCGATGATTCTTTGTTTGAATTCCTGCAAGGATGATAGTCATCTAACATGAACATACGATTTCAGGTAACCCCAAAGAAAAAAATCTAACGGACTAAACTCTGGGGAACGAGCAGGCCACTCAACGAATCCTCTACATACAATCCATCGATTTGGAAAATTCGCATCTAAAAAATTCCTAACCCATCTTTCATAGTGAGGAGGCGCTCCATCTTGTTGAAACCAACCATTTTCGGGTAACCGTCCCAGTGCAGGAATAATGTGGTTATTCGGTAAATCTAAATACTTGTCACCGACCAAGCTGTCGACTATAAAAAATGAACATATAAGCATATTTCCCGCAATTCCCATCCAAATATTCAACTTTTGCGGATGTTGGGTATGAGCTCCATGAATTCAACGACTATTCTCATTTGACCAATACCTTGGATTATGACGATTTACTGTTCCATTTTAACAAAAAGATGTCTCATCCAAAAACACTACATTACTTGCAAAATTTTCGTCGACATTGCAGATGTACATCATTTATTCGCAAAACTCCAACTGTCGGTCAAAATCATCGTCTGAAAATTCTTGAACCAACTGTTTCTTATACAAATGATACGTTTCACTTTTCAATATCTTCCGTACAGAACGTCGACTTATACCATGGTTTAGTGCCAAATCTGTGGTAGAAGTTTGAGGTGATTCCTCTAATTCAATAGTAATATTTTGTCTAAGAGCTTCGTTTGTTTCGGTTTGCGGTCTTCCAGTTTTTGGCAAATTTTTGACCATCCCAGTTGCATTAAAACGTTGTAATGTTTTAGTAACCGTTGAATGTGATATAGAATTTTTACATGATGCAAATAATTAAAAATATGACACTCTTGTTCACGAGTTCTAACACGATTGGCAAAACCGATCATCATTAATATTTCAATTCGATCTTTTTCACATAAATGTACTATTTTTAATCCTATAATTTATTTCCGTATATTACAATTAATTTGACAGTTTGTCTTGGCAGTTTGCCAACTAAACAGTACACGTTTAATGCAGAGTAAACATCAATTTACTTATCTAAATGGTTTTTACACTAAGGCGAGTTACATATCCCCCAATTATGTATGTATTGTAAAATAGAACATATTAGGAAATTATTAGAAATTATTAAGAAAGTGCTAAGTGAAGTGCAACATAGTAATACAAGGACAATGAATAAAGTTTATTAACAGTTCATGAGAACGGATGCAATACTTTGTATCGCAGACGATAGTGACACTGCAGGTGGCAGATCACAAACGGTCAAGATACGGTGATTACCTAGAAAATAAGATTATAACACTGTAACAATGAATAGAATTAAGAATAAGCAGACATGAGCTCTGCAAGTTCCCACAGCCATGTGAGGGGATAGGGACATAATAAACAGCCCGGGAGCTCCAAGACTCGGTAGTCAGTCAAAGTATTCAGCTTTAGCATTGCAGTTTGCTTAGGCGACTCATAATATTAGTTCAATTAATTAATTTATTTCGATTTAAAGTTAATACCAGTTTGTCAAAATTCTACATTAATTTCTGTATCAATTAAATAAATGTGTTAAGTTTTCAAAGTGTTTTTTTAAAAACGCAGCTACCAAGGCCCGAATCTTAATTGGCGTAAAAACTTAAAAGTGGTTGTACTAAAAAGTGCTTTAGTGTCGTGTTCTTACAGATTATTTCCATTATCCTGGTATGTACGAATTCGAAATAAGAAGATTTATCAAAATTTATAAAATATAGTGTCCCATTTAAATTAAAAAGTTAACGGTATTTCCGGAAGCATTTTGCCTCATTGCTTATCTGCAAAGTTTCTAAATATCGTCCTATTCGTTTTAAAGATATTTACTTGGTTCCATACTTTATCCGAATCCAGTATATCTTAACGCAGGTGTTGAAATTTGCTAAGTTAAATAGTCTTTGGCAACTGTTTTATCATTATTGTATAAGCTATAGAGCGTGCCTCACCAACGTATACTTGTTCTCACATCTGAAATATGCTCTATCAATGCATTTTAACTAACGCGTACGGCAATACGTCCTTTGTGCCCTATTGCAGGCGCCATATTTCTGTATATTGTACATGCCCAAGGTCCCGGGTTCGAATCCCGACAAAATTCCAAATTTTCCAGGTAAAAAAAAACTCGCTTCCTGGCCAATGTAGTACCTTCGGGTGGAGCATTGGAAAATCACATGTAATGTATATTGTACATGCTAAATACACCTAATTAACAACGCCTTCCTAATCTTCTAAATATGTATTATAAAAGTGTTAGGATATAAGTTGGTAGTACATCCAATGTATATTTATATACAATTGTAAATGTAAATATTTGTATATCCCTAATAAAATTTTATATGATTTGACTTTGAGTTTAAATTTGTGATCTAATTTTAAAAGCGTAACTTTCTTCTATCAAACGCTTTATAAGCTCTTCCATTGATCGCGAAGAGAACAGGGTGGAAGTAGTGTAGGTTTGAACTTTGAACTTGAAAAGTTAAAGGCTAATTATGGTGATGTCACGTGCTCTTGGAACGAATGACCTTGAAGGGTACAAAAATAACCAAAAAGAACCTTAGATTTTTTTATGGAAAAATACATAAAAAAATTTACGATTTTGCGCCAGAACACACTAACATATTTACTCGAAATCTGGTACAGAGTGCAGACGATGTAATTGCGGTCAAAATTGGGACACAACATTATATTTTGACTACGATATTGGTACCTACATTTATGACACTAGCGAGGATTCGGTTTTAAAGCAGAACAGATTATACGATAAAGTTTTCTTTACTCAAATGCTATTATATGATGGTCACTCAGTCCCGCAGGGATGGTTCTCTATTTTACCTACAATAACGGTGTATTTTCTTCAGAATTTTATAATAAACACATGTTGTTACTAAATACATGTATATAATTTTCATTTTTCCAAAAAATATAAAAGGCAAGAGTTTGCCGCAATTTAATCCAGAAAAGTTGTTTTTGTATTCTGTAGATCAATAGCTATTTACAATGGGTAACGCTTGTTAGTGTTTGTAAAATATTTGTATACTTACTAAGGTACCGTTCCCATTCAGCGTGGTTACGAAATCTATGCCTTCCTCGTATTTTGATAGGTATAGGAGTTGGTAGGGTATCAAAAGTAACAGTTTTTGGAGACGGAGTGCGCACGCGTAATTTACTGTTTAAAGTGGTCATATTTATCGCGCACTAACGACTTATAACACCCGAAACAATAAACTTTAGGTGTGCTCTTCTTTATAGCGAAACGTTACAGCTCATTAAATAAATGGAACGAGCACTAATTGAACTTAATCAACAAACAAAAGCCAGTCGCAAAATTAAAACCAACAAAGAGTTACGAACTATCGCAGCTATGACTAACACTAAAACTCGTGTTTTTAGTTTTTGGCAAGTTTTCATTTAAATTTAATGTCTACACAGACACCAAAAATAGATTTGTTACAAAACCTCGCACTTTTAAAGCTTCACGACACCGAATCGTTATTAGGTGTCAATAAAAAACAGCTTTGTTTCAAGAAGGAAATAAAATACAATAAAGTATGACACTCCGACTAACCTAATTCTCTGGAAATTCTGAACAAACGCCAAATTTATTTCGAACGCATAAACAAATGAATGTGCTCCGAAAAGCCTGATGAAAAACTGATTTATTTTTCTAATTCTATTTATTAAATACATCAAGGACTGAAGACACCCACAAGAATAACTAATGTAGTAGTAACTAAGTATGCGGGGCGTAGGACTTATTATGTAATTATCTAATTAGGATTATTTATATTCGTTCTTCAACTTAAGTAACCATGAAATTACTTAACGTTTTGTTCTGAAATAACATACCTAATTGTTATATAAAATACTAGCAACCAAATTTGGTGTAACGATTAAGTACGGAAGAAATGGAACTTTCTTGTTTCAAAGTGTATTGCAAGTTATAAAATTAATGAGTGATCATTGTCGCAGCGATTTTAGTTATGATCAAGTGTCTTCTTCAATTTGAATGAGCCCAAATAGCGTAGCTTTACCAGTTTTTTTTAATTACGAGTGGCACAACTTTTGGTTTTGATCTGAAACATCGTGCAACTCATCGAACGCTTACATGCAAATTTCACTCAGCAATGCAAAACATTATCGTGTGAATGAGTAAGTTTATAGCGTGAGCAAGCGTAGTAAAGCACGTATATGTAATAAAAACATTATTTTAGCATAGGAAAATTTGAAAAAGAAATAATTATTCGAAATTCTTACAAATAAGTACAAATTTTAAAATTTTTTCTTGCAACATGATCTACATTGGTCTAGTGTCGATGTACTACGCATTAACCCATAGAAAGAATTATTACAATTTTCAACCATATAAAACACTTACTATTACTTTTTAAAAATAACATTAATAAGACACAAAAACGAAAAACGCACATTTAAATAGTCCGTTACTAAACTGTAATTATGGGGTGGTGCACCATCTTGTAAATTTCTAAGTGCTTGTAATGGTAGCTCATCCAAAAATTCTTCAAGAGCATTAATTAGAAAATCTAAATATTTCCCTCTGTCTAAACTCCCTTGGATGAAATAAGGGCCTATTATTCGACCATCAAAGATTCCACACCAAACATTCACAGAAAAACGAACTCGATTCTTTACTTCCTGGAACAAATGTAGATTTTCTGTAGAATAGTAGTGCTTATTTCCACGATTGAACATTCCACAATTTGTAAATGTAGATTCATCGGTCCAAAGAATTTTATTCGCAAACTGTATATCATTGTTTAATTGAGTAATAAACCACTCACAGAATGTCAATCTTCTTTCCGAATCTCCTACATGAAGTTTTTGTACTAGCAAGTATTAGTAGAAGGGCTACCTTCGTACGAGCACAAAAGGTGCAATTTTCTAGTGAAAAAAACCGGTTTTCCCATGCATTTTGAGCATTAAAGTCTCAAAAAATCTAAGGTCCGTTCTGGTCATTTTTTGACCTACTATAGGAATCCCCATAACAGTCTTAAAAAACCTCGTCGCATACATCTTTGATCGTACCCAATAAAATCTGTCATAAGTCGTCCATTATTCTAGTCAGTCTTTCATCATACCCAATACTTTTTTTGTACCAAGCATTGAAATCCCCATAAAGAGGAATTGAAGGTCAATTCAGGTTACTTTTCAACCAACACCCACAGTAGATATAGGACAGGCATTCTGCCGCCAAATTTGCTCCAGCATCCACATTTGCTCCCACATCTAGACTAAATAGTTTTCTTCGACTATCCATTTTTTCATCTTTCGAGATAAACCTATCTTGTTTGGTATCAATTAATATTAGATTTTTCTCAGCTACCTGAATCTCTAGAATTTTTTTAGATTGCAGCAACCCCCAGAGAGCTACCCCAATTTTAAGATTTTTTTTAGCGGTAGCGATTTTATGGTCGTCCTTATAACTTTTTTAACCAATTGACACATCAAATTAGTCTAGAATTTTATGCAGAATCCGAATCTGCAAACAGATTTGCAGTAGGACCACCCCTTCCAAAGTTACACTTTTAAAGTCCTAAACCTCTAAATTTTGCTCTTTGCTCTATAACCTAACAAATAGTTTTCTTCGACTAGTTATGGCATCTTTCGATATAAACCTATCTTGATTGGTATCAATTAATATTAGATTTTTCTCAGCTACCCGAATCTCTAGGAATTTCTTAGATTGCATCATCCCTCAAAGAGCTACCCCAATTTTAAGATTTTTTACCGGTAGCGATTTTATGGTCGTCCTTATAAATTTTTTAACCATGTGACACATCAAATTAGTCTAGTCTAGTCTACTAAATCCGTATACTTTTTAAAAGGTTATTCTAAAAACGTATTTATCGAAATAGCAGATAACATAGACGAACTAAGGAATGCGGGTTTCGTAACCTTGGCGTATACCACACGCAAAGGGGTTCCGTTAAACATTGTATATTTGCCTAGTAAAGAACCTTTCGGATCATTTAAAACCGAGGGTCTTACAACCTATAACAACCATATATTTCCAAAAGTGGTGGACATGCAACTACGCAACAGTGAGTGGGAGAATAAGGATTTCCTCCAATACCGACAAGAAGAAAACGATCAACTAACAAGATACGTATGCAGGATATAGTGGGAAAGCCGCGATTAAAAGATTGTCACAAGCTGCAAAAATTACACGAAGGAATGGATCTGGTTGTCGGTGGAATCAAAGACTTTATATATAGAGGCAAACTTCGGTACATTTTGCAATTCGAAAACCTAGACGGTCTCTATGTGTCAAACTATTGGCTAGAAAAGGAGATAGAGGACTTGGGTGTCGATTTAAATTTTAAGCTGCGAATAAAATTAGATAAAATTAAAACCACTCCAAACAAACATAAAGAAAGGACTGTATTATGTGTATAACTTTGTATTAAAATTAAGTTTAAATGGCTCCATGCTTGGCATTAACTTTTTTAAAATTTTGTTATGTATAATGTCTGAATAAAAATTTCAGAATAGTATTACATTGTTCTTTATTTATAAAAGGCTATGACATCACCACGAAATAGCATTCGCACAGAGGGGTGCGCATGGGTAGGGGCGCGCATGAGCTGGAATGCGTATGGGCAGGGGTGCGCACGGGCTGGAATGTGTCTGGGCGTACACGAGGGATGCAGCAGTTAACAGTCACCAAGCATCTAATTCTTGATTTGCGTGGTAAGGAGTACTTGCCGGTGTATGTATCCGAATTAAAAAACACGATTTGTACACGCAGATAATTAATAAAATTAGTTTATCGAGCGAAGATGACAAAATGTACATCATTCCTAATAGTACAGCAACCTACGCATGGGGGCATAAAGATATAAGATAATTGTTTATATTTGTATAGATTTTGTAAAACTATTGTATATATTAGTTTTTAAATTCCACAATTTTTAAGTTCTTCGCCCACCTTCCCTTCTTCCAAATCCTTCCTGCTTCTATCCTGGTTGACAGAGTATACGTGTTATCTCCACGTGGTGGTCGCGGGACACAGAGGTTTTAGATTTCTCGGAAAATGGTTGGTTAAAGCATGTGTGGGTAGCGGAAAAAAAGGTTCTAAAGATGTAGTTAAATAAAGATGGGCAAAAATTAGAGGTTTGGGTCTTTAAAAGGCGTAACTTTGTAAGGGGTGATCCTATTTAAAATCTATTTACAGATTTGGGCTCGCTAGAAAAATCTAATATTAGTTGATACCAAACAAAATATAGTTATCTTAAAAGAGTGACTACCCCGTGGATAATAAATACAATATACCGCTTGTCAACAAAAAAAAGTTGTAGGGAAATTTAAAGACGAATTTAATGGGGGTCTAGTATTAGAATTTGTTGGTAGTAGGGCTAAGTCCTACTGAGAAAGACACGATTAAAAAGATTAAAGGGGTCTCACGAAGTGTAGTTAAGTGAAACCGCGGGTGCTACAACCTATAACAAGCATATATTCCCAAAAGAGGTGGGGATGCAACTACGCAACAGTGCGTAGGAGAATAAAAATTCTCTCCAATAAGAAATTAAAGTTTCCATGTACGTATCACCAGTCATTGGGAAATGGTAGAAATGTTAAGCCTATAAAGGTGATTAGTAATTGTGGTTTAGAAAAATAGTAGTTTTCTGGGACTAAATAGAATAGCTTGGGCTGATTAATGTATATGGTTACATATTCTCGTACACATCCACAAACATCTGCTTACGTCCACATACGGACATAGCGATGCCGGTAGTTTTTGTTTAACAAATGGTAGGAAAGATACGTTAGGTATTAGTGTGGAAGCCCATCGGATAGTTGGATTAAAAAAAAACGGTGCGGCGGAATGTATGGTAGTTCCCGTTAGAATAATCGAAAGTGGTTAATCGATCGTATTAGATGTTTAAATATGCGAAAGTGTAAAAGCCTACATGAGCAAAATTTAATTATCAGGCAAAAAAGTGTGCGATGTGCTATACTTTTAAAGAAAGTATAGAATGGTGCTTTGCAGCGGTCCTAGCAGTAAAAAAAAGGCGACTGACTTTTTCAAGCAACTACAAGAATAGCTGTAGCGCAGAGAAGGGGTATGCATGTATTATACAGCGCACTGTTAGTTTACGGGTAGCTCGGATGTGTAATTGATCACGACTTATAGATCCGTTGAAGATTTAAAAATTCAGAGCCCATTGTCGTTTGAAAAATGTTTGGAAATTATCAGAACAGGAGCGGGTCGAAGTTTAAGTTAGATGGATGATTGACCGAGTTTTTCTACCTTTTACGAGGGAATCGGAAGTTAACAGACATCGAGAATCTAATTCTCTATTTGGGCGATATCGAGTACTTACCGGTTCTAGAAATAATTACGTACTACCGAGCGCTATGCGGAAGACTTGGTTCTAGGACATGAGTTACCTACAAAAGTACGGAATACTTGGTATTAATGCTAATTGGTTTAGTGATCGCGCTTGTGCCCTCTTCGAGTGTCTTCGGCAATCTTCGATTGTTTCCAAAGAAAATATTCAAACCTACCATTTCCTAAAATATGACGTAGAAGTTATTTAAAATTAAATTGCTTTATTAGTAAGTATTCTGTAGACAACAAGTTTGGTATTCCCTTAGTAAAGGTTTAAAGTGTTTTATTAAGTTTTTGTTTATAGTAGCACTGCATCTTCTACAGCACGACTTGCAACCAATTTGTGTGCGCGTGCTACAATCCTTTCGGATTTTTAATATGCACGCGATGCGATTATTGATCCGTATAACATGGAAGACGTGTCTGATGTTTCTACTAACTGCATTCGCAGCATGGACGATGCGAACCGGGTGCATGCATTGGTGCTAAATGTACTAGGCGAGCAGCAAGGATTGGCAAAAGATGACGTCATTTAGTTCCCCGCTAAATCCTCAACTTCGTTCGGCTGTCTTCGGAAACCTTCGGTTTGCATTCTATAGGGTACATAAAGCAGGTATGCTAAAGTAAACTTTTTTTAGTTTATAAGTTAGTTCGCTTACAAGTTTAATCAAAGTCCTATAGTGCGGATTTTGTTTTGTACTAATTAGTGTTTGCAAATAAATTCAGTTCTATTTTAATAAAAAAATGTAGACTTACCTTAAATTTTCAATATGAGGAAAAAGCACTACACGAAACGATTTGTTTAAAATTTCGACGAACTTACAGAAAGCGTGTGGAACTAATAGGCTTTACTAATCAGACCGCGTTATACACAGTTTGAAATAATTAACCGTTAATCGATCTGTATTACAAAATAAAGTTTGCATTTCCCTAGTCAAGGACGTACTAGAAAGTACATTGTGTGAATCCCCAGCAATTATACGTGAATTTTAATGCACGACATTGAAATATATTTCTCAAACATATAGTCAATAATAAAGAGAAAGGTCTACGCTACTTTCACTTCTACTTCACATAATTGTAAAGCAATTAGTTTTGGAAGAGAACTGTATTTTCCAAAGTACATATTTAGCATTGAGCATATAATTATTTGTGACGTACTTAGTAATTAGGAAAATGTTAAACCAGAAATTGATAACTGTTTAAAATTTTAAAAGCCGCGGTATTGAATATTCTAACAACAGTACATTACTGTTTGAAAATGGTTTTAAATATTAAACACTTATGGTTTATAAAGGACTCATTTCTAAAATCCCCACAGTTTTAGATTTTCAGTTAAAGCATATATCTTGGGGTGGCGAAAATTTAGAGGCTTGGAGACTTTAAAAGTGTAACTTTGTAAGAGATGGTCCTGCTGCAAATCTGTTTGCAGATTCAAATTCTGTGTAAAATTCTAGGTTAGTTTGATGTGTCGCATGGTTAAGAAAATTTATAGGAACGGTCAGAAATCTCTACCGGTAAAAATCTTAAAATGAGGGTAGCTCCTTCCTGGGGGGTAATGATATCTGAAAAATTCCAAGAAATTCAGGTAGCTGAAAAAATCTAATATTAATTGATACAAGATAGAGTTATCTCGAACGATGCAAAGGCTAGTCAAAGAAAACTATTTGTTAGGTTTGTTTATAGAGCAAAGAGCAAAATTTAAAGGTTTAGGACTTTAAAAGTGTAACTTTGCAGGGAATGGTTGGATTTTAAATCTGTTTACAGATTCGGATTCTGAATAAAATTCTAGACTAATTTGATGTGTCACATGGTTAAAAAATTTATAAGGACGACCATAAAATCGCTACCGGTAAAAAATCTTAAAATTGGGGTAGCTCTTTGGGAGATGATGCAATCGAAGAAATTCCTAGAGATTCGGGTAGCTGAGAAAAATCTAATATTAATTGATACCAAACAAGATAGGTTTATCTCTTAAGATGCGATGGCTAGTCGAAAAAAACTGTTAGGTTATAGAGCAAAGAGCAAAATTTAGAGGTTTAGAACTTTAAAAGTGTAACTTTACAGAGAGTGATCCTATTGCAAATCTGTTTGCGGATTCGGATTCTGCATAAAATTCTAGACTAACTTGATGTGTTACATGGTTAAAAAATTTATAAGGACGACCATAAAATCGCTACCGGTAAAAAATCTTAAAATTGGGGTAGCTCTCTGGGGGATGATGCAATCTAAGAAATTCCTGGAGATTCGGGTAGCTGAGAAAAATCTAATATTAATTGATACCAAACAAGATAGGTTTATCTCTTAAGATGCGATGGCTAGTCGAAAAAAACTGTTAGGTTATAGAGCAAAGAGCAAAATTTAGAGGTTTAGAACTTTAAAAGTGTAACTTTACAGAGAGTGATCCTATTGCAAATCTGTTTGCGGATTCGGATTCTGCATAAAATTCTAGACTAATTTGATGTGTCAATTGGTTAAAAAAGTTATTAGGACGACCATAAAATCGCTACCGCTAAAAAAAATCTTAAAATTGGGGTAGCTCTCTGGGGGATGCTGCAATCTAAAAAAATTCTAGAGATTCAGGTAGCTGAGAAAAATCTAATATTAATTGATACCAAACAAGATAGGTTTATCTCGAAAGATGAAAAAATGGATAGTCGAAGAAAACTATTTAGTCTAGATGTGGGAGCAAATGTGGATGCTGGAGCAAATGTGGCGGCAGAATGCCTGTCCTACATCTACTGTGGGTGTTGGTTGAAAAGTAACCTGAATTGACCCTCAATTCCTCCTTATAGGGATTTCAATGCTTGGTACAAAAAAAAGTATTGGGTATGATGAAAGACTAGAATAATGGACGACTTATGACAGATTTTATTGGGTTACGATCAAAGATGTATGCGACGAGGTTTTTTAAGACTGTTATGGGGATTCCTATAGTAGGTCAAAAAATGACCAGAACGGACCTTAGATTTTTGAGACTTTAATGCTCAAAATGCATGGGAAAACTGGTTTTTTTCACTAGAAAATTGCACCTTTTGTGCTCGTACGAAGGTAGCCCTTCTACTAGTATTTGTAGTCATGGTATTTATACCTATTAATAATTTTGTTACAATCACGTGCAAAAGATCTGCTCGATCTAGTGGGGTTAACAGGTAAATGTGCTAATACATTAATGTCGGTATTTGCTTCTACCTTTTTTGTGATATTTACCTCTTGATTTGTTAATAGAACCGTAGTCAGACATGTTTCTACATATTCTGTAAAACAATGTACGATTTGGTTGGCTTCGCTCAAGGTACATATTATGATACTTGCAGGCGGCCCCTGTAGAATTTCTGTAGTTTTCGATATACTAGTCGTACATGTATTTTCTTCATGTATCGAGTGCCGCACAATTTTTTAACGAAATTTTAATTTAAAAACTAATATCAGCAAAACTCTTTATTGAAAACAATGAATTAGTTTAGAATTAATTTTATTTGACAACTTCAGTACTATAAATTATAACACATTCTAATCAATTGGCTGCATATCAGTTTGTTAGAGCGTTGAACCGGTAATTCATTGAACGCAGGTTCAAATCTTGCTGTGACTGTTTTTTAGCGGTTCTTTCAATTACCAGTTCGATTTGATATGGTAATTCAACTTTTCGGAATGTGGATTATTCTCCTTCACTATTTTATATCATCATCATCAGGTCTTCAGTCCTGGAACTGGTTAGACGCGTACACTCATTGATTCCTATTGTGTGCTAACGTACACATTTCCCTAAAATTTGCACAGTCCGCATCTTTCACTATCTGTGTGCAATACACTGATACAAGTCTACCTCTACTTCTTTTTTCCTATCTCTGTTTGTAATATATCCCGCACTATTCCCCAAAAATGCCTTAGAACGTACCCTGCCCTTCTATTTCTCCGATTTTTTTTTCACAGATATCTTTTTTCCCTACTATTTCTATACCCTCCTTGTTATTTACTTTGGATGTGAATGCTATCATCCTTATCCATCTGAAGCACAACATTCCAAAAGGCTTCTACCGTTTTCCTGTATGCTTCTCCTACTGTCCCTATTTCAAACACGTCTGTGCAATCTCCACACAATCTTCTTCTTGTTTCTATGTTTGTTATCTTCGAATATAGGCGCTGCTCTTATTAGATGCAGTTCGGTTCCCCTTCTATTGCTTATAAATATATACCCTATTTCCCCGATATTCAGTAGTATGTGAAGGGGGTTAAGCAGCCTGCGGCTACCAAGATCCCCCAACACTTGAACAGTTGCCGAATTAATAGTTTTCCAATATATCCTTTTGCACAATCAACGTTAGTTGAAATTATTTCAAAAAATACATTTGTAATTGTTTATAATAATCATCAGATTTAAGTGCAATTATTTTTTTCGTCATTAGGTTTTAGGTCTTGAAACTGGTTGGACGCGTAACTTTACTTATTTCTATTCTGAGCTTAGCCTACACTGTCCCTAAGATTCCCACAACCTAGATACAGCTTGGTCCCCCTTATGTTGTCTCCTAATTATATGCCCTATTTCACAAGGATTCAGTGGTTAAGCAGCCTGAGACTACCAAGGATCCCCCAACACTAAGACATTTGCCAATTCAATAGTTTTCCAGTAAATCCTTTCGCACAATTAAGATTAGTTGAGAATATTGCAAAACCAATTCCTGTAGTTGCTTATAATAATCATCAGGTTTAAGTACAGTTATTTTTTCGCCATTAAGTTTTCCATCTTCGAATTGGTTGGATGTATATCTCCAGCGATTTTTATTCCGAGCTAGCCTGCAAACTTCCCTGAAATTCCCACAGCCTACATCTTTCACTATCTGTGTGCAATCGTCTAACCTAGGTCTACCTCTACCCTCTTTTTTCCTATCTCTGCTTCTAATATATTCCGCACTATTCCCTCATGCCTTAGTATGTGGCATATCATCCTATCTCCCCTATTTTTTACGGTTGTCCACATACTTCCTTCTTCTCCTGTCATTTCTAGTACCTCTTTGTTCTTAACTTTGTCTGTCCATGATATCTTCATTATACATCTGCAGCACCATATTTCAAAGGCTTCTACCTTTTTCTTGTCACAAGGGAAGTGAAATAATAAAGCTATTGTTTTGTTAATGGCTATACAACTATTAACCCGATTTGTATACGTCAATAAGCTCTTATTATTTTCATAAGAATTTGTTTAGATACATCTTATTATATATATATATATATATATATATATATATATATATTACACACACATATATATATATATATATATATATATATATATATATATCACATATATAATTATATGTATAATTGTTAAGGGAAAATACTAGACCAAAATAGAAAACAATCAGTTAAACATTCTCTTTATTTGCAATGTCTAGCTTTCGAAATATAATTTAATTTCTTCATCAGGACAACAAATGTGAGAAGTTATTTTGTTAAAATATTCCAAAATCTCAGCATAATTTCAATTGCATTAAACCTAACAATTATAACACGTTTCACAAGTTAACAATTATTAAACAATGACAAATTTTAAATTGTTAACTTGTGAAACGTGTTATAATTGTTAGGTTTAATGCAATTGAAATTATGCTGAGATTTTTTAATTACTAGCTCGATTTGAAATGATCAATTGGGCTTTGCATAAAAGTCTAAGTTATTATTTCATCTTATTAACTTTATACATATAATATAGAACCACCTTAAGTGCTAATGGCCGTAAACAAGGGGTCCTAGGTAGAGCGTGGACCGTATTAATTAAGGAGAGAAAGAGAAGTCTGTTTATAGGAGTTTCCAATACAAAGGCATAAAAATACTTAAGCACTAGAGCCACCAAAAACTATACCTTTACAAAAAAATCTGGAACGTTCGAGACCTCGTTATGATTTATTACGTAAGTTTAAACGCATGCAATGTTCCTGTTGACTCTTTACAAGTTTTGGATAAATTGAAAAATTCAGTACTAAAATTTAAATTGAAAAGATTCCTTAAAATTAAGTAGATCTGACCTGTGATCTCCTGATATGTTGTTTCGTGTTGTGGATCAACACCCTCTTGCTGTCTTCAATCAAATACCAATGCTCTGCTTTGTCGAACCAATATTTAAGTGCGGTTACCCTTTGTTTCCAAAATCACCTCTTGCTTTATTCGATATTTCACTGTATATGCTTTGAATCCCTTCCCTTAAATACCTCTTGAATTCGTGAGTTACTTAGTATTATAAATTAACCCAGAATTATACTAGAAATAGTCCAGAAATATACCAGAAGTATTGTTTTCGACGCAGATTAGAATTAGAATTTCTTTCGACGCAGATTAGAAGCCCTATATCATTATAAATATTTAATTTAAATTAATTAACCAATTCCTACTCACGTTTTCTGAAAAAACTGCAAAAACTTTTCATATATTCTTAACACAATTTTTATGCAGCACTATTTCACTATATTATAAATTTTATTTATCTTACGCGTAGATTTCTGGTTAAAAGTAATGTGGATTCAACCTGCTTCAAGTGGAAACTGAGCTGCCTTATCACTGGTGGGTGTTATATAGCTTTTCCCACTACAAGCAGTCTTGCAGATTGTCGCGTCCAACCAGGTTTGTCCTTAATGTTTCAAGCTGATTTCTGATGAAACTCTTTCGGATTTCCGTGTCATGGTGTTTAATTGCGATATTTGATTGCCTTATTATTTGTTATCTTGGCCAGACTTTTAACTTACGTCTGTGTTTTGTATAGATGCTTTTGGATAATTGGACAAAAATAAATGATGTAGCTCTAGTACTGTTTTCGTTATGTATTTATTTAGACTAGTCTTTGAAAGTGCGTTTTCTTATCAAAGCGCATATTGTTCCTTCTTTATCACAAGCGTAATTGCATGAGGATTTATTATATTAGGTTTTGTCTTATCTTCTGCGTCTTCATTTTATAAACTTGTTAAACATTCTCAACGTAGTTTTAATTACATGTACGATTATTTCTCTGCTGAATGCGCGTTCTGTTATCGAAAGATGTGCTCGCTGGCATTGTTTAAAGTTGATTACGGTCTTTATACAGGGTGTTAAATGCTTGCTATTTACATAATGTAAGAATTACTTATTTTTCTGCTAAATAAATGCAGTTTTATGATTCCTATTGCTATTTATAGTTACTACACGACTCTTACTACTCAATACACCCCTAAACAACCCCTTATCACAGCAATATATATATATATATATATATATATATATATACAAAAATAAGTAAATTTAGTTAGTCCTAAAATAATATCAAAGAATGAAATATAATTGCAAGTGACTCAATATTAGCCACAAGGGCATCTTGTCGACGCGTTTCGCCCTTATTGGGGCTCATCAGAACAGGAGTAGCAAAGATGTAATAATTACCACGAACACATTATGGGAAGTACAGCATCACCTAGCCCACAATTTGTGCCTTCGTGCTGTTTCACCTGACTGCAGGTTTTATCAACATTCGGCACGAAGGAGATCCGGCTCAAGTAACGTAAGTTGTATATGTAAAAATAATTAAATGTAAGATACCGTAAAACACATTCAATGCGAACGCAAATCGATCGTTTTAAGATCAATACAAAGCCATTTATTTTCACTTACTAATTATCAATACATTTTTGATAAAAATACTTTTTAATTTATTGTAAATAGCTTGAATAAATAGTACTGGCTTTATGCATTTAGCATAAGAAACTACAATCTTGTTTTAAAAAACCACAATTCTAAGCTTAATAGGTGCATTAAAAACACGTTTTGCTGTTAAAAGCAAATATGTCTATAAAATGCAACCCCTTTTGCATTAAAAAGCAATTAAAGTTTAAATTCATTACGGCGTGGATTACAGAAACTTATTCTAAATAAAGAATTTTCTAGAATATTAGGAATATAAAGAGATGAGTCATCGGTATTTAGAACTACGTAAATATCTAATTAATAAATGAAACATTTTATTCCATTAACCGACCCAATCATTGAAAACCCCTAAAACTGATACAAAATTATTTATCTTTCACATTCACTGCTAGAGAGTAGCGATGCGACACATTAACCTTGGGTGTTAAACAAGAACAAACAGCGCATGTCACGAATAACTGGAACCAGATAACAAGGTAATAAAACGCCGCGATTTTAAACGCTAATGAATTTTTCTGGGAACTCTTGCTTTTCTAGTAACTTCTGGATATAGATAATTTTTATATATATAATATATAAAATAGGGGCGAATTTATTTCAAGATTGGAATTTATCACAGAAAAGGAAAGAAGGTTGAAGAGATTTATAGTTTAGGCTATAGTTTTATATAAAATCCAAATTTAATATTTAATTAAGTTGAAATATTGTTTAGATAGGACTTTAAATGATTTGTAATAGTTTTTAAATGTTTTTATATCGGTTCAAAGTATATTATAGGAATTATAAGAAATATTCTGAGCAGAAAGACTTTACACAATTCCACCAATCAGAAATTTTATGGAATTAAAGACATTCATAAGTTAAATTTATTTAGATAGTAGGCATGTTTTAATTTGTATATTTGAAGGAAGATTATAAATTAGAGAGGAGATTATAGATATCCAGAGAAAATAAGTAAATAGGTTTGAGGTTTTAAGTTGGTTTAAAAAAGATACTTCTAGTGAAAAATTGAATTCTGGTAATACTTATTAAAAATAGTTTGTCTAAATAAGTTGAAGTCCTTGTGTAAGAGCAAATATTTATAATAGAAGATTTGTTATATGATAGAGGAAAAATTGTAGTGTTATAGTAGGAAGATAAGTGTGATACTTCGAGAATAATTGTATATTGATTAGAAGAATACTATAGAGGCTGATAGATGTTTAATTTACTTCCCCAACTAAGAAATTTAAAGGTATATAGGAGGCAGTTATAAACAAGGATCCAGAAGAAGCAGATACAAAATTATTTTTTTTGGAAGAGGCCTACAGAAGCTACAATATTTGGGAAGCACTTGTATATACAACTTATTTTTGTATTTAGTTATAGTTTATTTAGGTGTGCATGTGATATTTTGGTGATGGATGAATGTAGTATGTTTATTTGTCATTTGAGTATGAAAATCAAATTTTTTTTAATAAAAGTATGAAGAATTTTCAATGTTGACATTTATATACATCAATGTTGTTAAAATTTGGATATAAAAGTTCTATTTGATATCTAAATAAATTCGAAATTTTAAACCAGAAGTAAGAAAGAGGGCTGTGGGAGGTTTTGGAAAGCAAAACATCCAGATGTTAGTGAGGACATCACATATTAGGCAGATTTAATGGAAGCATCGGAATCGTATTTAGTTTATATATATTTATTTGAAATTACATGTAATAAAACAAATTTACACATTTTACCTAATATGTCAGAATTTTATGATAAGAATAATTTTTAATAACATTGTTATTGTTCTGAACTGGGGCTAAACTGGAGAACCATCTGAACGAGTTTCATAGCAGGGAAGCAGTCTGAGAAAAATTTATAATATTTAATAAAAATTATTAGTACAGAAGTGCAGCCCAAAGTAGGGCTGCTAATGAATGTCAGTAACGTCAGTAATAGTAGAAATAACTACACGTACAAAACAAGAAAATTCATTGGCAGGTGACTCCAAATAAGCCACAAGGACATCCTGTTGGAACGTTTCACCTTTATTAGGGCTAATCAGAACAGTAGTGGCAAACTTGTAATATTAAAAACAGAAACATTTGGAAAATACATCATCACGCAGCACACAGTTTATGTATTCGCGTTGTTTCACCTAACACCGCAAACTTTTGCAAAAATCAACACGGAGGAGTTCAACTGAATCTTTCCAATGTCAAGATTTATTATTGTAAACAATAAGTAAGTTTAATGAACATAATTAATACAAAACATAAAATTTATAAGCAGATGACTCAAAATAAGTCACCAGGGCATAATGTGGACAAGTTTCGCCTTTATTGAGGCTCATAGGGACATGAGTAGCAAAGTTGTAATATTAAACACAGACCCATTATGGAAAGTACAGCATCGCCTACATCACAGTTTATGCTTTCATGTTCTTTCACCTGACATAGCTGATTTTGGAAACAGTTGGCAAGGAGGAGATCCGGTGCAATTGCATTTTTCGTTCTCTGACTCTGGGTTATTGTTATTAAGGCACGTGGTACATTCAAATCAGCAGGATGTTCCTACGGATAGAAAAATCCTTAAAAAAAGTAACTAACGAGAACGCCTAACTTGATGTACTGGCTATATTGAGTTCACCAGTCTTTCCTTTTTAGACATGTAGATTTCTTTTTGGTGATGGTCGGTACTATTTGTTTCATGTGGATGTTGCTGTAGCATATTAGAAGGCAGCTCCATGGCTCAGTTGATATGCGTATGACTACTAAGCCCAATGTACCAGGTTCCAATCCCGGCACGGTCCACTTGAAAAAATGTTAGGCGAGCATTTTTCACAAAAATACGCCCTCGTTCGGATTATGGGTAAAATGGAAATCCCGCGTGTGAGTGTTGTCATACACATTAAAGATCCCTACCTTGCTTGGAACAACAAGGGTTCGGCAAAATTCAAAATTTTCCAGGTAAAAACTCGCTTCCTGGCCAATGTAGTATTGGGTAGAGCATTGGAAAGTCAAATGTAGTGTAGCCAAAGTTGCCACGCACGTTAAATATCCCTACATTGCTTGAAACATCAAGGGTTCGGCAAAATTGAAAATTTCTAGGTACAAAACTCGCTTCCTGGCCAATGTAGTACCTTTGGGTGGAGCATTTAAAAATCAAATGTAGTGTAGCATACTACAATTTAAATGATTTAAAATATTGACTTCATATTTCGTTAGCTAAAACAAACCTGTTAGTAGGAAAGGTTTGATCAACAACCGATTAGGTGATAGGTTTTATTTAAGCAGGTAGAAATTTTTGTTATTTTAAATTACTATTAGAATGTTATATTTCTTAATTGTGAAAATACTATGTACTGAAACTTTCCATACCTTCCAATTAAAAACTAAAAGAATAACCTAGTGTAGAGGTTCGTGTTCGTTCCTTTAAAAAAAAGGTAACTGTTCAACAACTAAACGTCAAAATTTTATGTTTTTTTTAAGCCAATCTCGTAATTACTAAAAGTAGTGAATAGATAATAATTTCCAAATTTGGAGTAGTGCTGAGAGTATTGCTGAGAAAGAGGCGTCATTTGGTCAATAAGGGCTAAGTCCCAACTCACAGAGTAAGCTTTTATTAGGAACGCTTGGAATGTGAAAGTACGCTTTAATGTTAGTTAAATGGATGAATATTTTATGCATATCTTTCATTCATTTACCAATGAAAACTATTAATAAGATAGACTCTATTATTCAATTGAAAAATGAATTAATGTTGCAAACTCATGCAATTGTTAAATGTTATGAGGAGGCATAAATTCTTAATATAAAAAAATTACAAGCAAATTCACGTGTGCACTATATAATTTTTCGTATAAAAACCAACATTTGCAATGATAACGGAGATATCAAAATAAATTTGTTATTTACATAGAGAAAAGCATTCGGTTGGATTACAAATTAATAAAAATTAGAATTATTCAAATTTACATGTCGTAATCGCGTCAATCGAACATTAATCAAAGCGCTCAACAAATGGAATCTTTGTTATAAACGAAAAACTTTCTGATTGGTCATGGTGTAAGTGTCTCTTGGAAAGTTTAATATGTGGTTTAGAATGAAATTTACTGGAACAAATGGTTTTATAATCTGAATTAAATGCTATATGTAAAAGTAGATTGCGTTTGAAAGGGATTGCCGAATTCTCTGTGAACCAGTGAAGATTATTTAAAATAACCGAGTACTACAAAATAGATGTAAACATTAATATTATAATTAAAAAGTGTTGTTCAGTAAGTTTGACTTCGCCGATTTTAAAATTGTAAGTTAACCTGTATGTTTGAATTATTTTGGTAATAGGATATTTTAGGGTATAAATTAAAGATTTCAAATATTACTGCAATTATTTCTTCGATCATTACTTCAAGTATTAGTCCATTTATACATTCAATCATAGCTTCACTGTTTATTTCAAACATGACTGCAAATATTAGCTTTAACCTATTTGGTTTGGTCCTGCTGCAATTGACTTCATTACAAATTGAATTTTGATTTAAATCTGGTGTTTTGAGTAATTTTGTTCGAGTATCAAAGCCTGGAAGCGTTAGAAAGCTGTTTATCTGGAATTAGTTCAAGAGTCCTGAATTCAAGGGCCAGACTAGTTAAAAGGATTTGTGTTTTTCTGTAAAGGACTTTTTGAAAAACGCATTGTGTATTCAATAATTTTATTGTGAGATGTTATAGTTGTAACATTTACTTAATTCAAAGATTTGATTTAGGAAATTATTTTTAACAAAAGGCAATTTAAACGCATCTTTGTTAAAAGTAATATTTTTAAAGAGGTAATCTCGGTGATAAGAGTATTTGACTCTGGAAGGTCGATGTAAGTATATGCTAAGTGTAAGATGATAATTTGGTAAACTTTTAGAAATTTTTATGTGATATACTCTGCACTAATTTTCATTTTTTTATTATCATTAACTGTAAATATTTGTACTAGAATTTTTGGTAAAGTTTATTATACCAATTTATTCTAGAAGGAGAGTGCTTATGTTCTATCCACTGAACTAGTCGAAGAAGTGGTTTCTTTTATTTAGATAAGAAATTCTGCGACTGCTGTATAGGGTAGTCACTTCCAAATTATTGAAAAAAACTTCAACTTCCGAAATCACAGTATCACAGTAATATATATTGATGTGATAAGGAGGTCATAAGAGGTCATTGAGAACCACGTTCTGTAAATAAAATCGCCCCAAAACCCAGAAAATTAAATTTTCAAATATTTAATTTCTACCCTATATAATTCTAGTATAATAAGCTTATCATTCCTTTAGAACATAAATGAAATCTCATTTAAAATAACACGCTCTAAGTGCATATTGTGTTGAGGAATACCATTTAAAACGAACTACTATTTTTAAAAACAAGTTCTAAATCGGCGAAAATACAAATGCATTCCTTGATTGGAAACACATATTTTTCTAAAATGCAAATGCTAAATAACATTCAATAATGCATTAAGTAACAAAGAACTATTTAAAAATCAATCCAGTAATTTTGAGCAAAGTATGAATACGGTATTTTGCTTTTAAACAAACTACATTTTCAGATTGCCTTTACGTTAACAACTAATATGAATGAACTAGCAAGCGCGGCAACACGTTTTACAGTCCATTAATCATGCTAAAACGAGTTAACGTATGGTATTTTACATTCATTCTTGGAAGGAACAATTTTATTATTGAACCAAACCAATTAGTGAGTTCGTAGAAAGCGATAACAAGCAAGCACTTGCAATTAAATGACTATAAATCAAATAAGATAACACGTTTTAATGGTCATAAGTTATAACAAAAGCGATAACGAATGAGTTTTTTACAATCAGTCCCACAAAAAGCATTAATTAAAGAATTACACCCCAATAAATATTAAACTGACAGGTAATTAAGATAAAAAAATTCACATACAATGAATGAAATTAGTACATCATGCGATGAGTCAGACCCACTAAAAAGATGTAGAAATTCGAGAAACTGTGATGTATTGAAATTTTATTATATAAAAGCCGATAAATAACTAGAAGGCGGGAATTCATTCATCAATAGTTGGTGAAGCGTTGAAAAATTGCTGTACTTGTCGACCAAACTTGTGATCAACAAAAGACAAACTGTAATGAAAGTTAAATGTTGGTGCTACGTCTTGCTTTATTATTTATTAAAAAGAGAAACGAAGTACATTTCAAACTGATAAATTAAACGTTGAGGTGTAAGACTAAACATATTGGAGTAAGAAAAACTTACAATGGAACAATGAATTTCTGAGTAAAACTATTTTCTAAATGGAATAATTTGACGATGAAGATTTGATCAACCAAGTATCAATCCTACAATTTAAGAGTTCAGAAACGCAAGTATAATTTGTTTGAATCCTTATACAGATAGTGTGGATAATATTATCTTTATACAATTTAGAGTTCAAATTTCGAGATGGTTTGACCCTTACAAGGTCACTGATCGGTTACACTGCGACGAGATTAACAGGAGAGTATTTAAATTATCTATATTACCCTTAAACAAAATTTGTGACTTACATATGAAAAGTTTTAGGGTTACTAATTATTAACAAGGAGTACGTGAAGATTGTATTAATATTTAGTAGTGATGAAATGTTGTTTATTTCTAGCCTTAAGTTGTAAATTGCATTTATACGTTTTCTTTATACCTGTGTAAGTAAATTTCTTAGAAAATGTATGTACAAGAAAGACGTTTTTGAGTGTATCGAGTATTATAATTTGAAGAATTGTTCATAAAAAAAATTGTGTGATATTAGAATTTTGATGTTGAGATTTCTGTTTCGTTTCATTTTCGTAGCATCCATAGCATGTGTATTGGTTATTGATGTGATAAAGAGGTCACGACAGGTCATGGAAACAATTTTATAACTAAATCCCACCCAAATAGAAAGAAACCGGAAAAATTTTAATTTTCGAACATTTGTGCTACCCTGTATAATACAAGCAAACTTCTTTGCCGTTACAAGACAAAGCTCTTATTAATTATATGATTAAATTTCCCATATGTAGATATAAAAGCATAGCGAAATATATTTCCGTGTAGACTAAAAAGAAGTCGCACGTAATTTTAAAGTACTAGATAGTTTTCTGTATGTGTAAATAAAGTCTACTTAATAAAAACGAGTTTTCATTGCTAAGAGTATTAAAAGGCAATAAAATCGATTTTATAGTTTTCTACATTATTACAAGATAGATGTGACGCAACCATCGACTCCGTACGTACGACAAAGATCGACGACGCTTTTATGACTCTCGCAAATCAGGTAGCTTGAGACCAATTGATCGTTAAAGGCCGACATTCTTGTAAATTCTTACGTCAACCGTGACTAATTTTCGAAAAAAATCTGGAATCATATGGAAATTATAGCGCAGTTAGATTATATTGCATATAAGACCGGAACTGGATTAGATTGATTCATTTCGCGTTTTGCCAAGTAATATGTAAGAATTGAGATTTAGTATTCGGCGATTCAAGATTTAATTTGCGATTCGTTAGCAAGCAATATGTAATGTTGAGTAAAGATTTATCCGCAACCAAATAATATGCAGGGTTTCATGCTTTTTGAAGAAATATCATTTTTGTTTGTAAGATAGAATAAAGATTGAACATTCTTCAATACACAAGCTACTTTAAAGTTAATTAATTAAAAATAGAAGATGCACTTTGAAAAACTAGTATTCTAAATGGAGATTTAAAGGAATATGGATTATCTTGTACACTGAGATTTTAACGTCAATGCAAAATGGAATCAGGAGGTATTGAAAATCATGAACGACGGTGAAGATGAAATAATAATAGGTGTTATATGACCTGCAAGTATAAATTTTAGATGTCTTTGTAACTCGTACGAATATTTGGTAATAGCTAGAGCAAAGTCTTAATCATATAATTTTTTGTAAGCGGATGATTGGCAGGAAATTTTGAGGTTGAAAATGGAGGAATTTTGATCTTTACTAAATATACTATCTGTCAAGGATTATTGGCCAATCGCACTTACAAGTGTGAGTATAAAAGATCGGTATATCCGTCTGTTAGCAAATATTAGATAGGACTTTTAATTATTTTCTGCATGAATTCAAACTGTAAATTGTTTTATGAATTCTTTTGTATGACAGAAAAATGTTTTTGACTGTATAGATGTTTCTTGAGATTGCTGTTTTATTTCATTCTATAAATTCCATAACTTCCGTTAAGCTAGTCAAGCAAACTAAAAGAAAAGGAAGGTAAGATAATTTCAAATTTACAGTTGTCACAGCAAATATATATATATATATATATATATATATATATATTGCTGTGATTCCTTATAAGAATCGAGCCTCACGAATTGGGCGCCAAGATTTGCTGTGATTCTCTTGTCTATTTTAAATTGCCCACGTTCTGTGCCAAGAATTGCGGTGATTCTATTGTCCATTGAATCTCTTCTGATAATCGCCTCTTGACTCTTTCCTTCCGCCTCGGCTGCTCACCTAGTTAAAACTTTCATCTTCATTCATAAAAAAAAACAAACACATTCCTACCACAAACATCAACGTTAACTCTATTTACATTAATATTCACAATACATTAAAATTTCAAAATTAAATTTCAGCATAAATTTCAGCATCATAAAATTTCAAGTTCAAATTTGTCATCATTTTAATTTGCATCCAGAATTAGAGTCCTTGTAGGATGCATACTAATTAAGTAAAAAATATTTGCAGACCTGAGTCTGAATAAAGGAGCATCTCCCACCCTTTACGTTAATTTAACAGGTTAGTCTAATTGAGCTCAAAGACAGACCCAAATTTTCATCATAATCAAAAACATAAACCTGATAAATACTCCTTTCTACTTATACAAGAAAATTTTACCTTAAAATTCAAAATTTGTTGTTTATACAAGTTTACTACTGTCCATCTTTATCAAACAAATTATAAAAAATATTTAACACACACCAAAACATCTAAGATCGAACAACAATGCATAAGTTACCTGAAGGTTAATGTACTCGTGGCTCCAATGTACATCGTCCTTGCTAATCCCACCATTCCAGCTGGGTTATGTTTACGTCCTCGGATTTCTGGCCGCCTTTAAAATTTTTCTACACCACCATTCGTCTAAAAGGTTTCAAGGCTTCTCAGGAACTCATCTATGTATATCTAAATCTTGTTTTGTGAATCCAATCACGTTTACGAATAACACTTGATTACTAACACTCCCGAAAAATAGCAATGAAATTCATAATACTTTCACGCTATACCAAAACTGCATACTTCTATTTATTTATTTATCGTTACTAATTTGGATAATTGGTACAGTAATACCCGCAAATATAACTAGACTTTATTACCTTTATCTATCTTCTCTAAGTGCACTAATGCATAATAACTTTTATCGTAGCGCGTAATCACCATCTATTCTGCTTGAAGTATCGAATAAAATCAAAAGTAAAGAGAACTAAACTCCTATCAGCACGGGTTTATATAATGGCTCGCTTGCAAGTCGAATTTGTCCCGCGACGGACGATTTTCAGAAATTCGCATTCTATTTTCCCTTCCGATGGCTCGGCACAATGATTCTTCTGAAATTTGCACTCGTCCGAGTTGAAATCTAAGAAATTTCCACACGCCGCGCAACACGTCCGCGGACAACTAATTAATTTTACATAGAAATTGTTATGCTTCCACCTCTCATGTTTGCATCTTATTTCAACCTTAATCGCCACTCTAGTCTGTTCGTTCTATCTACAACCTGTGCTCTTGTTTTACATATTTCCCTTCATTTAACTACCAATGCATTCCCTCTCGCTTGTCTTTATACCACAAACTTGCTTTCTTACTTGCACTCATATAGCTTGGAGCTTATCGACTATCGTATACATCGTTATTTTTGCAGGTGTTCTTAGTTCTAATACGCTGAAGGCTTTTACGTGACTTCCCCACGTCTTTATAATTTCTCGATAGCTTTAGTACTTGGAAAGATTAAATTAAATACAAGTTGAACATTTTAACTCGGCTTCTTTTTATAGAAAGCGTCCAGTGAATAATCTAAACCCCTTATTTTTAACAAAACGAATAAATTTTTATGCCCCATGGTTTTAATAATGCGTATTATCTAATGAAATTCTACATTACTTCCTTCTACACGTTGATTATGATTATATACAAACCCTACATTCTAATTGAATGATTTAAATCTACACAGTAGGCCTTTAATTAAGCGTTCTATTTTCCACTGCTCTGATATACCCAGTGTTTAACATTATCTAAACAATATAAACCCTATGTTTAGAAGTAAATGACGAATTTATCCAATATACCTTTAAATGAAGCGTATTATTACCCAAAGCGTCCTTATACACGGTGATTAAAATTACTTGATGTCGTTAATTAATTTTCTACCCTGTTCTAAATTAGAGTAAAATATATATATATATATATATATATATATATATATATATATATATCATCATCATCATTTTGTTTTCGACCTTACTTAAGGTCGGTTTGACGCAGCTCTAGCTTCTTTTCTAATCTGTGCTAATCTAAAAAAGCTCTACATACCCTTCACAACCTAAATTTCTAATAATTTGACTAATATAGTTTGGTCTAGATCTTCCTAAATCCTTCTATCTATTTCCTATCCAGCTGACTCTACATAGATATTAGCAACCTGATGGTTGTTAAAGAACTCTAACATGTTTACATGATTACCATTTATAAGGAAATGAAATATAACCTGGTTATCCGCTTCAAAATGAAAAGTGTTAAATAATATGTTATGGTAAGACTTAAGCAACGAATCGCTGCCAACATGCCAGACCGCTACCTAATTGTGAGTTATGTCATGGTGACGTTTATTAAATTATATGTTATGGTAAGGCTTAAGCAACGAAACGCTACCAACATGCCAGACCGCTACCTAATTGTGAGTTATGTCATGGTGACGTTTATTAAATTATATGTTATGGTAAGGCTTAAGCAACGAAACGCTACCAACATGCCAGACCGCTACCTAATTGTGAGTTATGTCATGGTGACGTTTATTAAATTATATGTTATGGTAAGGCTTAAGCAACGAAACGCTACCAACATGCCATACCGCTACCTAATTGTGAGTTGTGTCCTGGTGACGTTTATTAAATTATATGTTATGGTAAGGCTTAAGCAACGAAACGCTACCAACATGCCAGACCGCTAACTAATTGTGAGTTATGTCCTGGTGACATTTAGTTAACTGATTTTTATTTTTTTTGTTTTGTTTTCGAACTTACTTAAAGTCGGTTTGACGCAGCTCTAAATTCTTTTCTATTCTGAGCTAGTCTAAAAAGGTCTACATACCCTTCACAACCTAAATCTCTAATAATTTGACTAATATAGCTTTGTCTAGGCCTTCCTACTCTATTTTTATTTGGTAGTCTATAATCTAAGACTTTACTAAATAGTCCTCATGTCTTAACTGGTGCCCAATCATTCTATCTCTCCTGACCTTCAATTGTTTCCACATACAGGGATCCTCACCTATCCTTCTATAAACTTCCTCGTTTGTTACTCTATCTGTCCAACTAATCTTTAACATTCTCCTATAACACCAAGTTTCAAAAGCTTCTATCTTTTCTTATCTACTTCTTTAATTGTCCAAGTCTCACTACCGTATAGTAGAACGCCCATACGTATGACTTTAAGAAACTTTTTCTATTATCTAAACTAATACTATTAGCTATTAGTAAGTTTTTCTTTTTTAAAATATATATATATAAATATATATATATATATATATATATATATATATATATTGCTATAATACTCTCTAAATCATCGTGCCCCTACTTTGGGCGACCATATTTATTTGCTATGCTATTAGCGGAATTATCGTGCCCTGACGTTGAGCTGCATTATTTATTTGCTATGAATTCTAAATTATTGGACCACCATTTTAATATTCACGATTAAGTGTAATTATCTCCTCCTCCAGCTGTTTCTTAATATTACTATCAACTGGACTTTATCTTTAAACAACTCATCTACCAATGGCAAAATTCGATACGTTACCGCCTTTCCTATTCAACTTGTGGCTCCGCCTTTTGTACTATTTAAATCTTATGACCTCGGCTAGCATTTATTTGCAATTATAAAATTCAGTAAATTTAGATTTTATATAATGAAACCAATATGTTATGTACAGCTTTTGAAATTATTTGTAATACATTTCTTATAAATTTCATTTATTAACAACCATTTAGTATGTACTCAAAAACCCAAAGTCACCAAAGAAAATTTATTACCTTTACTAACAAAGCGTAGAATATTCTAAACCTGTTTTCTTATTACTCATTCAATGCGTATGCAACCTCATTTGTTGACTTCTTCACAAGCATATCATATTTAGCAAATTTAATATTAAAAATAAAATAAAAATTCATATGGAAAAACAAATATCTTATAACTAAAAATCTGACCTGGTTTTATCTTTTTCACATCGACGCTTCCAATAAAAATGATCTTCCCCAATTCTAGATTCCATTCAAATTATTACACTATGGACCATCACCATTAAATTATATACCCCAATTTATTTCAATTCCTCAAACTTAGACTCTTATCATTCTTGCCCCAGACTTAAAATTGTAGTTTGTTTCATCCCTGTACTTCAAGATTGTATTATTCTTCTTTTCCCCTTGACATTTAAATTGCATTACTGTATTTCTTACTTAACATCAGAATCCCAGTCTATTTCCCTCAGACCTCGAAACCCTATTATTTTTATGTCTTAGTTTACAATAAATTCATTAAAAACGTACTTACGTTTAAACGGTAATTGTAATCTTCATATTTGCACTCATTTTATTTTTCACTTCTATACTTATTACGTAATACTTTGTTTAATGGCTATGCACTTCGGCCTTTATTGAGTTCAAAACTGACTTTCTTATCAAGGTGCTTGCTAATATAATCTCGAATTCCCACTCCATCCGTGGGTTTGGTCTAGAACTCGTCGCTTGTCTCTGACCAATCAAATAATTTTATTTACAGCAGTTTCTGATGCAATGCTCCACGCTTTCCCATAATCACAACCTGCCCGCAGCTGTCTTTTATTATCAACATGCTGTATTTTGATAGATTACTTGCTTTTCTATAAACAACTGATGCAACCCGACTTTAAATTTCCATGTTTACATGCGATTCACGCAATTTTTAATCATTTCTCTTATCAAAATGGTTAGATCTTTGTACGCATTTATATTAACTACCTGAAACTCTATTTCTATATCCGTATTAATTTAATCGTCTGGAACTCTTCTTCTTAATGCGTGTCTAATTACACTTTATCATTCATTTCCCAATATACGCGTGCTTCCACTGAAAAATATCCTTATTTGTTTTACCTAAATTAACTAAACTTTATCTACAAGGTATTTAATATTTACTATCTACTTAATACATGTACTTCTCATTCCTACGCCAACCATGCGTCTTCCTATGTTTACCTGCGTCGCCCAAAAACTATTTCTACTTTATATACAGGGTGTTGACTACTTACTATCTACAAACTATGTCTATTTCTTAATTATTTCCTTAAATAAGTGTGGTTTTCTGCTGTCTATTCTAATTACTCCTTCCCGAACGACCTTTACTATAACGTGCACCCTTAAGCAACCCCTTATCACAGCAATATATATATATATATATATATATATATATATATATATTGCTGTGAATCCTCACCATTAATCTTAAACTAAGGTTTTCAAATCGAGCCCCACAGATTGGGCGTCATAAAATGCTGTGAAATGTACAAAAGCCTCGCCAGTTTCCTGGAATAAAATCACAAAAATTTTCTTTTACTTAACGCCACCGCTCTGTGTTCTCACTTCAAACTTACTAATTTTATTATTATGCCACGGCTAGCCCTTTTTAATCTACACAGAGTGCACTACGTTACGATGATCAATTTTCCCTTTTTCACCCCTTTATGATTATTTGTTTCAATTGATAAAACGAAGTCAATTAATTTCATATAATGAAAAGTAATATTATTTACAATTTTTGAAATTCTTTAAATACACTCCTCAATCAATCAATATCATATGTATCATTTATCCCAAAATTTATATACTTTGAATTCAATCTAAAGTCACCAAAAACTAAACCCTCTTTACAAAAATCTGGAACGTTCTAGACCTCTTTATGATTTATTACGTAAGTTTAACGTAATGTTTCTTGTTGACTTCATTACAAGTTTAGATAAATTGAATAAATTCAGTATTAAAATTTAAATTGAGAAATATCTTAAAATAAAATAGATCTGACCTGAGATATGTTGTTCGTGTTGTGAATCAACACCCCATTTGTTGTCTTCAATCGTCTACCAATGCTCTGCTTAGTTGAACCAATATTTGAGTACAGTTACCCCTCGTTTTCCAAAAATTACTTCGTGCTTCTTTATTTTATATTTGTCTGCAAATGCTTTGAATCTCCTCCGTTAAATACTTTCGACGCAGCTTAGAATTGTACCAGAATTGTACCGAAATTCGATTAGAATTGTCCCCTTTGAATCCACTTACAATTAGAACTTCTATATACCATACGTATTATTGTCGACGCAGGCTTGAATTGTCCAGAAATATACCACAAATTTGAAATATTGTCGACACAGACTTGAAATATTATGGTCGACACAGATTTGAAGTGTCCAGTATTATTGTAGACGCACATTTGAAATATTATATCGACCCAGATTTGAATCATCGTCAACGCAGACTTGAAATTATTATTGTCGACACATACTTGAAGCCCTATTATTATAAATATTTAATTTAAATCAATTACCCAAATTCTACTCACGTTTTCTATAAAAAAAAACGGCAAAAACTCTCTTCGTAATTGTTGCACTATTATCACTGTAACATAAACTTGATATTCTATTATAATTTACTTATTTTATGCGTGGATTTTTGGTTAACAGTGTCGCAGCTTCGACGTGCATCAGTTGTCAACTGACTTGTGTTATCACTGCTCTGTGTTAAATAGCCCCTTCCAACTACATGTGGGCTGGGTTTTCAAGCAGTTCTGCAGATTATCTCAACCAACCAGGCCCTGTCTTCAACATTCCCTGTATTTTGAAGTGGTTTCTGATGTAATTAACTCGGATTTCCATGTAATGGTGTTTATGCTATTAATACCTTATTATTCATTATCTTTGCCATACGTTGTTTTGTGTAGATATGGCCTTATGGATAATTGTCCAAAATAAATGATGTAACTTTAATGATGTTTTCGTTCATGTATTTTATGCATCTTTAAAACTGCGTTTTCTTATCAAAGCGTTTATTGTTTCCGCGTAATTGCATAAAGCTTTGTTAGGTTTTATCTACTCTACTGCGCATTTGTTTTATAACTAATTAGAATACTTCTCAACGCGTGTTTAATTACATGTATTATCATTTCTTTTCAATACGCGTTCTATTGTTGAAAGATATTCTTACTGGTACTACTTAAAATTAATAACGGTCTATATACAGTGTTAAATGCTTGCTATTTACATAGTGTATGAATTACCTATTTTTCTGCTGAATAGGCGTTCTGTTGTTGTAAGATATGCTTACTTGCATCGTTTAAAGTTAATTACGGTCTATATACAGGGTGTTAAATGCTTGCTATTTACTTAATGTTGATTACCTATTTTTTGCTAAATAAAGCGTTTTCTGTTTTTGAGCATATTATTGTTTACATGCCTTTAAAGTACATCTTAAACAATCCTTATCAAGCATTAGTATTTATATATTATGGGCATATTATTATATTATTATTTTCTTATTCACTATATATTATTACAGTATTTGAATAACCCTATATATAAAGCAGTTAATTTGATATTAAATTAGTATCATGCTATTCCTTTTATATTTGAGATATTCATACGTATTTTAAAAATGACACCCATATTGATACATTTGCACAATGCACCTAAACAACTTATGTTAATTTTCAAGATTGAGAAAATCTTTACCATATACCATAGTATATTTGTAAATATCACTTTTTGAAATTTCTTCCCAGTATACAGGGTGTCAGGTTTCATAAATGCATTTTAAAATTTTTTAAATGGCACCTACCAATTTATTGCTACAATGGATAGTTCATTAAGTGTCCTTTCATTTTTGTTAAGCATTCCTATACCTAAATCCATTACTTTCTGAGATATTTTGATTTTCTTCAAATTTTATGAATGTTTTAGTTTACACAACTAAATAACTTACTATTGGAGAATATTATAAAACAATTAATACATTTTGATTAACAATCAACTACAGTTATCCAATAACAATTTTCACTAAAGATATAACAACCTACAATATGTTATCAACAGAATTCTGCCAGATCAACAATATGCATTTATAGAAAATGTTCAAACAGGAAATCAGCAGGCTTTGAAAAAAATAACAATTACAATCAAAATGTCATTTAGGTTTATTAATTGTAGTGTGTTGTCATTTAACACATTATCAGTTCTGTTTTAAATGTAATCTTTGAAAGAGTTTTCAAAATGAATTTTACAGTGGAAGAACAAATAAATATGATTTGGGTATTGAGAGCAAGTTTAAAAAATTTCCTACTTGCATCAAGAATATACCAAGAGAGATATCCTGTTAAATGACAACACACTACAATTAATAAACCTAAATGACACTTTACATGTAATAGTTATTTTTTTCAAAGCCTGCCTGATTTCCTGCTTGAACATTTTCTATAAAATGCATATTGTTGATCTGGCAGAATTCTGTTGATAGCGTATTGTTGTAGGTTGTTATATCTTTAGTGAAAATTGTTATTGGATAACTGTAGTTGATTGTTAATCAAAATGTATTAATTGTTTTATAATATTCTCCAATAGTAAGTTATTTTTAGTTGTGTAAATTAAAAACATTCATAAAATTTGAAGAAAATCAAAAATATCTCAGAAAGTAATGGATTTAGGTATAGAGAATGCTTAACAAAAATGAAAGGACACTTAATGAACTATTCATTGTAGCAACAAAATTGGTAGAGTGCCATTTAAAAAAAATTTTAAAAATTGCATTTTGCAAAACCTGACACACCCTGTATACTGGGAAGAAATTTCAAAAAAGTGATATTTACAAATATACTATGGTATATGGTAAAATTTTCTGCATCTTGAAAATTAACATAAGTTGTGTATTAGTGCAGTGGCAATGTATCCCATTGGGGTCATTTTTTCTAAAAACAGTTGAATATCTCAAAAACTAAAAGGAATAGACAGATACAATTTCATATTAAATTAAAGCTCTTTTTATGGGCTTTTCAAAAATGCAATAATATATAGGGTGTTCCGTTTAAAAAATATAAGTTTAATATGCCCTGGAATTATGAAACACCCTGTATGCTTCCAAATATTTTTAAATGTGCACTTTAGGCATGCCTAATATGCCTCCAAATCTGGTTTACGTAGCTTTTATAATAACGGAGTTATCGACGCTGCCACACTAAAACTCACCCTGTATATATATATATATATATATATATATATAATATAAAATTTTATTATTTCAGATATTGAAAACCACTCTACAGCAGGATTTGAACCTGCAACCTCTGATTCTCCGGATCAGTGCTTACCATTGACTATCGCCCAATTGTTTAGATGATGTTATTTAATACTACTGAGCTTGGCCTTGTTAATGATTTTCACCACGCCCAGATTCAATTTCCTTAAATGCAAGACGAATTGAAAATCATTAACAAGGGCCAAGCTTCAGTAGTATTAAGTATAACATCATCTAAACAATTGGGCTAGATAGCTCAATTGGTTAGAGCACTGATCCGGAGAATCAGAGGTTGCAGGTTCAAATCCTGCTGTAGCCGTTTTTAGTGGTTTTCAATTACTAGTTCGATTTGAAATGGTAATTCAACTTTAAATACAAAGTTGGGTTTTCATTTCATCTTAATAACTATTAATATATATCAAGCATTCATTTGCATTCCAAATGTGGATTATTCTTCTGTATTATATATATATATATATATATATATATATATATATATATATATATATAATATATATATCTCATTAAACCTACTTTTCTCTTATATATATATATATATATATATATATATATTATTTGTAAGCAAGTATTTCAAAGCATATATAAGTAATTTTATTTTTTAAGTGAGTTACAAATAGTTTGTTTTGGGATGAAAATTTTCTAAAGCAACAACAAAAAGACTATAAACCTTCTGGCGCGTGTCTTTTTATGTCTTTGAGCAAGACGAAGAGCGAAAGATTAGGATAGATTTGGCAGGCTGGCACACTTTATTTTTAATTTTTCCGATAATTGATGTAATTTATCATATTTCAGTGAGTATAAGACCCACAACCTACGCTAGTTAGGTTCTGGGATTAACTCCTTAATCTTTTTGTTCGCAGGCCTCACTGCCCACGTTATTTTAAATTTGTGCGTAAATTTCTTTAACAAATATCGAAATGAAAAATAACATAAATATATACAAATAGAAAATGAGAATAATTTATTGGTATTAGGCTTGAAATATAAATTACATTACTCATCATGATCACTATCGCTATCTTCAAGATAGGCCAAAATAGGTTCGGCGCAATCATATCGGTATTTCAAAATATTTACAACAGTTTCTTGAATACTTTCTACATCTTCACATGGTGTATAATCATCTTCTGTGGAACGAGAAATCGTAACTATAGTGGGTGGGTGAGGTAAGCATTCCAAAAAATTTTTAAAGCAATTTAACATCACATCAAGTTCTTTTCCTGTTGAAATGTGATGTGGTAACTCCGTGTTATCGCACGTACATCCTGCATTATGCACCAATTCCCAATTAATGTCTCTATCGTGGTAGAACCGATGCATGACTCCAACAAATGATCTGATTTCCAAATACTGTGTAGATGGTTCTGCGACTTGCGGCATTTCTCTATGTTCTTGTAAATACTTAAATACTTTTTCAAGTTCGGAAAGTTGATCTTCTCGTTTTTTGGTAACAGCAAGTATATCTTCATCGCTATTGGTTTCTGCTGGTGCAAAATCATAGAGCTTTTTCAGTCTTTCGTACATAGATGCTAAAGAGTACATTCTTTTAAACGGGTTATTAGTACTAAAAAAATCTAAGTCTATGTCTAAAATCCAAGGTAACGGTTTCTCTGATAACGCTTTTCTGAATGCGTTGTAATCATCCTCATGCCCATCGAGCGTTTTTCCCAAAGTAGCGACAAGTAACATAACTTTTCGAACATTTTCCAATTCTTGCGAAGGAGTGTACAAACATTCAGAAACGAAATAATTTTCTTTGCAATTTAATCTTATGAATCCTGTATTTTTATGCTTACCAATTGAAAATGTTTGTTCTCCATCGTTAATTTGAGCAGCCCAAGGCGGTTTTATCCAAACTAGTGTTTGAAAATGTCCAGCATATGCGCCAGGCATTAACCAGTTCTCAATACTTATAGTTTCAAATAGTTTATATTTGTCATAAACAATTTCGGCCGGCATATCTTTGGGTATTAACATGTCTGGGTGTGAGTCAAAATGAATCACTGTTGAACCCTCTAGCGGTAGATGTTTCGAGCCAATGTTACGATAAATAAACGGCAGTACTTCATGATGATATTCAGCAATATAAACTGGTATTTTTCGATGACTTTTTAATACTGAAGTTGATCTCGGATTTGAAGATCCAGCACTACCTGTCAATAAAAAACAGTATCACTTATCACTCTTCACTACACATTAATATATAATTATTTTATGTACAATTGCAGGGAGTTCCGAAAACGCGACACGACGCTATAAAGTCGGTTAGCAGGAGCATTTCCGCATTACAATCTTTGCTGAAAATATTTAATCCTAATCTTACCATTCATAATTAAATGTTATTTGAAGCTATTACAAAATAATACACTTTGAATTACAAAGCACGTTCACCAACTGATCGCCTTACGAAATTTATTTACAGTTGTATACTTGTTCTATTAACAGTGATGTCATGTACATTGACGTCACACAACTACATATGATATTTCTTTTAAAAAATGCTTACAGGAAAATTTCCGGAAGTGATTCGTGATGAGAAATTATAGCACGAGACCTTGTAAAATTTTAGATTTTAGAAATTTTTTTACAAAATTTTATAATTTAATGAATAATGAACTTCAGGTTGAACACTTTAGTGAAAGTACAATGACCGATGTTATAAAAGCAGTTTATTAATTTATAGTCATCACAAAGATATACGTAGACAACAATGGTAGAGAATTCGTGCAATCAATAGTCGTAATCGGAAATCAATAAAATCAAACTTATGTAAGGTTTAAAAAATCCTGCAGCATTAAAGCATTCATTGGTGGAGCAAAGCTATGCAGGACTTTGAAAATGATAATATTTTCTTTGAAAGTTTGGAGAAATAACATGGAATACCGGATTGTTAAATAGGTCATTATATTTAGAACTGGAATGTTACTAAGAGATCTGAATATTTGTATACGGCTGTTCATAGCTACTCTACTAAAATAACATATTTTTAATATTATATCATTTGCAGTTATACCGAAAATCATCATAACCTCCAGAATTGTCAATAAAATAGTCTGTGCATTTTTGCATTTTTTAATTCTACATTAAATTTAGGAAAACTTGTATGAAGCATGTACATTTCCATCTTGTGCTTTTTCGAGATTCTTTCATTTCTATAATAATTCACATTCGGATGCAGTCATATCATCAACACCAGGTTTTCTGTCCTGGAACTGGTTAGATGCATACCTCCATCGTTTCCTATTCTGAGATAACCTACACATTTCCTTGAAATTCCCACAGCCTACAACTTTCACTATCTCGGTCTACCTCTACAATTCTTTTCCTCCTTTCTCTGTTTCTAATATATCCCACACTATTCCCTCGTGCCATAACACGTGTCGTATCATCCTATCTCTTCTATTTTTTACAGTTTTCCAAAGATATCTTTCTTCCTCTACTATTACTAAAACCTCTTTGTTTTTAACTTTGTCTGTCCATGATATCTTAATCAGCACACTTCAAAGGCCTCTAGCTTTTTACTGTCTGCTTCTCCTACTGTCCACGTTTCACAGTCGTACAGTGCTGTGCTCCACACATTCACTTTCAACAATTTTTCCTCGTTTCTGCGTTTGTTGTCATCGAACATAGCACCTGTTTTTCTTTCACTATCTGTGTGCAATAGTCTAATCTTCTATCTCTATCCATCTTTTTCTTTTTTCTCTGCTTCTAATATGTTCCGCACTATTCCCTCATACCTTAGAACGCGCTATCATAATACCTCTCCTATTGTTTTGCTGTTCTCCACAGATATCTTTCATCCCCTAATATTGCTAGAACCTCTTTGTTCTTAACTTTCTGTCCATTATATCTTCATCATACGTATGTAGCGCCACATTTCAAAGGTTTATATCTTTTTCCTGTATACTTCTCCTACTGTCCACGTTTCACGGTCGTACAATGCTGTGCTCCACGCACATGCTTTCAACAATCTTTGCTTGTTTCTGTGTTTGTTGTCTTCGAATATATTAGCTGTCTTTTATTGTTAAATAGAGCACAACCTTGTCTAATCTTATTCTTTGTTTCTTTTGCACTTTCCCCTTCTATTGTTGTCTAAAAAATACCAGATTTCGTCGATATTCAGTGGTGCGCGAAGGAGGTTAAACAACCTGGCGGCTTTCAAGATACCTCAACCACTTACACATTTGCCGAATTAATAGTTTTCTAATTATTCCAACATTTGTTGAGAATATTTCAAAACCAACACCTGTATTTGTTCACGAATAATCATCAGGTTTAAATACAATTACTTTTTCATAATTAGGTTTTCCGTCCTGCAACCGGTCGGACGCGTACCTCCACTGATTTCTGTTCCAAGCAAACCTACACATATCCCTGAAATTCCTACAGACTACATCTAATCTAGGTCTACCTCTACCTCCCTTTTTCCTTTCTCTGCTTCTAATATATTTCGCACTATTGCCTCATGCCTTAGTATGTGTCCTATCATCATGTCTCCTATTTTTTACTATTTTCCCTTTTTCTACCCTACGTTGTAAAACCACTGTTATTAACTTTGTCTGTTCATGATATCTTTCTCACAGGAGGTATGGCCTATACGTAGCCGCGTGTATACAGACTTTTCCTTTCTTGAAAGTTGTTGCGTTCATTTTCAGCAATAATTAGTTATTTTATTTACATAAATTCCTGTTCTAGTATTAAATTCTCCAACAATACCCGATATATTGTACCTGTTCAGATAAGCTCGTTCTACCATAATTTTAAACTCAAATCCCTTGTTAATTCATTATCCGTTTGTATAAATTCCATGTCCATTGTTAAATCCTTCCGCATAATTAATAATAAATACTCTTTCTAAGAATTTCTCAACGTAAATCTAGTTGTTTTGAAACGACAAGTTTATGCTACAATTAATTAGTCAAGATCCTGTTAGGTATCCGTGAACGCGTTATATCTTCCGATAACGTATAATTTCGTTCTAGTGAGTTCCCATCTGAAGATTTGTCGAAATAATATATCCTACTATTCTCCGGTAATACCGTGTTTTCCAGTTTCAATCGCGTTTCGATAACGTGGATGTTTGCATTTTTTTTAATAGGTGGCTCCGTGGCGTAGTGGTATGTGTGTGACTACTACGCCCAACCCGGGTTCGAATTCCGACACGGTCCGTTTGAAAATTGTTAGGCGAGCATTTTTCACAAAAATACACCCTCATTCGGATGAGAGGTAAAATGGAGGTCCCGTGTGTGTGTTGTTATGCACGTGAAAGATCCCTACCATGCTTGGAACAGCAAGGGTTTGGCAAAATTCCAAATTTTCCAGGTAAAAAAAACTCGCTTCCTGGCCAATGTAGTACCTTCGGGTGGAGCATTGAAAAATCACATGTAAGGATGTTTACTTTTCGAGTTCGTGTTATTTTGAACTCCTTTGATTCTACAGCTTGTACGTTGAAGCACTTGTAAAAGTTACTCGTGCTGTTACTCCAAGAGCGATGCACGTTTCTCCTCTATCAAATGTGTAGATTTGGTGTGTATCGGTAAGCGCTCCTGAGTTGTTAATATTAGTAAGATTTTCCTTTTTCTAGCGCTTAGCTGGAGGCTAAATTGCTTGTTGCGTAGCCCGATTACTTCTTCATGTAGATCAACTGCTCTTGCATGTAGACCGCCGTTGCAATTACGGTAGTAGCATGGTTGTTGCTAACTACCGCAGCGATGCTGTGTCAATTCGCTTCCGATGGATGACAAGATATGTATCCCGACACATGTATGTGACTTGTTTGCCTTTTCTAACATACCCAGGGATAAACCCAATTTGAAATTAGATACGCTAATGTTTGTTCTGGTAAAATCCTTACTAGAAAAGTTTCGAACTTCAATGTTATTGCTTGTTGTACTTAACCCATCTGCTTATTTGAAAGTATCAGCAGTATTCTTTTTTTATTGATTAGAGTTATAACAAATGCTTCGTATGGTAAAATCCTTACTGGAAAGGTTTCTAAATTTAATGTTTTTTTTTTTAATTAACCCATCCGCTTATACGAAAGTATCAGCGTTATTCTTTTTGGTACTGATTAGATTTATTGCATGTGCTACGAATTGCGCACTTCGTGGACCAATTAGTGAATTTGTCCATAGAATAAAATTGTTTTATTAAATAGTAACCTTAGTTAATTTTGTTTTGCTGTCTCAATACAAATTTCTATATTTGTGTTTTTTATTGTAAATAGAAAATCGTTGGCGATGTATTATTTTTGTGTCGCTAGGAGCCCCTCCCCTCTCCGCAATGGTAGTTAGCCTGGTATATTTACGTTTTCTTCCAGCCACGTCATTGAACGTAGCATAATTTCTGGCGCCCAACGTGGGCCACGATTTTTTTTAGTGATTAATTTCTGCTCCGAGTTTGTTTTAGTTAATTTTTGCTCCGATTTATTTTTATTGTTAGTGCCTAAGTTCCTACATGACCCGCATTTTCTCGGCCTGATATTACTTATGTTTCGTCCCTTGCGCTCAATATTATTGGTGGGTTAATTTCAGATTATTGGACTTGTGCTTTCGCCAATAATCTTAGTACATTGAAAACGCTGGCGCCCAAGATTTTTCTTTTTCTTCTTTTCCTCTCTGTACATTTTATTCTCCCCTTCAAGTCTAGAGTTAGTTTTTTTCTCAGATTTTTCTTTTATTCTACCGCCCTATTCTAATTTCTATTTTGTTGTTTCGCTTCCATTGGTGTTCCTGAAGTTTATCCGACAGATATGTTTTAGATTGCCCTGTACTTGCAATAATTCTTTTTTTGGCTTCTATCGAGTTACGGTTAGCCTTTACTTAGTTACTTTCTACTAATTTCTTACTTGTTCGTATTCAAAATTACTTTTTTTTCGGGTTCCTACCAAGGTCTTCCTGTGTGGGAGTGGAACTTGAGATTTTCAGGTGTCCCGAACACTCTTACTTTACATGATTTTTTGAGACGGGTCGAAGAACTCCGACGAACTCACCATGTGTCAGAATTGCCTTTTCTAGTATTAAATTCTCCAACAATACCCGATATATTGTACCTGTTCAGATAAGCTCGCTCTACCATATTTTTCAACTCAAATCCCTTGTTAATTCATTATCCGTTTGTATAAATTCCATGTCTATTGTTAAATCCTTCCACATAATTAATAATAAATACTCTTTCTAAAAATTTCTTAACGTAAATCTAGTTGTATTGAAACAAGTTATGCTACAATTAATTAGTCAATGTCCTATTAGGTATCCGTGAGCACGTTATACCTTCCGATAACGTATAATTTCATTCTAGTGGGTTCCCATCTAAAGATTTGTCGAAATAATATATCCTACTATTCTTCGGTAAAACCGTGTTTTCCAGTTTCAGTCACGTTTCGATAACGTGGATGTTTGCTTTTCAAGTTCGTGTTATTTTGGACTCCTTTTAAACTTTGATTCTGCAGCTTGTACGTTGATGCACATGTAAAAACTACTCGTTCTGTTACTCCAAGAGCGATGCACGTTTCACCTCTAGTAAATGTGTAGATTTGGTGTGTAAGGGTAGCGTTCCTGAGTTGTTAATATTAGTAAGATTTTCCTTTTTTTTAGCTCTTAGCTGGAGGCTAAATTGCTTGTTACGTAGCCCGATTATTTGTCGATGTAGATCAACTGCTCTTGCATGTAGACCGCCGTTGCAATTACGGTAGTAGCATGGTTGTTGCTGGCTCTGCGGCGACGCTGTGTCAATTCGCTTCCGAGGGATAGCAAGATAAGTATCCCGACACATGTATGTGCCTTGTTTTCCTTTTCTAACATACCCAGGGATAAACCCAATTTGAAATTAGATACGCTACTGTTTGTTCTGGTAAAATGCTTACTAGAAAAGTTTCGAACTTTAATGCTTTTGCTTTTTGTACTTAACCCATCTGCTTATACGAAAGTATCAGCAGTATTCTTTTTTTACTGATTAGAGTTATAACAAATGCTTGGTGTGGTAAAATCCTTACTAGAAAGGTTTCTAAATTTAGTGTTTTTTTTTAATTAACCCATCCGCTTATACGAAAGTATCAGCATTATTCTTTTTGATTCTGATTAGATTTATTGCATGTTATCTACGAATTGTGCACTTCGTGGACCAATTAGTGAATTAGTCCGTAGAGTAAATTGTTTTATTAAATAGTAACCTTAGTTAATTTTGTTTTGCTGTTTCGATAGAAATTTCTATATTTGTGTTTTTTATTGTAAATAGAACATCGTTGGCAATTTTTGTATTGCTAGGAACCCCTGCCCTCGCCGCATTGGAAGTCAGCCGGGTATATTTACGTTTTCTTCCGGCTACGTCATTGTACGTAGCAAAGTTTACTTTTATACTTTATTTTTCCTATAAACGGTTTGTGCGGTGCCAGTTTTGTGTTGGACTGGTCCCATTCGTATTGCCACTTTTCTAATATTTTGTGTTTAACTACAATCACAGCATTTTACATTTTGATTGGGATAATATTTGCTTTGGCTGGGTTGGCTGCCTGAATAGCTAACCTATTAGTCTTCTCATTGCCAGATATTCCTACATGCCCAAAGCACCATACAAACAGTATAGTTTTCTTACGTTCTAAAAGCCATTGACGTGCTTCCAGTATATTTTGGAGTAAGGCGAGTTATGTGATCCCCCATTTGTTATACCTATAAAACTAATACTTAAGAAAGTTATTAGGAAATATTACGAAATATTAGGAAATGTGCAACAATGTCATAAAGGACAATTTGTTACAATTTATTTCAGTTTATAAACGTTCATGGGAACGGAAGCGCTACAAAGTAGCACAAGGATAAGTGACACTGCAGATGTCAGGTCACAGACGGTCGTAGGGAGTCACGTACCGAGATTACGCAGAAGTAAGCCTGCAACAAAGTAATTATGAATAGCTTATAAGATAGCAACTATGTATCATGAATAGAGTCAAGTGTAAGCAGACATTAGGTCTGCAAGTTCCCACAGAACTGTGAGGGGGTAGGGAGATTATATAAGGCCCGGGAGCTCCACTCGCAGGCAGTTCATCAAACGTTCAGCTTTTGCATTGCAGTTCGTAGATAACTCATTGTAATTGTAATGTATTTCGACTTAAAAAGGACCGCTCGAAACCACGAACCTTAACTGGCTCAGTCGTAACGAATGTCAAAAGGGCACTAGCGAATCCAACATCGAGGAACTGGTGGTCCGGGAATTTCAATTCCGAATTTGGCAGAACAAAACAAAAGTTGGAGGCGAAACAAGCATCGTTCAAGTCCAGCAGTTGAAGGAGAAACAAGAATAGTTCGAATTCAACAAAAGAAAAATTGGAGGCGATACAAGAATAGATCAAATCCAAGAAACCAAAAGAAAAACCGAAACAAAGAAAGAAATCAATGAAAGCAACAAAGCAACTAGTGTAAGTTCATTTTCCTTAAACCAATTGAAATTTATTTTATTATTAACAAAGACATTTGATATTTGCTAGTTTATGATTTATATATGTATATTAACTATTGTTACAACTATTTATGCAATTTTTTTGAAAATAATCGACTTAGCAATTGCTAGAGATTATCTTCAAGCTTTATTATTATTTTACATTGTATATATGAGAAAGATTTATAAAAACTTGAGAAAACTAAAATTCTGAGACAAAGAACTTGAGAAAACTATTCTGAGACACAAAAACTAGAGACAATCAAAAAAGTCGAAAGCGCACAAGAGACTAGATCACGTTTTAACTAACGCAAGAAAATCTTTAGAAACAAAACCAAACCTCTAATTCAGCAATCCTAACTGGCGCAAGAAATTTTTAGAATTTGTAATTCAACAACTTTAACTAACGCAAGAAACAAATTTCTAATTCAACAATAAGAGAATTAACTGGCGCATAAAAATAATTTGAATACACCGAGAATAAAAAAGCGAAAGCTAAAATCAAGAGCAATTAAAAACTAAAATCCTAATAACAACGCAATTATTCAAACGCGAAACGGAATACAATCCATAAATAGACAACTTGCAATCTATTATTAAACCGCATCCTCAATACAAGAAATAACGAAGCGCAAATTGAACGCAAACATCTCATCTTTATAAGTGAATAAAAATCTAACCTTGGATAAATACGCATAAAATCTAATAATAAATCACTGTACAAAAGCTATTTAAAAACATCGCGAAAACCTTTCAGAATTCTAGCATTATAAATTAAATAAAATTACGACCAGAAACTTTATTAGAGTATCAATTTAAATTTACAAAAGGTACTCAGGAAAGATATAAATAATTACGGTACTGAAAACGCATTCAAACGTGAAAATTTTAATTAAATATTTCAGTAAATTAAAGAAGCACAAATTGTATCATTCTCAAACACGACATTGTATAAAATCACAACGATTACTGAATAACACCCACAGTATATTAAAAATAACTGTAATAGAGACTCTAACGCAACTAATTAATTAACAACATTGTAAGCATTGCAGACACCTTACAATCGTATAAACCAGAGAGATAATTATTACGCACCTAACTAAAATCGACATAAATTAAAAATAGAGAAGTATTAACTGACGCAACTAACGCACAACATTCAAGCCCGATAAATTACCACAAAAACTACTTAGCCTATTGAAACTTCAGAAAATTAAAATTAAAATCGGCAAATTAAGAGTAAACTCAACCAAACCAATACCAAGCGTAAAACCCATTAAATAACACTGAAAACTACAACATAAATCAAAATTTTTTTCAAAAAAAAAATATATATATTTTTTACTTGTTAAAATTACCCAAATATTACCCCAGCCAAGATGACTAATGAAATAACGCTGTACTTCAAAATGATACCAAGCTTTAACGGTAATAACCAATGTTTACTTAGTAATTACATTTCAGCCAGCGAAATATTCCTAAAAACCTTTTATAAGCCCGGAGATAACGAAAGAAACACTTTGCTTATCCGCCTTATTATCAGTAAACTGAAGGGCACTAACATTAATTGCAAGTCGCGAGGACGTAGACCAATGGGAAGAATACAAACGCATATTGATAGTATATTTCGGCGATCAAAGAAACTTAAAATGTTTAGTAAGGGATTTGACCAACCTTAGGATGGAACACAACCAATCACCCTACCAATTTGGAATGAAATGCCAAGATGTAAGAAGCTTAATCTTGACAAAACTCAAAATCGAAGAAACTGACCCAAACGTAAGACTTTTAAAAACGAAAATGTACGACGAGATGGCATTAGATACCTATCTAAATGCACTACCCAAACGACTTTCAGATAAAATTAGATTTCAACATCCCCAAAACTTAGAAGAAGCAATGAACATGATAATCGAAGAAGAAAATGTAATGTACTATAGAAACCGACTATATAACCCCAACGCGAATAAAAGCTACACGCCAATGAAAACTATACAACCCGCAAAACGAATAAATCCACAACAAAAATTTAACCCATCCAATGCACAAACAAACCAAATGCGTACCAATAATCCACATTTTAATAACTCAAACTTTAACAACCAATACAAACAATTCTCAAAACCAACGTTTTACCCGAACTTTTCAAAACCCGCATATCAACCAACATTTAACTCGAACTTTTCAAAACCCGCATTTCAACCGAGATTCAATCAAAATGCAAATCAACAAAGACCAGCATTCAACGCGAATACTAATAGAAACTCACCGATGATAAACAATAATAATCCCAATAACTATTATAAACCCACACCGATGGATACCTCATCTGGTAACACCAGACCCAACACGAAAATAACACACATAAGACCAAACCCCAATCAAAAACGCATTTTCACTTCAGAAGAGCTATTTCATCAAGAAGTAGAAGAGTATGAAGATGACCAGAATAATAGCAATCGACCGTGTACGAATAATGAACAAAATCAATCGAACCACTATGAACGCGAAGAACCATATGGAAATTACGAGGAGGACGACGAAGAGAATACGTGTTCAAATTTTCAAATGGACCATTTTATAAACGACCAAATATAATAAATCTAAATAATATGAATCACCTTGTACTACCCTATATCGAAATACCCCACGCTGAATTTAAATTACTAATCGATACTGGATCTTCAAAAACATTAATAAGCCCGCGAACAGTAAAAAAACATTATCTAAACTATATAGAAAGAGAACCCTTCAAAATTAAAACCGCCCATCAAATAACCCTACACCAATTCGTAGCAAACATACCTTTACCAAAAACCTTTAACGTAAAAATGAAACACAAATTCTGCATATTTGAATTTAACGACAAATATGACGGACTATTAGGAATGGACCTTCTAAGAAAATTAGGAGCCAACATGGATATTAAAAACCGATTATTAAGAACCAAATATGGACGAATCCCCATCAAATTTCAAAACACCCAAATTGACGAAAAATATACATTAGAACCACGAACAGAAACAAAGATAAGAATCCTCGTAAATTCAAATAATAACTTAGGAATAATAAACCACATAACCTTTTAACAAGGACTAGAAACCCCAACCGCATTAGTAAAAATCAAAGACAATTACGCCACAACAACAATACTAAATGCAAATAACTACCCCGTAGAACTATCCTTAACAAACCCTATTAACGTAGAAGAATTAAATTTTAATGAAATGGAAATAGACGAAAACTTAAACGAAAATTACAACCCCGTAGAAAACGACAAAATGTTAAGACAAAATTTAAATAAAATCCGATTTAACCGCGACATAAATCACGAGGAACAGAAAGCAATACAAAAATTATGTTACGAGTACCGCGACATATTCGATTGCGAAGGAATACCCCTAACCTTTACAAATACAGTTAAGTACCTATATTTCGGCCAGAAAAATATTCCTAAAAACCTTTTACAAGCCCGGAGATAACGAAAGCAACACTTTGCTTATCCGCCTTATTATCAGTAAACTGACCGGAAGGGCACTAACATTAATTGCAAGTCGCGAAGACGTAGACCAATAGGACGAGTACAAACGCATATTGATTGCATATTTCGGCGATCAGAAAAACTTAAAATGTTTAGTAAGGAATTTGACAAACCTTAGGATGGAACACAACCAATCACCCTATCAATTTGGAATGAAATGCCAAGATGTAAGAAGCTTGATCTTGACAAAACTCAAAATCGAAGAAACCGTCCCAAACGTAAGACTTTTAAAAACGAAAATGTACGACGAGATGGCATTAGATACCTATCTAAATGCACTACCCGAACGACTTTCAGATAAAGTTAGATTTCAACACCCCCAAAACTTAGAAGAAGCAATGAACATAATAATCGAAGAAGAGAATGTAATATACTATAGAAACCGACTATATAACCCCAACGCGAATAAAAGCTACACGCCAATGAAAACTATACAACCCGCAAGACAAATAAATCCACAACAAAAATTCAACCCAGTCAATGCACAAACAAACCAAATGCGAACCAATAATCCACATTTTAATAACTCAAACTTTAACAACCAATACAAACAATTCTCAAAACCAACGTTTTACCCGAACTTTTCAAAACCCGCATTTCAACCAACATTTAACTCGAACTTTTCAAAACCTGCCTTTCAACCGAGATTCAATCAAAATGTAAATCAGCAAAGACCAGCATTCAACGCGAATACTAACAGAAACTCACCGATGATAAACAATAATAATCCCAATAACTATTATAAACCCACACCAATGGATACCTCATCTGGTAACACCAGACCCAACACCAAAATAGCGCACATAAGACCAAACCCTAATCAAAAACGCACTTTTACTTCAGAAGAGCTATTTCATCAAGAAGTAGAAGAGTATGAAGATGACCAGAATAATAGCAATCGACCGTGTACGAATAATGAACAGAATCAATCAAACCACTATGAACGCGAAGAACCATATGAAAATTACGAGCAGGACGACGAAGAAAACGCGTGTTCAAATTTTCAAATGGACCATTTTATAAACGACCAAACGTAATAAATCTAAATAATATGAATCACCTTGTATTACCCTATATCGAAATACCTCACGCTGAATTTAAATTACTAATCGATACCGGATCTTCAAAAACATTAATAAGCCCGCGAACAGTAAAAAAACACTATCTAAAATATGTAGATAGAGAACCCTTCAAAATTAAAACCGCCCATCAAACAACCCTACACCAATTCGTAGCAAACATACCTTTACCAAAAACCTTTAACGTAAAAATGAAACACAAATTCTGCATATTTGAATTTAACGACAAATATGACGGGCTATTAGGAATGGACCTTCTAAGAAAATTAGGAGCCAACATAGATATTAAAAACCGATTATTAAGAACCAAATATGGACGAATCCCCATTAAATTTCAAAACACCCAAATTGACGAAAAATATACATTAAAACACTGAACAGAAAAAAGATAAGAATCCCCGTAAATTCAAATAATAACTTAGGAATAATAAACCACATAACCTTTCAACAAGGAGTGGAAACCCCAACCGCATTAGTAAAAATCAAAGACAATTATGCCACAACGACCATATTAAACTCAAATGACTACCCCGTAGAACTATCCTTAACAAACCCGATTAACGTAGAAGAATTAAACTCTAACGAAATGGACATAGATGAAAACCCAAACGAAAATTATAATCCCGTAGAAAACGACGAAATGTTAAGACAAAATTTAAATAATATTCGATTTAACCGCGACATAAATCACGAGGAACAGAAAGCAATACAAAAATTAAGCTTCGAATACCGCGACATATTCCATTGCGAAGGAATACCCCTAACCTTTACAAATACAGTTAAGCACAATATTGAGCTAACAGACAACAAACCGATATTCACCAAAGCATACAGATTACCCCAGGCAAGTCAGGAAGAAGCTGACAGACAAGTAGCCGATCTACTAGATCAAGATATCATACAACACTCCAATTCACCATGGAGCAGCCCCGTACTAATAGTACCAAAGAAACTGGACGCATCAGGAAAACGGAAATACAGAATGGTAATAGATTACCGCAAGTTAAACGAGAAAACGGTAGACGATAAATACCCTTTACCGAATATAACAGAGATTTTGGATAAGTTAGGCAAGTGCCAATATTTTTCGACGCTAGACTTAGCATCAGGATACCATCAAGTAGAAATGGAAGAAGGAGATACACAGAAAACAGCCTTTAGCACACCTAGAGGACACTACGAGTATAAACGATGCCATTTGGACTAAAGAATGCATCCGCAACTTTTCAACGAGTAATGGATAACATACTACGAGGGATACACAACGAAAAATGCCTTGTGTACCTAGATGATATAATAGTGTATTCAACATCATTAGTGGAGCATATTAAAAGATTACGAGAAGTGTTCGAAAGATTAAGAACCGCACAATTTAAGGTACAACTAGATAAAAGCGAATTTCTACAAAAGGAAGTAGCATTTTTAGGACACATAATAACACCCCAAGGAGTGATGTCGAACCCCGACAAAACAAACGCTGTATTAAATTACCCGATACCCAAAATGAATAAAGAGATAAAAGGATTCTTAGGCCTTAGCGGTTATTACCGCCTTAGGCGCAGTATTAAGTCAAAGTACAGTAGGTAACGATAAACCCATCAGTTACGCATCCAGAACCCTCAACGAAACAGAGCGACGATACAGTACAATAGAGAAAGAATTGTTAGCCATAATTTGGGCAACAAAGTATTTTAGATCGTACCTATACGAACGAAAATTTTATATATACACCGATCATAGACCATTAGTATGGCTATGCAAACTCAAAGAACCCAACTCGAAATTACAAAGATGGAGAATCAGACTAGAAGAGTATGATTATGGGATCATATACAAAAAGGGAATTTACAACAATAACGCAGACACTTTAAGCAGAATCCAACTTAACGCACTAGAAACCGAATCAGTGATAGGAAACGTAGACGAGACCGAAATTAGAGAAGACCCAGAAGAAATGGAAACCATACATTCGACACAAAATGACGAACCGGAAACCGCAATTAAGATTTTAAACGAAGCTATAGACATGAAGCCCAATCTATTTATAATCACAGAAGTTTTAAACAACCCCAACTCTGTAAAATACACGAAAGTAGATAATAAGAAAATATATCAAATACAAATAACCAAAGACGACAATGAATCACAGATAATTAAAATTCTAAAGGAATACACCCCCGAGAAAAAAACGATTTTACTTTTATTTTAACACGGAAAACTTGTACAACCGATTTTCAGAAATATATGTTAAACTATTCAACAATTCTGGCCCCGAACTTATAAGATGCACAAGAAAATTAATAACACTAGACGACCCTGACGAAATAAATGACGGGATAAGAAACCAACACGAAGGAAAGACCAACCATCGAGGAATAAACGAGACCCTAAAACAAATCATGAGACGTTACTACTTCAAAGACATGAAAGAATTAACTACAGACTTTATCAATCAGTGCGAATTATGTGATAAAGCCAAATATGATAGAAAACCCCCAAAGATACCCTTAATGTTGACTAAAACACCAGACAAACCTTTTCAAAAATTACATGCAGATACTCTAGTAGTAGAAGCACAAAGTTACCTAACAATCGTGGACGCATTTACGAAAATAGGCCAAGCAATACCAATCACTTCTAAAAATAGTATAGACGTAACTCAAGGATTTCTACACTATTTTACATTTTACGGAACACCCGAAACAATAACATTAGATAACGGAAGCGAATTCAAAAACAAAACAATTCAAAACACTTTGGAACTACACAAAATAAAAATTCACTTTATAACTGAAAACCACCCTGAATCCAACGGACTAATCGAAAGACTACATTCAACCCTATTAGAACAAATCAGATTATTAATAATCAATTACAAGAAAGAACACATAACTAACTTAATGTCATACGCATTAATCGCGTATAATAACACCATTCATTAATCGACAAATTTTACACCCCTAGAACTAACCCTAGGACACTCAGATTCACGCAACCCGTACGATATACATTATAACAAAGAAATCTATCAGCAATACGCTAAAGATCACAAAGAGAAACTAAAAATAACTTATGACAAAGTAAAGGATAAGTTAGATAACGATAAAGAACGCATTACCGCGACCCGTAATAAAAACTCAGACCTAAACAATTTTTCCATAGGACAAACCGTATTCGAGAAAAATTACCAAAGTAAACGACACAAAACGGCACCGAGAAATTTAGGCCCCTTTAAAATCAAACGAATATCCGACAAAAACGTAGCCGCAAAAGACGACGGCAAGACAACAAAATATGTTCACCTCAAAAATTTAAGACACCCTGTACTTTCAGATGGAAAATCATCACCCTTACCGTCAACCTCCACCCAGGTAGAACGGACACAGAAATTATAATTGAAGACATAAAGAACAACCCCGGTATACTACCAATAAAATTAGGCAGTATGCAGAACACTATAGATTATTGGACCTTTGCACAAAAATTCGATTTAACCGAGCTAAAACAAGAATTTCAAATAGTCAAAAATAATTATTTTCGACTAAAACAATCAATGGACACAACAAAATTCGGAAAAGAATACGCAATAGAAATGATGAACTACGACAGTATAACAGAAAGCATTTTGAAAAATATAGAAGACAAATTTAATCGACTAATACCTACAGAACAAATGACAAGAAGAAAAAGAGGACTAATCAACCGATTAGGAAACATAATCAAAGCAATTACCGGCAATCTAGATAATCAAGACGCAGAACGCTATGACAGCGCGATATAACTATTAATAGAGAACCAAAACGACATCAAAACCATAATTAGTAACCAAATATCGTTAACTCAATCAACGATTATCAAATTTAATGAAACCTTAAGAAAATTAGTTAGAAATCAAGATAGTATAGCCAATCGAATAGAAACCTTAGAAAATAACATGTGAACTACCATGTTAGTCATGCGAGATTTAATTAGATTCAACACGATATACAACCAGATAATATCAACCCTAACTTTAATTCAACAAATCCTAGCAACATTAGAAAATGCAGTAACCTTTGCAAAATTAAATACCCTACATTCAAGTATAATAGAACCAATCGATTTATTAAAAGAATTATTGAGAATAAAATCTTTTATAACTAACAGTAAATTACCTTTCGATGTAATAGAATCAAACATTTTAATATTTGAAAAAATAGCCATAGTTAAAGGCTATGTAAAAAACAACGATATAACATTTTTAATAGAAATACCAATAGTAGAGATTAATAGTTATAATTATTATCACTGATTTGCTTTTCCAATGAAAATGACTAGCACATACCAAGTTATTATTCCAAAAACCAAATTCCTATCCTTAAATGAACAAAGATATGGTTATACGAACGAAAAATGTAATGAAGTCACACCCAATCAATACTTATGCCAATCATTGACAACAACCACAATTCAAGAAGACAGCCCTTGCGAAGTACAACTACTAAAATTTACCAATCACTATGAAAATTGTGAAGCCAAACCTGTACAAATCACCAACATGAAAATTCAGAAAGTAACGTAAAATAAATGTATAGCCATTTTCCCCACCGAAGTAATCGCAACAATGTATTGCAATCAAGATGAAAGTAATTTAGCATTAACCGGAAGTAAATTAATCACGCTTAAGGAAAATTGTTATTTAAAATTAAAAAATGAAATAATTAGAGTCTACCAAGATCCCGTACAAAGCAAGAAATTAGCAAATCCACCCGATTTACAAATCAAGATTACCCAAGACGAAGACGAAGAAATAATTCAAAAACCAATGCAATTGGAACACCTGGAATTAGACAACCTAAACCACGCCATGAAACTCATGGAAGATTACAAGGAACACCTGAACGAGATCAAGACGCCCAAAGTGCATTACGATAACATTAGTGTATGGACAATTATAATGATTATATTGACTGTATATATATATATATATATATATATATATATATATATATATATATATATGTATTAGATATAAAAATAATAAAGGAAACAGTTTTAGATTTAAGAAACCCAAAGAAACAAATGTACCCCTAGAAAATATGAATTTTAAATGAGATTAAACGAATTTAATTAAAAATCAAGAAAAGGTAAAAACCCTTAATTTTTAATGTACGTCGGGAGGAGTTATGTGATCCCCCATTTGTTATACCTATAAAACTAATACTTAAGAAAGTTATTAGGAAACATTAGGAAATATTAGGAAATGTGCAACAATGTCATAAAGGACAATTTGTTACAATTTATTTCAGTTTATAAACGTTCATGGGAACGGAAGCGCTACAAAGTAGCACAAGGATAAGTGACACTGCAGATGTCAGGTCACAGACCGTCGTAGGAAGTCACGTACCGAGATTACGCAGAAGTAAGCCTGCAACAAAGTAATTATGAATAGCTTTTAAGATAACAACTATGTATCATGAATAGAGTCAAGTGTAAGCAGACATTAGGTCTGCAAGTTCCCACAGAACTTTGAGGGGATGGGGAGGTTATATAAGGCCCGGGAGCTCCACTCGCAGGCAGTTCATCAAACGTTCAGCTTTTGCATTGCAGTTCGTAGATAACTCATTGTACAATTAAGTAATGTATTTCGACTTAGAATAAATTAATTCAAGATTGTAAAATTCCATTGTTCAAATCTGTTTAAATCAAATAAATTTGTTAAAGTTCAAAGAAGTCTTTTTAAAAAAGACCGCTCAAAGCCACGAACCTTAACTGGCGTCCATACTAAATGGACATTTGATGGCATTTAATGCGGTTGTCGAGTCTGAACACATCAGATACGTACTGGCTTTAAAGAGATCAGCATATCTTAACCCCTACCAGATTGCATAGATCTTCGCTGTTTCTACACTGACAGAGCTACTGAGACTCCATGAGGTCGTTTCCGTAGAACAGTATATTGCGCTACCTATTCCTAGTTGTGTATTCGAGCCGTCTGTAAAAAATAGACAAGACTTGAATATCGGTTAACAATTTGTGTAAATATTGCTGGGTAATTATTTGCCGTTATTCTAAACATACGCTCCTTTTTGAAATCGAAGACTACTGTTACAGGTGCTAATGACAGTGGTGCTACTTCATTTAGTCATAATTGGTAACACTCCCGGTGGTTTCGTGATTGTCAGTCGAGATTCATACCATTCCATTGTTTTTATGTCAAAAATGATTGTGTAATTTACATGCTTTGGTTGGGCCCAAATTCTTAGACTATGCTGCTACACAAAACGGTTTCTCCGATAATATAACGGCGACAGCACTCATTCAGACTATAAAGATATAAAAGGGCTAGTCACAAAAACTTCAGTGGCTAGTCGAATACCTTCAGCTTGGATACTGTTCAGTATTTTTATTGTGAAATATCGGGCAACAGTGATGAGAGTAGTTTTTAAGTAATATCTTGTAAATTTATTAGTTAAATACACATCTTTTTGTCTGTTCCATTAAACAAGTAAACATCGTCATTTAAATAAATATCCGTATTGAGATCATGTAGCCCAACCACAATACAGAGATGCTAGTTTGGTTGCTAACAACAGGCGTTAACTATTTGAATAAACATTTCAATGCCAAACGACTTTGATATAATGTGCGCAGCGTGTCAACGACTTACTCTGGCTGGGGCACCTGACACGAAGACATCATGGAGAACCTTAGAGTTCTAGCCAGTAATTTACGTGAGGCTTTACGCCTATGTGTTTAGCTCAAGTGTAATGAGCACTTGAAGAAGTGTTTTTAAATAATGGTAAGCAAACATACATAATCTCGTAAACAAACTAAATAATTTTGTTGTAGCGCTCTTCTCTTGTCTTGTCTTATCTTGTTTTATTTTATTTCATCCTGTCTTTTCTTTGCGTTTACGCTCATGTAGTTTACCATTTAATGTGACCATTTATCAATTTGATTGTAATATTCTAAATTTAACAAGAACGTACTTCAATGTGGCGATAATAATTTTTGGTTTAATATGAACGACCTTAAACTTTACTGTAATACTTGGATTTAATAAAACCTTCTGCAATGAAGCCGTAATATTTGAGATTTAACCGGAATGTTCTTCAATTTAATAGCAATTCTTTTGTTTCAATCTAAACGTTCCATAATTAACATTTACGATAATCTTTTAATTGCTATGATGAATTTACAAGTAATAATGTGGATAATTACACTCAAGATAATTGTTTGGATAACGAACTAAATGCAGTAATAGATAGAAGCTTTGCATTTTTTGATAACTGTTTGAATGGATTTTGGTTTGTTCCGTTATTGCGTAGAGGAAATACGCTTTAGGCTCCTATAATTGGGTCCAAAAAGCACGCAGTTGGTTGGTTTCAGTACAACATGTGAACGGCGACGTCATTTGTTTGTCCAGGAACAGTATGTATGCACATCTGGTTTAATACAATGTATAACGCTGTCACACAAACAAGAATTATTTGATGTAGACTGGCTAGCAAAGTTATATTTTTTCACTGATATATGCTCTCACTTAAATGAATTAAATATAAAACTATACAAGGTGTTAATAAAACAGTCATTATAATGTTTGACTTAATCAAAGCGTTCGAAGTCAAATTACAGATTTTTCATCGTGATATTCTTTCAAATACATATAAATATTTTCCGAATACAAAAAATTTTTTTTCTGAAAGTGAATGTCACGAAAAGTCAAATAAAGAGTCATTAATGAACGAATTTTCAATGGTAATTCAATTCCTGATTCAGGAATTTTCAGCAAGATTTACGCAGTTTAAAGAATTTGAAGAAACTTTAAAATTTATTTTATATTCTGATACAATACCATTTGAAAAAATTAAATTTAAAAGTCCTTGGGTGGTTAAATTTTAATGAATTAGAAATGGAATTAGTTGATTTTCAGTCAAGTACCATATGGAACCAAAAATTTGTTGATTTAAGAAATGATTTAGAAATTATTGAAAGTAAGCGTACGTCCGCGTTTTCGGGTGTATGAGCACCAAAGCAATACATTTCGAACTTGCATTGGAGCTGTCCTCAGAAAGTTTTATTGCCGCTCTTCAACGCTTTCAAAAGCCCGTCGGGGTACAATATCAGATTGCTATTCCAACAATGCAACAAATTTTCAGGGTGCCAAAAAACAATTTTTTCAGCTGGCTAAAGAGGCATCTAAAAAACTTTAAATGCATTGGCATTTTAGTCCGCCTTCTGCACCACATTTTAATAGGTTAGCGGAAGCTGGAGTGATGATGTTTAAATCACATTTATTGCGCGTCATTGGGGAACAAAGGCTAACATTGCTGGAAATTAATACTTTTCTGTGTCAGATCGAAGTTTACTCAACTCTCTTCCTTTATGCGCTTTGAGCAGTGACACCAATGATCTCATTTCTCTTTCTCCGGGGAATTTCTTGAACCTAGAGCCCTTAAGTTCGGCATTAGCGCAGACCGATTTTTCCATAAAACTCAACCGTCTTTCCAAATGGCAACTCATTCAAAGACCGCAACATGATTTCTGGAAGCGGCACTCACTAGAATATTTAAACACGCTTCAACAAAGACAAAAATGGAAAAATACTACACCTAATATCAAACTGAATAGCTTAGTGCTCATTAAAAATGAATTGAAGTCTTCCTTTAATTGACCGCTAGGTGCGTAATCGAGTTACAAATGGACAAATCCGTGTAGTTACCGTGGAAGATCGTCTACAGGCATTTTTCGGCGACCAGTCATTAAACTGTGTCCCTTGCCAAATGCTTATTTTTTTTTTCTCTTTAGAATAATTTTCTTATCTTACATTTTCATAGTTTTCTTTTCACGTTTGTTTTTGAGTTAAGAAAAACACAACGTGTTTTCGGGAGACGGCCATTTTACAGCAAGGTATGCGTATTTATTTTATTTAAATATTAATTAAAATATTTGCTTTAATTTATTATTTCATTATTACTATTCGACACTAGAAGGCAGTGTCAATATCATATTTAGTTTATGCTAAACCAGTATTGTTCTTATCGCATTCGCGCCAAGTGGACAGCAAAAGTCGAGTGATAGCTAGCGGGCGACTCACCTTTAATACAGTGAAAAGCAGCAGTATTCGTTAAAAAACATTTACTTCTTTCCATTCCTCTTTTCCCAATTTCCTTACAAAGTGCACAAGTCTACGTTACAAGATTCAACTGCTGCGACCATTATGGTGTGCTTAGTGATAAAAATTTTTACGTTTTCATTTACTGTTCATATTTATATTATTGTTTGGCGTAAATATAAGGGTGGTCCGCTATCGATGGAACTTTCAATTACAACATTTTCTTTCCCTGAACGCATTCGCGCCAATGGCTTTACAATTATTACAATGTAATTAATGTATTAAGTTTGATCGTAAGTCTTCTTCTATTTTATCTTTTAACGGTTTATAAAATAATTTCTTAAAATTGTTGTAAGCGATCTAACTTGTTTGTATATTTTGTTTTTTAATTCTTTTTCTAGTAGTTCTGAAAGACATGAAAAATGTGGTATGGTAGTGCAACTGGGTTTTAATCTATGGTCGTTATTAAATTCATCATAAATTTTATAAATTTATTGAATTGTTTATGTTTTTGTCTAAATTTTTTGTAATCTTTGTTTTATGTTTTGTTATATAAATTTTAAGGGATAGTAATTTTTTTTTCTAAGATTTGGATTATTAATTTCAAATTGTTTTATGAAAATTTTGTCTCAAAGAATTATTGATCTATCTACTAAGCTGTTTGTTTCGCTTCTTTTGTAATTTAATGGAATATAAAAAATTATTTAAGTATTCATCTGTTTTTATTGTATTTCTATACCAATTGGTAGTTATTGAGCCATTGTTCAAATCTAGGAATTTACTGTTGAATTGATTTCAAGTGTGAATTTTAAACGTGGATGTATGGAGTTAAATTTCTGAGGTGTTGTAGGTATATTGTTTTCGTTAGCAGCCATTACAATATAATCAACATATCTTTTATAAGATGATGCATTGCTATTGTTTTTATTATTTTTGTTTGTATATTTCATTGTGGTACCAAAAGTATGATGAGGAAGGACAAATTGTTCTAACCCAATAAATTCTTGTTTTGGTTCTGTTTTATAGTCAATTTTTTTTTCTACAGCTATTAGTACATACAAGTTACTCTATTATGTGGTAGATCGCGAATGGTTCCCCTAAAATCGTTCACTCTTCCTAGACTGGAACTATCCGGAGCTCTTCTTTCATCAAAATCAATTAAAAATGTATCCTTGTCTCTACAGCTAAATATCTCCTCAGCATAGTATTGAACAGGTTCCACTATAGTTCTTTTATGGCTAAGTGCGAAACCTCGAACGTGGAAGGTTATTGTGTACAACAAGATCGCAGAAATTCAAAACACCTCTAATATAAATAATTGGAACCGCTGACATAATTTCCAGGGGGAATAAATCCTAATAACTTAGAAACTTCCTCCTTATGGTGGCATGGTTCAAAGTTTTTGTCACAGTATCAAGATTGTTGGCTGTAAGATTGTTATATTACAGGGTTCGCACGAAATTCTTCCGATTATACTGAATTTATTTCTTCTTGTGACGATATTTTTAAACGATTTTCGAGCTACATAAAACTAATACATTCACACTGCTTGCATTTTGATAAACGGAGAAAGTTAAAGGAAAATTTCAAGCTCAATCCATTACATATTACCTTTTGCGAAGGGCAAAATATTGAGATGATTTTGATCAAGGTAATGCAGCTTCAGTGTTTTGTTGACGATTTACGGAGCATGAAGCAAGCTGGTTCAGTTAAACCAATAGCAATCTAAACTCGTCAAGAACCATTTCCTAAAACCCACCTATTTACGACACCGTTAATGCGTTTCATGCATGAGTGTATTTTTCACTTCGGCTGTCAAACTACTTTATCCTTTGTTCAAAAAAAGGTTTTGACCTGTAGATGGTCGAACTACTGTGCGAAACGTTATTCGAACTTGTATAACTTGCTATACCGCTAGTTCACTAATTATGAATAATCAAATGACTAAGTTACCCGCATCTCGAGTTAATCATTCGCATGTATTCTCTTACTGCGGTCTTGACTATGCCGGACCATTTTTATTGAAGGACGGGAAGTATCAAAATAAAAAAAATTCAAATGCTTCGTCTGTATTTTTATTTGCCTTACTACGAAGGTGGTTCATATTGAATTAGGAACAGAACTCACATCTGACTATTTTATTGCAGCATTCAAGGATTTTATATGTGCAACAAATCATATTCCGACAATGGATCTAACTGAATTGGAGAAAATAATGAATTTATTGTCAAATGTAGAGTGTTTTCGACTGTTTAAGTCATTCTCAATGCATGGGTAAAATTATAAATAGAACACCACAATGTAGGCTTTGTACAATAGAGTCCATTGTACAAAGCCCACATTGCGGTGTTCTATTTATAATTTTACCCATGCATTGAGAATGACTTAAACATTTATTTATCGATTTAAAATCAAGAAAAACGTGTCCGTGGCTACACTCATTAATTTATCATCGAATTTAAAGAAATTTATAAAATTATAAGCAGTCAACCAGTTCAAAGGTATTTTGGCACTCACCAATTGCAATGGCATTTTAAATCTGCCCGACCTCCACATTTTAGTGAATTGGTGGGGGGGGGGCCTGGTAAAATCATTAAAATACTATCTCAAACGTGTACTGTTATATAAATCTTATACTTATGAAGAATTTCTCACTATATTAATGCAAGTGGAAGCAATATTATATTCGCGACCTATCGTACCTTTGTCCTCGGATCCCAATGACTTTGAAGCTTTGACCTCCGGTCATTTCATAATTGGTCAACCTCTTAATGCAGCCCCTCAACAGTTGATGTGCTTGATGTGTCAATCAATAAACTAGCTAACTTTCAACTACAAAAATTGACCCAGGATATACGGGCTCGATGGAAAAGCGATTACTTACACAATCTTCATCAGCGAACCAAATGGAAATTTAAGAAGCGAGCAATCTTATTGTTGGTTTAGTAATACCTCCAGATGACAATAGCCTGCCTCAACAATGAGCACTAGATCAAATCACAGGCGTCCATCCAGGAGCAAGCAGCATGGTGAGAGTGGTGAACGTCTTAACGAAATGTGCTGTTGTGAAACGCGCAATAACTAAATTAAGTGTTCCACCGGCCGAATAGTTATATTGTTGGCAATTACAACAATTACATACTATTGTTCATGTTTAATTAGGTTTCAATTTTCTCTATTGTTATTTTACATATGCACTCGTACATCCAGTATTATCACCCTTAAACATAATATTTGTTTTTTTTTATTATGAAGTTTATATTATACTAGTTGTTATTGAAAGTGGATACTTTCAAGAGCTACATTTGACTTTCCAATGCTTCACCCGAAGGTACTACATTGGCCTGGAAGCGAGTTTTTTACCTGGAAATTTTGAATGTTGCCGAACCCTTACTATTTCACGCAATGTAAGGAGCTTTCACGTGCGTGACAACTCTCACACACGGAACTTACAGTTTACCTCTCATTCGAACGAGGTCGTATACTTCTGAAAAATGCTTGCCTAACAAGCGGTCCGTGTCGGAAACTGAACTCGGGATCTTGGGCATAGTAGTCACACGCGAATCTACTCAGTCACGGAACCGCCGGTACTTTCAAGGCCTGTTGAATAATAACTATTGTTTTGCTTTCTGCAGCCATTAGGGCACATTTGTGCAAGTACATTTGCCTAGATATGTAAGGGTACGCTTCTGCCTACTTACTTGTTCATTTAACTTATTTGATATTACTTAACTGTATAACAAGCTGGACCTCTATTAAGCTGGCAGGACCAAATCGGCAGAATCGATTCAGAGCTATTGCATTATTTAGTGCTGAATTTTGTGCTAATTTGTGCCGTTAATAAAAACTTTGTGCTACGTGCCGCTTTGAAAAAAATCGTGACGCTGCTAGCTTAATATTAAACTAGCAGGACCACATGTAAAAAAATGAAAAACAAAAAAGTTATAAATACAACAGCCAGAATTTGTGCTAATTTGTGCCGCCCAAAACAAGCAGCTAAATAAATTCATTCTGCTTGAAACAACGGCGAATTACATTTACTACGATTAGGTACAAGAGTAAAGTACCCGTTTGCACGAGCAGAATCAATCAGTACTGCTACATTCGAAACACACTAATTTGTGCTTCTCAAATGTTCACTCACGAAATTTGTACCCCACCCCTTTTCTTTAAAACCACCCGCGAAACCTACTCGGCACAAGAATAAAGTATCCGTTTCCAGGTGCAGAATCAATCGGTACTACGACACTCGAAGCATCATAATTTGTGCCTTTCAAATATTCATTCACAGATTTTGTACCCAACCCCTTCTCTGAAAAACAACCTGCGAAACTTATTCGACACAAGCGTAAAGTATCCGTTTCCACGAGCAGACTCAATCGCTACTGCTACATTCGAAACACACTAATTTGTACTTTTCAAATGTTCACTCACGGATTTTGTACCTCACCCCTTCTTTAAAAAACCACCTCCGAAACCTACTCGGCACAAAACTAAGGTATCCGTTTCCACGAGCAAAATCACTCGGTACTGGTACATACGAAGCACACTAATTTGTGCTTTTCAAATGTTCACTCACGGATTTTGTACCTCACCTATTCTCTGAAGAACCACCTCCGAAACCTACTCGGCACAAGAGCAAGGTATTCGTTTCCAAGAGCAAAATCAATCGGTACTGCTACATTCGAAGCACACTAATTTGTGCTTTTCAAATGTTCACTCACGGATTTTATACCTCACCCATTCTCTGAACAACCACCTCCGAAACCTACTCCGCACAAAAGTAAAGTATTCGTTTCCATGAGCAGAATCAATCGGTACTGCGACACTCAAAGCACGCTAATTTGTGCTATTCAAATATTCATTCACGGATTTTGTACCCCACCCTTTCTCTGAAAAACAACTCGCAAATCCTAGTCGGCACAAGAGTAAAGTATTCGTTTCCACGAGCAGAATCAATCGGTACTGCTACATTCGAAGCACACTACTTTGTGCTTTCAAACGTTCACTCACGGATTTTGTACCTCACCCGTTCTCTGAAGAACCACCTCCGAAACCTACTCCGCACAAAAGTAAAGTATTCGGTTCCATGAGCAGAATCAATCGGTACTGCGACACTCAAAGCACGCTAATTTGTGCTATTCAAATATTCACTCACGGATTTTGTACCCCACCCTTTCTCTGAAAAACAACTCTCGAATCCTAGTCGGCACAAGAGTAAAGTATTCGTTTCCACGAGCAGCATCAATCGGTACTGCTACATTCGAAGCACACTAATTTGTGCTTTTCAAATGTTCACTCACAGATTTTGTACCTCACCCATTCTCTGAAGAACCACCTCCGAAACCTACTCCGCACAAAAGTAAAGTATTCGTTTCCATGAGCAGAATCAATCGGTACTGCGACACTCAAAGCACGCTATTTGTGCTATTCAAATATTCACTCACGGATTTTGTACCCCACCCTTTCTCTGAAAAACAACTCGCGAATCCTAGTCGGCACAAGAGTAAAGTATTCGTTTCCACGAGCAGCATCAATCGGTACTGCTACATTCGAAGCACACTAATTTGTGCTTTTCAAATGTTCACTCACGGATTTTGTACCTCACCCATTCTCTGAAGAACCACCTCCGAAACCTACTCCGCACAAAAGTAAAGTATTCGTTTCCATGAGCAGAATCAATCGGTACTGCGACACTCAAAGCACGCTAATTTGTGCTATTCAAATATTCACTCACGGATTTTGTACCCCACCCTTTCTCTGAAAAACAACTCGCGAATCCTAGTCGGCACAAGAGTAAAGTATTCGTTTCCACGACCAGAATCAATCGGTACTGCTACATTCGAAGCACACTACTTTGTGCTTTCAAACGTTCACTCACGGATTTTGTACCTCACCCGTTCTCTGAAGAACCACCTCCGAAACCTACTCCGCACAAAAGTAAAGTATTCGGTTCCATGAGCAGAATCAATCGGTACTGCGACACTCAAAGCACGCTAATTTGTGCTATTCAAATATTCACTCACGGATTTTGTACCCCACCCTTTCTCTGAAAAACAACTCGCGAATCCTAGTCGGCACAAGAGTAAAGTATTCGTTTCCACGAGCAGCATCAATCGGTACTGCTACATTCGAAGCACACTAATTTGTGCTTTTCAAATGTTCACTCACGGATTTTGTACCTCACCCATTCTCTGAAGAACCACCTCCGAAACCTACTCCGCACAAAAGTAAAGTATTCGTTTCCATGAGCAGAATCAATCGGTACTGCGACACTCAAAGCACGCTAATTTGTGCTATTCAAATATTCACTCACGGATTTTGTACCCCACCCTTTCTCTGAAAAACAACTCGCGAATCCTAGTCGGCACAAGAGTAAAGTATTCGTTTCCACGACCAGAATCAATCGGTACTGCTATATTCGAAACACACTATTTTGTGCTTCTCAAATGTTCAATCACAAAATTTGTACCCCACCCCTTTTCTAAAAAACCATCCGCGAAACCTACTCGACACAAGAGTAAAGTATCCGTTTCCACGATCCTAATCAATCGGTACTGCGACAATCGAAGTACACTAATTTGTGCTATTCAAATATTCAATCACAGATTTTGTACCCCACCCCTTCTCTGAAAAACCGCTCGCGAAACCTATTCGGCACAAGAGTAAAATATTCAGTTCCAAGAGCAAAATCAATCGGTACTGCTACATTCGAAGCACACTAATTTGTACTTTTCTAATGTTCACTCACGAATTTTGTACCTCACCCCTTCTCTGAAAAATCACCTCCGAAACCTACTCGGGATAAGCGTTACACATATATGTACATGCACTTTATGCCTTTCACATACTGGGGTACAAATTTCGTGAGTGAACATTTGAGAAAGACAAATTAGTATGCTGCGAATGTAGCAGTACCGATTGCTTCTGCTCGTGGAAACGAATACTTTACTCTTGTGCCGAATAGATTTCGCGAGTGGTTTTTCAGAGAAGGGGTGGGGCATAGAATCCGTGAGTGAATATTTGAATAGCACAAATTAGTGTGCTTCGAGTGTCGTAGTACCGATTCATTCTGCTCATGAACGGATATTTTACTCATGTGCCGAGAAGGTTTCGGAGGTGGTTTTTCGAAGAAGGGGTGAGGTACAGAATGACAAATTAGTGTGCTTCGAATGTAGCAGTACCGATTGATTCTGCTCGTAGAAACGAATACTTTACTCTTATGCCGAAAAGATTTCGCGAGTGGTTTTTCAGAGAAGGGGTGGGGCATAGAATCCGTGAGTGACATTTGAAAGGCACAAATTAGTGTGCTTCGAATGTAACAGTACCGATTGATTCTGCTCGCGGAAACGAATACTTTATTCTTGTGCCGACTAGGATTCGCGAGTGGTTTTTCAGAGAAAAGGTGGGGTACAAAATCCGTAAGTGAATATTTGAATAACACAAATTAGCGTGTTTTGAGTGTCGCAGTACCGATTGATTCTCCTCGTGGAAACGGATACTTTACTCTAGTGCCGAGTAAGTTTCGCGGGTGGTTTTTCAGAAAAGGGGTGGGGTATAAATTTTGTGAGTGAACATTGGAGAAGCACAAATTAGTGTGCTTCGAATGTAGCAGTACCGATTGATTTTGCTCATGGACACGGATACTTTACTCTTGTGCCGAGTAGGTTTCGCGTGTGGGTTTTTCAAAGAAGGGGTTGTGTACAAAATATGTGAATGAATATTTGACAGGCACAAATTATGATTTTTCGAGTGTCGCAGTACCGATTGATTCTGCTCGTTGAAACGGATACTTTATTCTTGTGCCGAGTAGGTTTCGCAGGTGGTTTTTCAGAAAAGGGGTGGGGCACAAATTTCGTGAGTGAACATTTGAAAAGCACAAATTAGTGTGCTTCGAATGCAACAGTATCGATTGATTCTGCTCGTGCAAACGGATACTTTACTCTTGTGCCGAGAAGGTTTCGGTGGTGGTTTTTCAGAGAAGGGGCGGGGGTACAAAATCCGTGAGTGAATATTTGAATAGCACAAATTAGTGTGCTTCGAGTGTCTCAGTACCGATTGATTCTGCTCGTGGAAACGAGTACTTTACTCTTGAACCTAATCGTGGTAAATGTAATTTGCCGTTGTTTCAAGCAGAATGAATCTATTTAGCTGCTTGTTTTGGACGGCACAAATTAGCACACATTCTGACTGTAGTATTTATACCTTTTTTTGTTTTTTCCTTTTTCTTGCATGTGGTCCTGCTAGCTTAATATTAAGCTATCAGCGCCACGTTTTTTTCAAAATGGCAAGTAGCACAAGGTTATTATTAATTAGCACAAAATAAGCACTAAATAATGCAATAAGTCTGAATCGATTCGGCCGATTTGATCCAGCGAGCTTAACAGAGATACAAGCTGGGCAATTTATAAAAAGAATGATCTGATGCCAAACAATTGTCAGTAAATAAATAAAAAATAAGCAGCTTCATAAAATTAGAAGTCTTTGCTACCATTTTTAACACAATAGCGGGGATATCCTGCACTCACAAGTAAAGGTCACTGCACAGTGGGAAGCTATCCCTAACAAGGGTTACAATTCAGATTGTGTTGTAGAGCACACAAACATGCGTGGTAGGGAGAATAGCCTCAAGTTTTCCACATAACATCAGTAAAATATCTGTTAATGGTTCTCTCTAGTATGTGTGGTGAGGAGAATATCATCGGAAGGTTTCCGAACAATCTCTTTATTATACTTGTTTTGCTACTGATGATGACCACTTAGTGGTCCAAATACGTATTTTTAGTTTTCCTAATCTTCTTTGGGAATTAAATTAAATTAAATTAAACCACCTAGGTCATGTATCTAAACGTAAATAAATACGATTTTAACAACTCTGAGTGGTTTAATTCCCAAAGAAGATTAAAAAAATACAAAACAAACCACAACAAACATACAGGGAGTACTTAAAGTCACGTATGTTTAGTTTTGCTAATAATTTTATCAGTCTGGGATTTTTATTAGATTTAATTTGAATCGTGGCACGGAGTTTTTATTTATAAATTACATAGTTTAATTCTAAGGCGTCTCCTGAACTCAATAGAATACGATTAGTTATAAAAATGTATTGTATGTAGTTCTTAACTTCATGCACCTCTATATCTACTTTTAATGCATGTCACTACAAAGTAAACATTTGAACTAAAACGTTGCTGGTATGATATCATTAATGCCATGTTAAAATTAGTACAAGGAAGAACCGTCATTAAATTATAAGCAGTTCTGGTTATGAAAAGCAGGAAACACTTGAAAAATTATTTAAGCGAAAATAGCATCAATGTGCGACGCGTCTCTAATAGACGTTATGAGCAACACATGCGCATATAAATTTCATACCTATTTAAATACCCAAAAAAAACAACAGTTTTCAATACATCCTATGAAAAAAGAAAACTTACAGCCAGGTGAAGTTCCATTTTTTAAGGTGCACTGATAAGGATGGAGAGTACCTGGAACTACTTTTCCATACATAGTACGGTCCATATTTTTTTCTTCATTCAAACAAAACACATTAAAAATCCGTTAGTTAAAACTACAGCAAGAAAATCATTACATGTTTAAATTTTTAGTTTTTAAAATTTTGTTGAAAATAATGAGTAGGCGCCTGCGTTTAAATTAGAAACTGATGGACGACGAGACCGGTGACAAAATTAGACGTAACAAAAACACAAAACTACGAAATTATAGTGCCAACGACCAACAACTGCAATGACAAACAAAACAAGTCAGTGTCTGTAGCGCCTTTAATTAGCTTAAATTAAAGAGATTGTTCGTTTAATTATACCGCGTTTAAATTGAACAATATGTTTGTGGGTTGTTTTACGAATAAAAACGCGATGAGGCGATGACTGATGCGCGCATTTTAAATTTCACATAACTTTAATTGGCTTATTTTAGGAGCATATGTATCATCAAATATACTGATATTAAACGTCAATTAGTTTAAAATAAACTAAAGCCAATTCCATGCACTTTGCCTCTTTTTGTATAAATAAGGTCATGTCGAGGCCAGTTAATACAAACAAGATTTTACCATTTAAGGATTATATCACCAACTTGAATAGTTACAAGGACACCAAAATGTTTCGCGTAAATGTGAGTATTAATATTATCGCTCTTTTTTATTTTGGGTGACTAGGGTCAGGGCCCCCGTAAGCGTGTGTGAAAAGCGTGCATTGCACGCGGGTGACCTATTCTAGGGGCGGCAAATATCCCCTTGGCCACGGTAACACATTTAACGAAAATTGTAACAATTTATTACTTATTAATGCTTACGCATACGAAGAACATTATATTCTCTTTAAATTTATAAACACTTTTATTTCCTTTCGATTCAAAACAAGAAAAACTTACTTCCGCTTTCGTCTTATAATATCAGTGCACATCGCGTCAGTGTCTTTTCCTGTCAATTTATGTTGGTTTTCCTGTCGATTCTTGAACAAATAATGGCGTATAAAAGTCATTACATATTAAATTAGAAATGATATTTTGTGGGCACTCAGACACCGGGTATATAATTGTAAACAATAAAAGGTGAACCGAACTGCATCTAACAAGAAAGCGCAGTGGCTATGTTCGAAGACAATAAACATAGAAACAGGAAGAAAATTGTTGAAAGCATATGTGTGGAGCACAGCACAGTACGTCTATGAAATAGGGGTGGTAGGAAAAGCAGACAGAAAAAGATAGAAACCTTCTGGAATGTTGTGTTTCAGATGAATGAGGATGATATCATGGACAAAGTTAATAATAAAGAGGTTAGATAAATAGTAAGTGAATAAAGATATCTGTGCAAAACAAAAAAAGAAATAGAAGAGCAGGATAAGTTCTAAAGCATTTTTGGGGAATAGTGTGGGATATATTACAAGCAGAGATAGGAAAAAATAAGTAGAGGTTGACCTAGATCAGACTATTGCACGCAAATAGTGAAAGATGCAGACTGTGGAAATTTCAGGGAAACGTGTAGGTAGCTCAGAATAGGAAACACTGAGGGCACGCGTTTAACCAGTTCCAGAACTGAAGACCTAATGATGATGAGACACCGCTATGTACTGAAATTCAAAGTTAGATTCGGTGTGTGAGTGAAACGTGAAGCTTCTGTTGTGAATTACTGATAATATAAATTTAATTAAAATAGTAAATTTAGGCTCAACTTTATTATTATTTTTTAATTTTGGATTCGTTTATCTAATCTGAATTGAATCACTATAAAAAGTACATCTCAACCAACTTAACGGTTTTCTTTGTAGAACAATTTCGATTTTTATTTTTTGAACTTACTATATTACGAGGGTCGTTCAATAAGTCATTAGAAAAAAGTAGAAAAAACATTTTTTTTGGGTAGACTTTTTTCAACATAATGTCCCTTCAGCTCTATACATTTTTCTAAGCGTTTTGCAAACATTTTTAAGCCGTTCAAAAAATACAATTTCGGAAGCTCCTCAAAATAGGCATT